>NGKG01000002.1:808332-827885 GCA_002162505.1 Myriosclerotinia scirpicola
CCCCCCGCCGCGCCCGAAAACTACGAAGAGCAAAACGTGCACGCCGTCTACGAGCAAATCGCCTCCCACTTCTCCTCCACCCGCTACAAAGCCTGGCCCATCGTAAAATCCTTCCTCCTGGCCCTCCCCCCGGGCTCCCTCGGCCTCGACATCGGCTGCGGCAACGGCAAATACCTCCTCGTGAACCCCTCCATCTACATCATCGGCTCCGACCGCTCCACCAACCTCTCCAAGATCGCCAGCGCCCACCAGCCGCACTCCGCCATCGTCGCCGACACCCTCGCCCTCCCCCATCCACCCGGAACCTTCGACTTCGCCCTCAGCATCGCCGTACTCCACCACCTGTCCACCCCGGCCCGCCGCCGCGAAGCCGTATCCTCCATCCTAACCACCCTCTTACCATCCACAGGAAAAGCACTCATCTACGTCTGGGCCCTCGAACAATCCTCCTCCCGCCGCGGCTGGGATGAATCCAACCCCCAAGACGTAATGGTCCCCTGGGTCATGCGCACCGGCAAGAAACTCGCACCCGATGGAAGCATTTCAGTCCCGGCCTCGGAACAAACTTTCCAACGCTACTACCATCTGTACCGGGCCGGAGAACTCGAGGAGGATATTAAAGCGGTGGGGGGTGTGGTGGTAGAAAGTGGATACGAGAAGGATAATTGGTGGGCGATTTGTTCTCGTGGGGATACGATATAGCATCACGGTAGCGTGAAGCGCGAAGCATCAATGTATGATTACTGTGCACAGCACCCAACGGAACCGGAAAGGATAAACACGGAAAACCATCTCGGGCTCGGCAGGCTTCCCAGCCCGAGAGACCGGGATGTACATGTATGGGTTCATGTACTCGTATATGTATATGTATATGTATATGTATACCTATATCTATGCCAACAGTACATACACAAGCAGCATCACAGGCGCGAGCGACGTCGATCTGGCCACGCTATCGATCAGGTCTCAGGACCCGAGTCGGGGTGTCATAGCAGTGTCGTATAAAATCGACCGGATGGCTCCCTACCTACCCACTTCTGCTGCGACACCGAGAGTAAAAAGTGACGCAAGGAATAAAGTTAAAGTCTAGTCAAAGTCTAAGTCAGCCCATATTACTGTTTCACAAGAACTTGACTGCTATTGTTTTACTGCTTTACTGCCATACTGGCTGAACTTGGAAGTTATGTCTAGGAATATAGAACAAGAAAGTCTTTTGATGTGTATATAAGAAACATAAATCAAGAACTCTGTCTATGTTTATCCATCTTAGATAAACACACATATGCACGCGCGCGCACACACAAACACAAACACACACACACACACATACACATACACACACACACATACACACACACATAAACCAATCAAGGAAAATGATTGTTAAGAATGAAAAGGTATAAAGATATAAACATCATAATACAATCTAGAAGATATAATTCCGAACCCCATGCGTGCCTGCAAGCAATCCCGTGCTACGCTACCCCATATCATCTCATTCCATTTTGGTTCAGTTCATTTCATTCCTCATCCCATCCCATCCCATCCAATTCTATTCCCTTTCAGTTCATCAAGATCCCAAAGCAGCCCCAGGCCAAGGGGGACCTCATTTAAAATATCAAATCACCACGCCATCCCAAATGCAAAGCCCACCCCCTTCATATCAATATGCTCACCAAATCCCTCACCAATTATCCGTTCATCCTTCCATCCATCCCTATCCCACCCACCCCATATCCAACCGAAATTAAATTTTCCAAAAACGCCAATCGAGTTTGCACACGTATTCTTCATCCCACATAAAAAAATCCTACTGTCATTTCATCTTGTCATACCGGTCTGGTCACTGTCTCCTCCTTATCGATTCCCTCGAACCGGCTTCGGGACTCGCTCGTCGCTGGACATCAGGTCGGTTATTTAACATGCCAATCGCGGGTAAAAGTGGTCCCGGACTAGGGTAGCCACTAGAATATCCACTCGAGTGCGTCGGCATCGACATGGCATAGGCAGGCGTGCTATACGGGCTGACGCCAGTAGTCATTTCAACCAGGCTTGGTAAGTATTGTCCCCCTCTACCTGCGCCCATCATACCCATTCCACCTCCAATAGCAGCCAATGCTAGACCATCACTTAGACTAGTGGGCGGTACGGATCTGGGAGTACTTTCTCTTCGGGCGGCGATGGTGCGAGTACCGCCTCTTGAACTTGGGGTGCCTTGGGCTGTTCCTGGTCTGCTGTATCTAGAGCCAGCAGATCCGGAACCCATGGTGCTAGATGTGGATTGACTGTAGGAATGTCCCCTCGCTGGTGAAGCTCGTGAACCAGATGATGGCGCATCGAGAGTTACGCTAGATAGTGAAAATGGGACAACGCCCGCACGTCTCGCCATATCATTTTCGCCTAGTTGCCAGTGCATAGCTTCAGCTGCTCGCCATGGTACTGCCATTTCCTCTGCTACTTTTGACCACATTTCTTGCTTGAATCTAGATAGCGAGGTTAATAATCTTCTTTATTGAGCCGGAAATTGGAAGAAGTAATACCTTTCGTAAAGTCTAGCAAGCTTGTTCTTTCGTTCTTCGTCCCATTCACTCCTACGTTCCAGATAGTTTTGATAATGTAATCGACAACTGATAGCACTTCGACCTGGTAACCTCTTTGAAATATCCTCCCACTTCATCCCACTGCCTCTCAGATCAATGATTAAAGCATCTTCCTCGGCCGACCATTTGCTCTGCTTCTTAGCTGGAGACTCCGATGGATGGGCACCCATACTTCTTTTTCCGCCAACGCCGGGGATGGCAGCAACGTAGTTTGGTAGTTCCGGTTGTGCGGTTGATGACTGAGCGGATGTAGATCGTGATTGATTTCTATCGGGTGGTGATGTGGTCGGGGACTCATTAGAGTCCGGGTCCTTGAGGAGGAGGGAGATATCCACGGTGATGGTGAAGTCCCTGATACCGTCAAGGTCGACGGATGATCTGCGAAGAAGAGGTGCACGGTGTGTGTCTGTGATGCTTTTCGATTTGTAGATCATCAAATTTTGATACAACGACTGCCTAACTTTGAGGTTATCAACTAAAATCGTTCCTGAATATTCGAAAAAGAGTTGTTCGTTTGTTGAAAGATAAAAGTTCAAGAGAAATATTTGAATCTTGTGATAGATGCGAGTAATGTAGTGGCGTGAAACGGGCTAGATTATTCTTCAAGGCGTGATGGCTTGGATTGTTTGGTAAGGACTATCTTGAGACGATTTGAACCACTTCTGACAAGGGGACCACGATCCTATTTCAGGCCTTCAAAGTAGAGTGAGGTGCGTGGCTCGCGTGTATTTTAATGGCCATAAACCTGATTGGTAAAAATATATCATTGATGCAGCCAATCGCGGTAGATGAGATGGAAAGGGAAAAGAATAGAAGCCAACGCCAACAGAACAGTAATACGTCAAGTTTGCTAACGAGCTGGTTAAAGACAAGGGCATTATTGTTCGAACTCATTGATCTCCACAAGAAATGACTAGGTTAAGTGCTGGACGGACTGTCGGGAGCATGCGCGATGCAATTAGAGCCCTTGGTGGGGGGGGGCTCAAACCAGGGTACGCTAGTGTGGAGGAAGACAGGCCACGAATTCATGCATGAACTTGAACGTGAGAATATAATGCCTTTCAAAATTGTTGCATTCTAGTGCTTCCATTGTTGGGAAGTTATGGAAGAACAGTTGAAACCTGGGAGCTGGCGCTTGAAACTGATTTATACTCCTTTATACTCCTTCAATCCCTCGAAGTTGTTTTGGACATATGTCTGTGCGTAATCTGACCAAACTTGACTTTGATTGTGAATATCTGTAGTTCAAGAATTGCACATTAAAATGAAGATTACTGAATGCCACAATAGTGAAAACGCACATGATTTGATATGAATTGCTTGTTGCCGCCTCAATGACCAAACATTGTAGATCTGGGATTGACATCAGAGGAAAATGGAATTGGCGGTCTGATTTTGCAAGGGTAGTAACAACTTTGATTCAAGGATCATATGTATGATCTTCATGGCTTGCAGCGCCTCTAAGTCCTCGATGAACCACGATCTTCCGTGGGGAAAAGACCGAAGATATCAAGCCACATAGATTAAAATTCCCTTCATTTGGGTCGTCGGTGGCTGAAAATAAACCTTACGCGACCGTTTGGGTAGACCTGTGCCTCATCTAAAGCATAAATCCTTGATGCCTAAACAGAAGATATGTTGCGCTGTTCGGATTCCCCGTTTGCATCTGTAGGTAGCCATTACAATGGGCACAGTTGCATACCCAGTCATTCCTTCAACAGAAGCCTTCGGAACTCTACATCTGGCGGTGTAAATCTGTATCGTCATGTGAGACGGCGCCATAATCGTGTAGCTGGTTTGAGTCGGTAAAGCTTTTTTCAGAACATTAAGAAACATGGTATCCATGGACACAGCTCAAATGACTAGCACCCCAAAGGGCAAACACGGCGAGCACTCAATCAAAGCTTTCTGCAGTTCGGATTCAGCCCTGACAAACTTCATCCGGGAGGATGGGGGCGGTGAATGCCCAGTATACGCTTTTGGCTTTCATCTCGCCTCAAAAAAGGTATAAACTGTCAGATCAGACGAGAGTACCAAATTATTGCTGTCGCACGGCCTTGGGAGATAGCGCCTCAAGCAAGCCTCGCCAATTGCGTGCATTAGTATGATAGCAAGATTTGACAACAATAGCATAGCTGTGCTGTCATTGTTGATTGCGGCGGTGTCTCAGGTAGGATACATATCTGCAGATATCCGTTTGCCATGTAGCTGTGCCCATCTATTTCCATTCACAATGGTCATTGTTGTATGAAAGCAGCATTCTGCATTCTGCATCTTGCATTCATGAAAGCCTGAGTAAGGCGGCTGTCAAAATTAGTATCTGCTCAGTCAATTGCCACATGCACAAGTATAGGTGGATATAAGCGTGGTTCGGTTTGCTGCCGATATTATGCCTTGATAGGATGATCTCATCATGAGTTCTCTAGTCATGACCCGTCGGTGTAGAATCATGTAGATATTTTTCAAGTTGAGAGGCTGAGTAATGCAATGCAGCTATCGTGTTTATCGCTCCCTCGTCCCGAATTAAATATAGTCCGATGATTGTGGGGAAAGATCTTGCGAACCAAACTCAAGATCAAGCTAAGTAACTTAACTCGCCTTGGTGTATGTTCAAAGATGCAAAGATGCAGGACTGGATCATGGATCATGGATGGATACAAATCGCGTGGCACTTCGGTCAGTGGCGCATAATATAGGGCAGGGCTATGGAAAAGAACTCGTCTCAGAAAAGCCAACCCCATGTCTGTTTGAGCGGTGTAGTATGCTATGCAGTCCCAGAGGAGACAATCAACTAACTATAGTAATTTTCGAAATTTCGAGAAGAATAATTGGGTCGAAAGGAGTTCGAGGATGACCTCTCATTCAAGTTTCAAAACAGGTTCCAAAATTATTCATGCAATTTCATGCTGAGTTCCCGTAACCTTTTTTTGAAGTTGTCCAATGGAGTGGAGTTTGGAACAAGTCAACAAGTCAACAACTCAATCTACAAACGAAGGTTAGCCAATTGGGACAACAACCGTTAGAGATCCTTTCTCCTGATCCTCTTTTTCAATTTTTTTCATCGGGTTTGAGCCTTGCGACAACAATATCCATTTAATTGGGTCACTGGTCAGAGACTTCGCCTTGTCACACTGTAATAAGTTAATTCAGCGATCAATGGATCAATGGATGAATGGATGAATGGATGAATGAATGAATGAATGAATGAATGAATGAATGGATCAACACCACCAGCTCATGGTCCTTGGAACTTCCAAAGCATTGACTCTTCAATGTGGGTGGGGGATGAAGAAAGTTCAATAGTTCCAGGATTTGAGGTTTGAGATTTGAGGTTTGAGAAAATTGAGGATGGATGGATGGATGGATGGATGGATGGATGGATGGATGAAGATTCAAAAAAAGATGCGGATGATGAAGATATTCTAATTTTGAATATATTTCCAGGGTTGATGAAAGTAAAGGAGTAAGTTTGAAAGAATAGAACTGTAAAAGAAGCAGCAGCAGAAGCAGAAGAAAAAGAAACATTCTATCAATAATGATTAAGCCAGTTCCATACCAGGTGAGCAAGTGTTTTCCCTGTTTCTTACTTACTTACTACTGCCTTCCTTCCTTGAAGTTCCTTCCTTTCTCAGATTCTTCTTGATGGTGGTGTGTTCAATCAACCTGGATAATACATTTTGGGAAATGTAAGAATAGTCACTTGGCTAGTACAATCAATGCCACCGTCCTAATTCGGATCAACTTGCTTCTCAGAACAGGCAGGGGTTATTGAAGAGGTGTGGCTGGTGACTTGAATATGCAACACACCTAGAAGATTTTGGTACTGATTGTGCAACTAAACTCTGCAACTCTGCAACTCTGCAACTTCCAAAATTTCTATGGGTCGACGACAACAATCAAATTTCGACCCATATTCATTCGTGTTTCTACCAGGAAAAGTAGAAAGTATCAGTGACACCTCATCTGTCTGTCTCCATAGCCCATTTTTTCTTCTTCTTCTTCTTCCAGTTCTCCATTGAAACTTCATAACCTTGACCATATCGGATATACGAATGAGAAAACGGCATTAGCATTAGAATTGGCATTGCCATTGATACTGACATTTACCATTTCCCCATCAATCTGCCACAAAAGCATAAAAGTCATCCCGCTTTCAAACAGAACCTGGTAAGAATAACCTGGACAGTGGAAACCCATTGAGATACATACCAGTGATACCAGTGATACCACTGATACCAGATACCATCAACTGGGATATAATTAACTGGTCCTCCTGTAGATCATTCCAAATCCCTTCCACGTTCCACGGTTCCAGGGCCTCCTTTATCGATAAGAAAATCCTATTGGAGGAATCAAACTGGATCACATCATCATCATCATCATCATCATCATATTCGCAATCAATCAAATTCAATAATAGAAACCTTGAGTGGCTTTCTCGCAGATTTCGCTTCTTTTTTTTGTTGATTGTGTAACGTGTAACGACAACCTTTTAACATCCTAACATCCTAATCTAGGATTCTCCTAACCTACCTTGTCGCCTTACATTGGAAAATTTCAATTTCATCATTCAACACATTCGAAGCCTCAACCGTTACGTTACCTTACCTTACCTTACCTTACGTTGCGCCTTATTAAATTCATTCCCTCATCAACCATGAGTACCGGTATGCAGACAGCAGGGGATATACCCATGATTGTTAAATCAGAGAACTCCGGATCAGAGCGTCGTATTACACCTTCCTGGTCCATTGGTCAACTAAAATCAAAGCTCGTTCCCGTGACTGGTATTCCTTCTTCAGATCAAAAACTCACTCTGTGGATCAACAATCAACAATCCGTCGACATCCAAGCTCTAGATGAAGAAAATACTCAACTAACAAACTTTCCACTGGCACCTCACGCCGTTATTCACGTGAGTTCGGAAATTTTCTTTTCTAGCTTCGTAACGCGAAACATGTCGTGGTACTCTAAGACCTTATCATTCTGCAAGGCTGTCCGTTCACTTATGCCCACGGAACTTTTTTCTTCTACATGAACAATATGAGACTTGATCTTCGCTATCCCATCCTCTATTAGATAAGTTTGGCTCCTCATCCTCATATGATAGTTCATGCCGATGTGTGCCGGTCTACCCCAATAGTTCATCCATGATCCCTATGCCATTAAGACGAGAAATCTTAAATCATAGCGCGTTGGACTCGCGGGAATAGCTTGACGTGGGTTAGTTCCTGCCCTACACTATAGCTAGGCCAAGTCTTTCACGGAACCTATGCCATTGAGACGATAGCTCTTAAATCATCTTCCGCTGGACTCGCCGAAATAGCTTGACGTGGGTTAGTTTCTGGCCCTATACTGTAGCCAGCTTGGCCAAGTGTTCCATCTTACTTCTAGTGGATATTTTATCACGGACATGTCAAGTTTTGTTCGTTGTTCATGAACTATTTGCCGTAGTCTGAGCTCCATTCTGCTCCATTCAAGTGGATATATTATTGCATTATCGTTGGTCTCACTCTGAGTCACGGTGCGCTGTATCCGAAATCCAAATAAACACCCCAAGCACATACCCACTGTTCTCCATTCTCAAGTCTGGCAATCCTCGATGAAGGACACGTATCCATCTTATGTCTTTCCCACCAGGTTGCCCTAACAACCCTTTGTACCAACACACCCGCAATATTCTCTTGGCTAACAAAACCCCCCAGGTAACCGATACCCGCGCCCCAGGACTCCGAGAAAATTACACGGATGTCTCCGCCGTGGAAAAATACACTCTTCCTGTAGAATCCTATGAAAAACTAACAGACAGCGTTCTCGCGTGGAAAAAGAACGAAAAGCTCGGACGCTTCAACCCTGATGCTCCCACTCTTCTCGACGCTAAACTTGCCGTCTACGATAATGAGATTAAGGAAAAGGGTATCGCGGTAGGAAAAAGATGTCGAGTTGGAGAAGATGATTCCCGAAGAGGTGAGGTGATGTATGTTGGTGATGTGGAGGAAATCCCTGGTGGAGCGGGTAAATGGATTGGAGTTAAGTTGGACGAACCTGTCGGGAAGAATGATGGAAGTTTAGGTGGAAAGAGATATTGGGGTCAAGAAGGGGATGGAAAATTCGGTGTCTTTGTTAGACCGGAGAGAGTTACCGTGGGAGATTTTCCAGTATTGGATGATCTTGAGGATATGGAGGAGATGTAAATATATTGACTACTTGCATAACATAGCAACTGCGATTCTGGCAGTATGGTCTAACCTAGATACCTTTTATCGCGATGCATATCTACAATACATCAAGATTTTTGCTTTCTGTTTAAAAACTTGTATCGCTGTATGGCATTCATTTCCATCCTCTTGACACGAAGAGCATTCCTGTGTCCCCTAACACCAACACCAACACCAACACCAACACCAACACCAACACCAACACCAACACCATCATACTTCGGCTCTTTCATCTTCTCAGTCCTTTCATACCTAGCCCATTCCTTACTCATCTTATGCAACATATTCAAGCGTTGCCCCTCCTTCACCTGCGCCATCCTCTCCGCCACAATAGCACTTGGACTACACCCCTTCCGTAGCATCTGATCTATCTTGCGTCTATTCTTCGCCGCGCGCTGCGCGCCAGATTTCTCTTGCCAAATGGGCTGCGTAAATGTATCTGTATCGGTATCTGCATCTGCATCTTCATCTTCATCTTGATCAAGATCTCTGGACTGGTAACCCCGATTGGAACTGGACATGGAGATTCGATCTTCTGGTTGTCCCGTTCGTCGGACTGGTCTGGGAGTGAAGGGACCTCGGTGGACTTCACGGGTTATACTGCTGGGGTCGTGGCTGGTGGATGGGACTTTGGCGTGATGTAGTCCTCTGTTTATTTTCCATCTTAGTGTTGGTGTTGATGTTGATGTAGATGGGGTGGGGAATTCTTGAGTTGGTGGTGTTGAGATGGGGTTTTCGGATTCGAGAGATGAGTCGGCTGATTCGTCGATATCCTGATGTTGCTCCCGCCGTCTCTCGTATGCATTCTCGCTCTTAAGGCTACCCTCCTCATTAACATTCCGATCCAGTGACTCCTTCTTCTGCCCATCCTGATACCAGCCCGCCTCGTGACAAAACCTCTCGACTCTCATCTCCACCCTTTCCCACCTCTCTTTTGACTCGGGATCCCTGATCCAATTCTCCAATGCTTTTAGCGCTTCTATATCCCCCTTCATGTTATTCGCATTCAGATTTCCAGCTAAGATCGTAAACCCATGTACCCGCAATGACAGTAATAGTACGTAAATTGCCAATGTCCGTTTGTTGCCCTGGTCGAAGCCAAGTTCTTTCAGGATGTCACAGATTACATAGGTGACGGGGTGGTGGGCTAGCTGATACATCATACCTGGAGACCAAGAGGATTGGAACACCATATCTTTTTTAGGGTATTTTTGTAAATTGAGTCCGATGTTTTTTCCGCTGATATCGGTGAGGTAGCTATTCATGTATACTGATGGGACGACCTTTTTCTCATCGGCTTTGGATTCCTTTTCATTCGAGACGCTATCTTGCGCATGATATTCACCCATAGATTCTCTCCAGGGGCGACCGCCATCTTTTTCTTCTTCTTCAAGGAAATTATCCTCGCCAATGTTCGCCAATTGCCTAGTCGTAATCCCCAAGCTTCTTACAGGATGCGGAACATAAGTCGACAGAACATCCCACGCCTCTTTCGTTTCCGCTTTGGTGGGATATTGCGAACAGAAAATTACACAATCAATATATGTATCCTTTTCATCTTCCGACGTCTTGAGATTCTTAAGCGATGAAGCGATGGAGCTGTGGATTTGCTCGGGTATTGGTGCTGTGAGTTTATATGGTAACTTTTTTGCTAGATCTTCCAACAACGAGTTTCCTTTTTCGCCGCTGGGGATCTTGTGGAAATTTTGTCCTGAGGGTGGTGCGAATGTGGTTTGAATCTTTGGCTTCGTTAGATCTTTTTCCGATTTCTCACACAAAGTGATGGGGAAGAAACTTTTCAAAAATTTGCAACACAAAACACAAACAAAAATCAAATCTCATACATAAAGCTCCTCCCTCTTCACAATCTCCTTCTTAATCGCCCTTCTAATCCCATCACCCACAAGCTTTTCCTCATACTTAAGCGGTTCGGATCCAGTTTCAATACCCCTATATCCAACCTTTATAGCTTGATAGACTAGATTTTCGGTTTTGCCCCGTTTGTATGATGTGCTGTATATGATTTTCGGGATGGTGATTTGGGAGGGAGTCCCGAGATTTACGATGGAGGGTTGGAGGATACTACATAGCTTTATGAGTTGATTGGAGGGTTGTCTCGTGACTGAGCTTATAGGTCGACGATACATTTATGTCTGGTTCTTTTTTGGCTGAGACTACTGAGTACCTACTAGGTAGCTGGGAGTGGAAAGAGAAGGAGATTGGTAAGCATCAGTATTAGTAATTGATGAAGTGAATGAAGCGAGCCGAACGTACCTGGGTATAGTGGGATTTTGATGTAGATGCGCGTACCAATTGTTTGGTTATGGCAGGATGAAAAGATCCGAAATCATGGATGATCGTCGTGTTAGATTTCCCGATATAGCAATTCCGAGGTATTTCCGTAAAGTTGGGGTTCATCGTTGGGGTGAGCTCAGCTCAAATGTTGGCGGGGTAAATATTTATGAACACCTGCATTGCGCCAGTGCTATGTACGTCATTATCACTTCTTGAGACCATATATCTCAGCTGAATTTTGACAACCAATTCTCACCAGTTTGTGTATCTGTCTTTCAAGCTCATCACAAGTAATTGAAGTTATACAAAGAACACAATGGCATCCAAATCATACGAAGTTAAATGGGGTATCTTGGCAACAGGAGGCATCGCAACCAGTAATCCCTCTATATTTCCCATGCTCAAAAGCAGACTTACTAACCATCTCCAGCCTTTTGCAAAGACATCCTCTGTAACCCCGCCACCCGCAACGTCCACGATATCCAACACACCATCGTCGCTGTCGCATCTTCCTCATCCGCTTCCCGCGCCGAGTCCTTCCTCAAGGAAATCAAAGCTCCCGCCGACATCAAAGCCTACGGTTCATACCATGAACTCGTCAACGATCCCAACATCGATGTAATCTACATCGCCACCCCTCATTCCCACCATTTCCAAAATGCCATGTTAGCACTGCACGCAAACAAACATGTTCTTTGCGAAAAAGCTCTTACTGTAAATGTTGCGCAAGCTCGTAAGTTATTCGAAACGGCTAAAGAGAGGAATTTGTTCTTCATGGAAGCGGTATGGACGAGATATTTTCCATTGAGTATTCAGATTAGAGAGTTGGTGAAAAACAAGGAAATCGGAGAAGTCCATCGAGTATTCGCAGATCTCTCGATATCTGAAGCAAAAGAAGACGGAACCCTTACATTCCCCCTCGAAAACCGCATGGTGAACCCTGCCTTGGCGGGCGGTGCTCTCCTCGATCTCGGTATCTACTCTATCACCTGGGTATTCCAAATCCTCTACCATTGTCAACCCTGTTCCTCCTCTGAGCGCGAAGTCCCTAGTGTACTTGCGGCCGTGCAGAAATATGAGAAGACGGGCGTCGATGAACAAACAAGTATTACATTACAATTCCCCAAGAATAAAAGTATGGGAATTGCAACGACGGGCATGAGAGTTGCGACGCAACCAGATGCACATGGCGAGGCGAGTAAAGACGAAGCGCCCAGTATCAGAATCCAAGGAACCAAGGGAGAAATCCAAGTTTTCGGACCGGCTTATCGCCCACTGAGATACAGGGTGTTTAAAACCGCCAACAAAGCAGGGGATTTCGAGGCGGTGGAGTGTGCGATTCCTCAAGATCCTGAGCGAGAGAATTGGGGACATGGGATGGCGTGGGAGGCGGATGAGGTGGGGAGATGTTTGAGGGATGGGAAGAAGGAGAGTGAGGGGTTGGGTTGGAGGGAGAGTGAGGTGATTATGGGGGTTATGGATGAGGTTAGGAGGCAGGGGGGTTTGAAGTATGGCGAGGAGATTGAGTCAGATGTTTTTGACGAGAAGAGTGCTTTGAATGGGAAAGCTTGATCTAGAGGGTTAGATGGGTTGTATTTGGGTTCCAGAACGCAAATGTATAAATCGCAGGCTGGTCTTGCGTTTGCAAATTCAGAGTTCCATGGATGTTTGTTGAAGAACTATCAAGATTATAGGATGCCTCGATTATCACAAGGAGGCTTAATTTAAGACTTCAAAGCTTTGAGGCTGTACGACTTGGGAACTTCCATAGATAGTGAGGTGTATGCAGATAGCCTAACGTGCTCAAATCCAACGCAGCACGACCACAAAACATACGACGTACATCCTCACCCCCACCCTCACCTCGCCTCTCTTTCCCCCAACTCCTGCATTCAGAATACTAACTCTATCTAACCCTGCAAACATGCAACCGTCCAAAAATGACACCACGAGCCGACACAATAACCTACCTAGGTACATCGGCATCCCCCATCCTCTACAATTTCATCATTGCACTCACTTATCATTTCATCAGGCTGAGGTTGAAGCGCCAACTAAAATAAACGCTTTGAGTTTGCAAATTGCTTGAAGATACGATCATAATGATCATTCGCAGTCACTTTGTGAATGGGGTTGTGGAGCTGGAACTTCTGCTGTATTGGTTTGAGCTTGAGGGGTGTGAAGGTGTGAAGGGTATGAACGGTGTGAAGGGTGTGAAGGCGTGAAGGGTGTGAAGGACATGGAAGATGGCTCTTGGACTCGGTATGAATATAATAGGAAAGATGAGAAGGAGTCTTACATTAAAAGATACCTGGCGGATCGAGTCATAAAGACATTTCAGATATCATCCGTATTATCGTTACCGGCAGTATCATTTCAATTCGAACCTTACTTTCTACTGTAGTATTTCCTCCAGAATGAATGATCCTGGGAATAAACCTTCATGTCGAAAGCTTTCGAGCACTAAAATCTCAAAATCGGGCTGTGCTGATGGCAACGAAACTGTTGAGTGTACATGAATCATCGTTTAAATAATTCCTGTTTCGAGAAATTGCAATGTCAAGGTTGGAGAATCGAGGTGCTTTGTGTTTGAAGTTCCATGGAATGAAAGATGATCGGAGTATACACAGCAAGCCCTCCACTGGCCATGCAGATTTCCCCCCCCCCAATGAACACAAAACAAACTCCTCCCTCTAACAGCAGGCGCAGTGATATCATAGCCCAGATGAAGCCACTCCCAGTGAATCCCTCCATCCATGGCCATTCATCTCGGCACAAAGCGGCCCGGCGCAAAGCGGTCGCAAGCCGCATCGGCAGGCACCTGGGCATACTATATAATTACAAACATGACCGACATATTTCGGGATCGGTTGGTACAGTGGTAGTACGTGCAATTCGACTTCTACTATCTGAGAAGCCCCATCCTGAGACGTGGCACTCGAATTAAGCCCCCGGGGTAAATGCTGCCACAATGTGACATGTATGCGTGCATGTAACCAAAGAAGGTAATATCAAATATCAAATATTAAATAGCTTATTAGATTTAGATGATTGGAGGAAGGGGGGCAAGGGAAGGCAAGGCAAGGCAAGGCAGTTGGAGGGCGGTGGATGGTTGGAAGGTGGATTGGAGGGTTGTTGGAAATGGTGGGGCGGGGTGAAGGTAGTATGACATCTTCATCACAGATACATATCCAAACATAGATCAAAGAGAAGCAGAAACAGTTTCTCAGTGTTCAAACATACAATAACACTGAGAAGTTTCAAGCATCTAACATATATTTTTTTCGAACTTTTTTTAACCACTTTACTGTGAAGTGGGTATAGGGAGTGATTGAGGACAACAACATTGCGGAATATGCAACATTGCGGAATATGATAATCTTTTTTACAGGCGGTTTGGATTTTGTCATTCTGCCTCTGGATATTTGAGGTCTTTAATTTTTGAGCACTCGCTTACTTGGAAAATTGAGTGGGTCTTCTATTGGTGGTTGGTGAGAACCTCTTGAGTGTTTTGATAGTTGGAAGAGAGACTGCGACGACGACCCGCTCGACTCCAATTTGATTTTTTATTAAACAATGTTTTAAATGGCAGAAACAAATTTGCAGCCTTGATGATCTGCAAGATAAACAAACCGCTTGTTTGATTTTTAAGTTTTAACAACAGCGTCTGAGATCGAGAATGGCTTAATATCAACATACATACCGCGCGACATTCAAACTTCTTAGGTTTTGAGACCGTATGCACTTCTTCTTACTGGAGACAATATACAAAGAGTCAAGCCATTACTATGTCGAGAAATGTGGACAGAACACTACGGAATAGAGACAACAATACCGTGCCAGTGGACGTACTTATTAATGGTAAGGCACAATTTCCATGTCGAAACAATCTCGAGACTTCAAGATATGCCAAGATGTGCTTGGCACGTGACTAGTTTGGAAGTTTGCGGAGAATAAAGTTTGCGCTACCCCATGTGGAGGGCAAGTGCAGCATGCAATGAAGTGTTTAAATATTCTAGATCCCATGTGGCAAGTCCGCCGAGCTTTGAAAGTTTGGGGAGGCGATAATCAAGGGATCAAGGAAAGATTGGTGAAAAAGATATAAAACACCAAGACAAATGGACAGCGACGACGCTGAGGGCATTGGGCAAGCCAAGTTGCAACCCACGAGCTTTGATTACCCAAGCTTCCCCAAGTTTTCATACTTTGTTTGAAAGCCTTTTGGCAAAGTCGTAAGCTGAGAAAGAAAAAGTCCGAAGAAGCCGAAAAAAAAGAGATCCGGATGAGCCGAGAACAATGATATGCCATAGCTTAGGTTATTCCTTTGAGTGTGATGTACAACTAGATGGCCAAAAGGGGGCTGGGTGAAATGCAAATAAAGAGAAGGTTTTTATGTAGCAAGGCTGTGTAACCTGTGTTCTATAGATAATAGTTGAGAGGAATAATGGAAAAGAAAGGTGTTCGAAGCTAAAGAGGGGGGAGGGTGACAACAAGCGACATAATTGGATAACAACACGATTGAGAACCTTGGCTCTTGCTGGGCGTTTCTTGATGAGAAGTTGAGAGAAGTTGAGGAAGTGAATAACTTTTCGTTAATTCAATAATACATAATGTTTCGTGTTTTAGGTGAAGGGAAGGTATAAAAGGAGAAAACGAGGGAATGAGGAATAAGCTTTTCATCACTAAGCGACCTTGGTCAAGACTCAATAGTAACCTGTGCTCTACTTAAGTAACCTGTGGCCGAACAGGAAGGAGATATGTACTGGGTATGTATGCAGCAGATGTCATCGTCAATGATTATTATGTAAGGTTAAAGGAATGGATAGCCTATGAAATCCGAGGCTGAGGCTGGGGTGGCGGGGCGGAATGATGATTTGTATTTTTTCTTTGTCTCATCATTTCCAGAATCTTGATATAGGTAGGTATGGTAGGTAGCGCTGTACAGTAATCAATCTTTGGAATCATCAAGGACTGGGACTAAGAATTATTTAACATTCTATTGATTCTTCTCTCCACGTTTCTTCTTCTCTTTCTTCATATTATTTCATCTCCCCGGGCCTCGATAGCTATCATAGTTGAATACGACGACGACTACCTACCTAGGTACGCACTAGAGATCATCCTTATCCCCCCACATAACAATACTTTTACTTTCACTACCATATCTCTTTCGTCACATGTACAACAACAACAACAACGACAACAACGCGGCAATACAATAGAAGAGATTCAGCAAGCAATACGAGTGCCGCAGAGTGGAGTGATCCAAGTCCAACGGACTCTTTAACGGAACGCACGGAGCACGGAGGTTCATATTGCCGACGCCCTACGCTAATCCAAACTAAGTTTGACCACAACATTGGAACCATCTCTAAAACACTTTCCGCCAAGAAGAGTTTCACTTCACTTCACCTTGATAAGTGGTGGGAACGATCCCTCTCCCTCTCCCTCTACCACTATTAAGTATTTCGCTTGCTCAATTAAATGGATATGTGAACTTTGGAGTGAGAGATTGTTATTTGTTTACAATTTCTGCCTTCTTTTCATCTTACTCTATTCTCTGTTCCTTGATTTCTCAATCTATCAGCTCAATCATGTTTATACCGGATAATGGAGGGAGCATGGTGAAATGCTTGTCGACCCTCCTGGTCTTCGTCCCTTTGGTCGCTGGTCAGACTACCACTACTACTACCACTACCACGCCTTCTTTTACACCTTCGAATGCCACTTTGCCGGCTTCAATGGCTACACCTAATATTGGATTGACTTTAATATCTGGTTCTATCGCGATCGACGTGTACAGTATTGCCCCGCTCACTTCAGTGGCGGGGATGGGACAGTCCGCTAGTTCTTTGAGTGTATGTAATATACTCCCAATTCTGATTGTATAAGTCATGAGAGAGTGTGCTAATATAGCATGAATAGCAACTTAGCATCAACGGATCAATTACCTTAACAGATGCGACATCCGCGAGCAATTTATCAACAAATGATATAGCCTACATGAGTTGCGACCCGAACGAAAGCTCCAATATCAATTCATCAAGTGCTATTATAATGGCAGGGAATGCGAAGCCAAGAGCTATACTGATGTATAGCTTGTCTTCTCTAGAGTGCGCTCTCAGCGGGGATTCTAGTTATGGCTCGATTTACACCATGGTGACTGCCTCCGATTCAATGGATTTGCTCAGTATTCTACAAAACCAAACTTCCGGTTCACTGTTAGCGGCAACGATCGATTCCAGTCAGAGCTCGTCGAGCTCTTCAAGTTCAGCATCGTCAACCAGCAATGATGGTGGACCGGCACCAACTACAGCTGTTGCTATGAGCATTCTCTATAGCATCACTGGGATAATTACCTTGCTATTCTTGGTAATTATAGCTACCGGCGCTATACGTGCTCATCGACATCCGGAAAGGTATGGACCCAGAAACGCCCCAGGAAGGCCAAGGCAAAGTCGAGCAAAAGGTCTTGCACGAGCTATGTTGGAAACTTTACCCATTGTGAAATTTGGGGACCCAGAACCGGTGAAACCAGGGAGTCATGATATCGAAATGGAGAATGGTAGTGTTCATAATGCCCCTGTTGGTACAGCAGCCGATGCTACGACCGAAAACACTCCCAAATCTCCAAGCACTGTGGCAGTCGTAGCGACGACTGCAAATTCCGGTGTTGGATCAGATGCACAGCCCAGTTCTGGGTTAAATGAGGCCACAAATGAGGCTTCAGCAGCTCCGAGGGAAGGTGACCTGCTCCAATGCTCGATTTGTACAGAGGATTTTGCTACGGGTGAAGACGTTCGAGTCCTTCCATGCCATCACAAGTACCATCCTGCTTGCATAGACCCTTGGCTTTTGAACGTTTCGGGAACTTGTCCATTATGGTAGGCTATTTTTCTCTTTATGTTTGAACACAAACTAACTTAAATAGTCGTCACGATCTCCGACCTACAGCAACCCATGCCCAAAATGAAGATGGCGAGCTTCCACCTCCACTCGATGCACGTGAAGGGGAAGCAGCTGTTCAGCATACTGCTGGTAATTCTGAGAATGGGGAGGTTGGCTCTCGTCATCGCATTTCTCGTCTAATCGGTCTTCGTCATGCTCCTCCTGAAGAGAGTATTGCTGCCCTTCGCGAATTGGCGCTTGAGCAATCTCAACAAGGAGGCACTGTTCCAGTCCAAGATGGAGCTGAAGAACAGGGCAGAAGAGCTAAATTGGCTGGTCGACTCCGAAATACGTTCCGGATAAGAACGCGAACACAAGTCGTACCACCCCCTACTGAGCCCGGCCCAGCAGCATGAAACAGTTCAGGGAAGCGATGATACCTGAAGCTTTTCACCCCACGCAAAATCGTAACGACTTTTATCTCTTACATTATATTACCTTGAATAGGGAATTTTAACCTCGATGTTTCTCGAACAATATCGTCAAAATCAGAGTTTAAAATCTCGGAACTGAGTAGCGCGGACGAACGGACGAATGAATGAATGACGGATGGAATGGAATGTAACGGATGACATGGAACGGATGGATAGATGGAGTTATTGACGTCAAAACTATTTTAGCCCCTTAATTTTTACTGCAAGCGAGCATGGGGTTTGGCCTGGTTTGGTTTGGTTTTGGGCGGTGTCTTTCAATGTATTCGGGATTTTGTGTCTTTGGAAGATGTGGAGTAGGGGAGTCTATGGCAAAATTAGGAGTCGTGGGGGCTAAAGGTGTTTTTTTGATAGTGGTTGCAATATTTTACTTTTGTAACATATACTGAGCATGTTATCTATGTGAGGTAGGCGAGATAAATACGATATATTGTGTCTCATTACTCATTTATCTTGTGTAGGTTTGATGTTCTCCTGCCATAACAATGAACCAGTTATGAGTATTACCACAGTAAACTGATCTAAAAGTATGAACTTTATGTAGTGATACATATTTGTCGCCTGTAGATCATAGGTCGCCAGTGATATTCCGTCAAACTTACACTGTTTCTCATTTGAGATAACACAGCATACTCCGGGACACGTCAATCTACTTCTTTTCATTTGCATCCCATCCTCATCCCCATCCATCCCCAATCTTCATCATTTCCCTTACGTTCATCAAATCTTTCTTCCCCTTCCCCTCTACACCCCAGCCCGCTTCAACTACACACTACCAACTTCCCTACGCTCGAAAAAAAAAGACAAAAAAACTCCCATATTCCCTATCATCTGCAAAGTCCCCTCAAAAATCCAAAATCCCCCCAAGATCAATAACTCCTCTTCTAAATCAATCCTTTCCTAGCAAGCTCGACCTTCCTCGCCGCCTCCCCGGCTTTAAAGCCCCCTTTACTAATGCAAATGGCATTTCCATCCGCCAACTCGAATTTCTCTTCGTAAATGGGGTGGGCGCAGGGACAGTGGTGGGGGAAGGCGACGCAGGAGAGGGTGCCGGGGCAGAG
>NGKG01000002.1:827944-846347 GCA_002162505.1 Myriosclerotinia scirpicola
GATGGGGGAGGGGAGAGAGGATGAAGGATGAAAAATGGATGGGGAAGGATGGATGGGGAGATGGGGAAGGAGGGAGTAAAATAAGGGTGTACATACCTCTATCGTAATTATCCTGATACCATTGCGAATCACTCGGTACATCTTGCGGTTGACGATGTTGCTGTTGTTGTTGACCGTTGAACATTTGTTCGAAGAATTGGAATTGCGCCGATGCTCCCATGATTAGGAGCAACAGTGAGAAGAGGGAGAATAGTAGTTTGGCCATTTTTGCTCCTATTTTAGGAAGTGAAGTGAAGTGAAGTGAAGGAAAGCTGGATAAAGAAGTGATGGTTGATAGTAGATTGTGAGATAGCGGAGGATAGCTTGTTATTGACAGGTGGTGAGAAAGTTTACGGGGGACTATAGGGTGGTGGGATGACAAAATCCGGGGTTGTGATGGAAGTTTGGATATTTATTGAAATTAAAAAAGAAATTGAATGAGTTGAAAGATAATTGTTATCAATCATTATCTGGATTACTTTATCCCAAATATCTACCAAAATTCCTCAACTTCTACACCCACAATTGAAGTTATCCCAGCGTGTCGCATTAAGAAGCCCTCCACGCAATCCCGGCCCCCGTAAAATTATCACCATCCAGCATCATAAAAATATCCGCACTCCCCTCCCTCAAACCACACATCCCCAAGATGTTACTCCAACGCCTCCAGCCTCCATTACGAGGCGCCATATCCTCAATTACACGCACCTCCGCTTCGGCAGCAGAAACGCATATCTGTGAAGCCCTCGCCATTCTCTCATTCAAAAAAACATCTTCACCTCTTGCCCCTCTCATCGCCATTCGTCATGCATCTCACGCGGCACAGGGAGCCGTGAATAAAGCGAAAGATGGACCGGGGAAAAGATTGGGTGCTAAGAAATCTGGTGGTTTGTTTTCCCTGCCGTCTCTCATTTCCCAATTTGGGGATCCCAATCGAATACAAAGTAAATGTAAATACTAAGAGGACATGCAGAACAATATGTCATCCCTGGCAATATAATATTCCGCCAACGAGGCACCCATTGGTTCCCAGGTGATAACTGCGCTATGGGTCGCGATCATACTATTTATGCCACGCAGCCCGGCTATGTAAAATACTATAAAGATCCCGAACGACACCCCAAACGCCAATACATCGGCGTAGTCTTCAAGCGCGAACAAGTGCTCCCACTACCCCGCAACACCATTCGACGACGACGTTTAGGCATGGAAGTTGCCAAGATTGTGGAGCCCGAGACACAGGTCGAGGTTGAGGTGAGCGGATTAGAGGTAGCGGGTGCGAGTACCGTGGAGGTGAAGAAGAAGGAAAAGAAGAAGAAGGAGAGGAGGGGAGAGGAGGGGAGAAATTTACAGTTGAGACCGGGGTATATGTATCGCGAGGCGAATTGGGAGATTGGACGCGCGGCGGAGAGGGCCAAGGTGAAGGTGAGGTTGTATAAACCGGGGGATAGGTGGACGGCGTGGAGGAAGGCGAATGTGAGGAAGGCGAAGAATGCGGAGAAGAGGGGGTTGGCGGGTAGGAAGAAGAAATAGATGAGGGATGAGTGATGGGCAATGAAGATATGGAGGGAAGAGGCGGGGACAGAGTTAGAGGGTGGGTGGGGGTGTATGATTATCTATCTATCTGGTCTTGCTATGGGGACTTGAATAGGAGGCTTGTGTCAGGCCTAGGTGTGATATGAACGGAATGGAATTTCGACGAATGAGATGTGTAAATAGGTGATATCCGAACAGATTTTATGGTAGTGAAGCACATCATCACATCATACCGAACTGAATGATAGAAACGCTTTATATACTTATACCATGAGCTACTTTCTTTCTAAACCCTCTCTACAATTCTATCCTTTCAAAAGTGTTTCAATATCCAGCAAAACATTGTTCTTCAAGTGAGTTGAATGTTTCCGCCATAAGTTAGCTTCCCCAGAACTTACGCTCCCAAGTTTTATAGGCTACAGCTGAGTTACCAGGTTCAAATGGATTTACCGGTTCCCGGTGAGCTCCAGCTCCATTTATACTAGATTTTCATGTGTGCTCACCGGGAGCTCACCGGTTGTACTACCTTTTTACCCCTACTACCCCTTCTACCCCCTCCACCCTCCTTCCCCTCCTTCCCGGGAAGCCCTCTTCATTACCATAGCTCCTGGCGAACTTTCCTTTTCTTCTCACCATCCATCTATGCCTTATAACCCAGTCTTTTTTCCTTTTCCTTTTCTTGTTTTTCGACTCAACTACTTTTCGACTTTTAAACTGCATTTTCGTGGTTACTTTGGGTTTGATAAATTACAGAAACTAGCTAGTTTGTGAGAAGAAACGTTTTCGTTTCGATTGGTTTCGGGAAGGAAATCGTGTGTTTTTTAATATGTATCCATATCTTTTCTGGCGGCACAGGAGAGCTGCAAACTGCAAGCGCGTATCATCAGTCAACTTCATCCTTCATACTTCATCAAACCGCGAGGTCTACGTGACACCATCATCACAAAACCCCAGTCTCCATTGCAAAAGTCTGCATCTTTCCCATCATCCCTCTTTTCCCATCGGAATCTCTTAATGTGCTTTCATGGTTAAACTCACAACAGTAAATTCTCCGCTAAATCACTATTAGGTTGTTGACGGAATATCGAACGACGAAACCTCGAAACCTCGCTATCGGTAAGCTGTAACTTTTCACTTGCTTTTCCCCCTATACATGTAGATTATCTTCAATATCTAGTATGTAGCCATACATCTATCTCCAAAGTCTCAAAGGAGTTGATTGTTTGTGATTTGAATTTTTAATACTGCTTAATGCCCTGTCATTATTGTACATTTCATCGGAAATCACCTCGCGGCTTCGGACGAATTATGAAATCCTAGTATTGGCGACTGCAAGTAACATTACTCTCATTGATACTCCAAAGATTGTTCCAATTTCTTTCCCTGTCGGTCCAGTATTTCGCTACACCTTCTCCAGATGAGTCCATGTTATAAGATCAACCTACCACGATCCATAAAATCGTTTTCGAGATTTCCCGCTCGTTTTGCACCTACAAGCCAAGCGGCCGGTAGTGATCTGGCTACGCTTGATGATTGATTCATAGCGAGACGTGCTCAACCTCGGGTTCATAGGCTCCAGGTGGACAGACACTACTGAGAGGGGTGTTGTATGAGCTTGCTAATTGTACTGTCAATATCGCTCTCGTGTTGAGGTAAGAATTGAGTTTGAGTCATTTTCCAATTCAATCCAAACAAAATCAAAATAGATGAAGTCATTGGTCGAGTGTTTATGTGACGAAGCAGGGGAGAATCTTCAGTCTGAAAGTGGATAGCAAATGGCAACGGAGCCGGTCTTTGAAACTTGAGTATGATTGATTGAAATCAAATCGGGGATTTGGAGGTTGCCGTCGAGGAGCAAATAGGAATCTGTGCTTGGGAGGTCAGTTCAAGGGAGTAAATTTACGTAAAGAAAATACGCACTTTAAGAATATAGATATATAAAAAGTTCTGTGTCCTGGAAATCTGAATGGCAGCATGGAAAAGAACCTGTGTCTCAAGGATTACTATAACGGTGTGTGAGGTATGTGATGCTTGAATAACTGCACCAAAATGTACGGGCTTTGAAGTCTGCATAGTGATATGGAGAAGACTGCGTGCCTTGAGAATTTCTGTCAGAGTGCGGAGAAGGCTTAAAATATTAATCATCTTCGTTTAGGTGTGAAGAACAACCCGGACCTCAAAGATTTATGTCAAGGTACGGAGAGGGCCCTGGACCGAAAAGATTGGTTTGTAGGCTTAGAGAAGAGCCTGCATCAGGAAGGTTGACATGGAGGTTCAAAAATAACTCGGAGCCTTGAAGTTCTGTCTGCAGGCTTAGTAGGGATTTTGGACCAGGAAGATTTATACTCAGCCTTAGAGGTAATTCTGGATCCAAAAGATTTACTGGTAAGTTTTGAAACGAATCTGGGCCTCGAAAAATTCCTTCAGGACTTGGGGATGAATCTTGCCCAGGAAGGTCTATCTGAAGGCTTAGATAATAACCCAAGGAACCTGGAAAATTCATCTGCAGGTACAACGAAGCAGGGCCGGGATGATTCATCTGCCCTTGGAAAGAAAACTCTTTATCTGAAATGTTTATCTGTTGCTGCAAAGAAGACTCTGGGCATTGAATGTTTAGATGTATATTTATATACGAATCTTGGCCACAGAAATTAGATTGAACGTGTAGAGAAGGAATGATTGGTGTTGATTTTTGATGTGCCGGTGAAACAGAAATTGTTGGTTGAACGGTAACTAAGGAGGTGGCTGTTTCTGGGGCGTGAATAAAAGATATTGAGTAGGCGTTGCCTGGTTCGAAATAGGAGAGTGTCGAGGTTAACCTCGGAGGCTTGAGTGAGAGACTAGTCATCCCCGTGGGAATTTTGAAATCTTGAGGTTGCCGTTCAATTTCAGATTCGTCGGCATTCTTTTCCGGTAGAATAGTACCTGTACTCTTTGGAGCAACATCCTAATTTTATATTAGGTAACCAAAATCAATCGGAATGATATACATACATGTTTTACTTCTTTCTCCAAATGAGTTTTTTCCTCTTTTATCTCTTTCCCTTTTCCTATTTTTCTTCCCTTTATTGCGTCATCTCTACTCGAGAACATCGTGGCCGCTGTCTTTTCCCTTTCTTTCCGTGCGTCATCTGTACGATAATATTCGGACATCTTGAAGAAGGTTCATGAGCTATGGGTAGTGAAGAATGTCGAAAGAAGTTCGTCAACTGTACGAAGCTACTGACGGTGGGAAAGTTCATATGAGGAAGTAACAGTATGGGAAGAGACGGCCCTAGGTCACGCACACCATAGAAACGGCAAATTCACCCAACCAACAATTTTCAGAACTCAATCTCCGTCACAAACTTTGATTAATCCACCCAGTTTCATATAGTTCAACTGATGTCCAAGACTAGTACGGACGACAAATGAGTATGGCATTTCTCGAGCCAATACACACTGTCATCATTCTCACCCAGACCATATCACATACTGTACTTTCAGATCAATCAACTCGTGCTGGTGTATCGAATACTAACAACTGGAGAAGAGTGGGCGACGAAATCATCTCCAAACCAGTTTCCAACCTTTCTTAGTACACACCTTGATTATCGCACATCCACTGGCATATTCGAAACGGGTGAACCATCAATCAAAGAGGCCGAGAAACTCCTCAAGCCAATTTGCACAAACTTTCAACACCAAAATCGCTCAATTCATAGAACGAACACCAGCAAGCAAGCATCTCAAACTCATATATATATATATATTGTTAAACTTTGAATGCATGCATGGCTAGGACTACAAGCATCTCCAATCGAGACGCATACATACTTGGAGACAACTACGTCCCCCAAAATTACTTCTACATGCTCCCTGTTTTCAAAAACGCCTTAAAATGCGATTATTTTATACAATTATTCCGACCATCCGACCATTCCATCCAGTCCATGCCCACCATGTATTACCACTAGACCCTACCCAGATTATTCGTTACACATTGCCACAAAGCGCCATAAAATGCACATATCTCATTCATCCTTATTTCGTCCTTTCAAATCTTTCTTTTGGTCGTCACATCATTCTCATCTTCGGTCGAGGGTGCAGGTTGCGTTCAGACACATGTCCATTCGGCAAATACGCACCATCTAGCACTTCTATCGGCTAAGACTAGTCCTCTCCATATACCCCTTTCTCCACATTTAATTATCGTCTCCCATGTCCCCCCATCTCCGCCCTCTAGGTTCGTGCTGATACCTCCATTTCTTTCTTCCTTTCGCATTAATCTTAATATCTTTCCACCAGGTGATTGGATCGCGAGCTTGGCAGGCTTTTTACCAGTTCCTGAGCCAGAAGCCGAGGAATTTGTTATAGACATGGCAGAGCTTGGTCGTATAAATGGAATAGGCGAGATTCTTCCTGGCTCTGGTGATCCTGTCGATAATGAGGACGGATGTTGACGCACGGCGAACACAAAGGTATTATTAATAGCTAATCTTTGGCATTGTGGCTGCGCGACATAAAGGTCATGACGTTGAGCATGAGGCGTCGGATGGCGAGTTAGAAATTCGTATGGAGGATTATCGCCCGAGTGGATGATAGGTAATGCAAGTGCCAATGCATGGGGAATATCTTTGATACTATGCATAAGTCCTCGTTTGCCAGCATAAATTTTGAGTATACCTGATCCCTCATCGCCAGGAAGCAAAGCCTTGATAGTATATCTTTTTTGATTGCCCACCCATTCTGCCTGTGCCAGAGCACGCTTCGTGACGATTTCACCAGTCTCAAAAAGGTCACCATCCGCATCGCGCTCAAAAGCACGTGCTTCAACTTCAGCTACACACTCAACATCTGGTGGCACAGAAAGTTTGATATGAACAAGCTCAAGATCCTCAATACGTATGAGACTTGTATCGTAGTCTACCATTTCAATTTCATTGACAAAGAATGCCGGACAGGCACATGGTAGAGCTAGAAGAACTTCGTGTGCAACGGGAGGGCATAGATGTTGGTCAACGTGCTGCTCCGGTATGTGAGTCCAACACATCTCGATTGGCCGAGCCAGGAACCACCATGGCTCCGCATATTGACTGCTAGCGCTGGTATACTGGCTCCTCCGAGGATGAGAAGGACTTGCCAAAGAGCAATCCATCATTCGCCATTCCGAATCAATTACAACTGCGTTCCAGAAATGATTCGGGCGAGGCATAGGACCCATATCTGGTACTTCGCCTGGTGATTTTAGGTATCCTCTAATAACCTCAGCATGAATCCCAACAGCCTTACACATATCCATAACTAGAAATGCTACTTCCTCCGAAGAACCATGCTTGGTCTGGATCACCCTTCTTGAATCGGCAGTGTCATTATCGAAACCTTCTTCCCATGTGATTTTCTCGCTAACCCATATGAATATTGCTCGTAATCGTTGGATGTCGCTTCGATACGGTCGACACACATAGCCTGTCGCTAAGCTCATCGGATTAGACATTGGTGGAAGACCATTTATGAACCTTGTATTCTTATCGACCAGACTGAGATTTACTGCTTGGAAATTAGTTGGCTGGGCAACTGGATTACCATCAACCCCTTCGTCGCCATCACACCCCTCAAGAAGCTCTTCCACAGGACTTATGGCTGGATAATCCATCATCTGGCATCGCTCCTTCCTTTCAACTCGCTCAATCCTACTCAACGAGTTTGATCTGTTGATATCTCGCCGTACCTGAACCCAATCGACGCCCATGGTACCACCCCCAGGTCCCATTCCATTGCTTGGGTTGAAGTTGGGAATATTTCCAAAACCACCACCCCCCATTGATGTAACACCCTGCGTAAATGAATTATGAGCTTGAGGTCGCGGTCTAGAAGATTCGCCCACAGAGATACTGCTTCTAGCGCTTGCAGCACCTGTCTTCGCGGACTCAACGATTCTTTTGAAGAACCCACTTTTCTTAGTTTTGGGTGCCATAAGACCACCAAGGGCAGCATTTGTATCTGCAGCAGACCCTTGCCATCCAGTTGGTGACTGCATCCGCGAAGGATCCGAAGCATGACTACTATGATATGAAATACCAGTCATTGGTGTCTGGGATCGGCCAGTAGTGAAATCAGGCTGACTGTTATTCATCCCCAGATAGTTGTCCTTTCGTGAGCCAAGCGCACTCTGAGCTCGCCCATACAACAATTCCCGCTTCCTGGCTAAACTCCCAGCACTAGTTGAAGAGAAGCCACTTGCAGAAGGACCACTCATGATACTTTTGTCGGTCATTTGGGTACTAGAACTCCCATTGGTGGTAGTACTGCGAGTCCCAGAGGAAGATGCTGTCGAGTCAGTCTTATCTGTTCTTGTTGTAAATGTTCTCCCCAGCATGGATTTTCCAACTTCATATGCGGATTTTCGATGGCGAAGTTTGGTCGACTGACTTCCACTGATAGTAGATTTGGGTCGGCTGTCATAGGCATATGAGCTCGCTTTAGGGGGAACCGCTGGCCGAACATCATCCTCAGGTGGGCGAGGTGTTGAAGAATACATTTTGCTCAACCTGTTCTCCATTCTTTGAACATAATTGCTAAGTTGAGGCGGGGGAGTATTTGTAGGTTGATAAGGTTGCATATTGTTGGCGTATGTATCATTTTCCACAGGATCATGGTCTTTAGAAACACTCACAGCTGTATTAGACCTAGGTGCACGTTTCGATGATATATACGTTTGGTCAAATGCCTCAGGAGACCATGGATCTATTGGAGCTTCTGGGATTTCTGACTCTCGAGCGACTCCCATATCTGCCAAAGATAGCATTACGTCATCCATTGCGCTTCGTAAGGGAGAGGGTGTGCGGCCTGTGCCTGCCGGTGAGGGTGGACATGGGGATACTGGCAGTGGCGTGTGATAGTTGTTTGAGACGTTCCCATAAGCATCTGTAGATGGTTGAGGAGTATAAGTGCTTCGATGAGGGGGTGGAGGCGGTGGTGGAGACGAGGTCCCTCCTCGATCGAATTGTGGCGCAGGTGATGGACCCCGAGAATAACTTTGATAGCCAAATGAAGGAGCAGGAGAAGGAGCACGAGATCCATAGTGGCTGGGGTTAGGCGATGGCCCGCGAGATGTGTAATGGTCAGGGACAGGAGATGGCCCGCGGGATGTATAGTGATCGGGCGCAGGAGATGGTCCTCGAGGATTGTAGTGATTGGGAGCGGGAGAGGGTCCTCGAGGGTTGTAGTGATTGGGAGTGGGAGAGGGTCCTCGAGAATTGTAGTGATTGGGAGCGGGAGAGGGTCCTCGAGGGTTGTAGTGATTGGGAGTGGGAGAGGGTCCTCGAGAATTGTAGTGATTGGGAGCGGGAGAGGGTCCTCGAGGGTTGTAGTGATTTGGAGCAGGAGATGGCGCGCGAGGGTTGTAGTGGTGAGGCGCAGGAGAAGGTATACGAGATGTATAATGATTTGGACCAGGAGAGGGCGCGCGAGATGTATGACTTGGAAACTGAGAAAGTGGTGCTGGCGAGCGCATCCGCGATTGATATATGGGAGCTTGGGGTTGAGGAGAAGGGGCCCTTGCTGCAGCTTTATGTCCACCCCTAGCAGCCGGCGATGGCACGCGAGAATTCAAAGCCGCAAGACGTTCCTTCTCCCTTGCCTCTGCTCTTTTTATTGCTCCCATATCCGGCGCGGCATAAGCTTGGAACGGTTTTCGCATCGATTTATTCTTGGGTTGCGTCGGAGCTATTGGATTCTTGAAAGGGTTCGGACTAGGACTTCGATCTCCTATTGCACTTGATGCTCTGCTCGTTGGTCGGAAACCTTCATCCAGTACTTGTACAAAATTCGAAGGGAAAAGACCTATCATCCTCTTGTCCCTCCGCAATCGACCCATCCACCATGATCCATCTCCCGCGTTCAAACATTCTATCAAATCTCCTTCGATGAAACCCAAGTCGCGTTTTGACTGCGCAATCGTATAGTTAGAGCTTGAGCATGGTATAAAGCTACACTATACAATTAACTTACCTCCCCGCTGAATGAATATACCGCCCTCACCCAACAAGGGAATTGGGTGGGTAGAGTACCCGGAGCTGGCATATTCGAGGATTGTTTTTGCGACTTGCTATACTTTCTTTATCTATCGGGGGATGATGATATTATCGATAAACGCCGCTACTACATGGATTAAGCTTTCCGTGGATAATACCTTCAAAATTTCAGATGGAACATTGAATGAATGGGTTATTGTTACTGAAGTACAATGGCAGATTCGGGGGAGACAGGTATATGTAGTAAAGTAGAGTTAGAACTTTAATACGGGAAATTTGATATCCTATACTCTATAGATTTTTTATTGCCATAGGTAGGTAAGTTTAAGAGTAAAAAAATGATAGAAGTTGGTGATATTAATTGATTTGCTGGCAGAGTGGCAGAGTGGCAGGGCAGGGCAGGCCAGGGCAGGGCAGTTGGTTGTTTACTATGAGCGGCCCACAATATTGTATACCATAGCAACCGAAGTATGGTGGCTTGGGTGTGTGGGTGTGTGGGTGTTTACTTGTATAAACGTCGGTTCGTCGGGTTATGAAAATCAATATTACTACTACCTATTTACATATCTATTTGTACCTACGATAAAAAGAAAAGAATATTTGATATTTGATATTTGATACTTCATACTTCATATTCTATATTTCAATCAAGTAGCGACAGTCAGTTGGTATACCTACCTAGGTACCTACTGAAGTCGTCCATCAATTGACATTCGCTTCCAAGGTTGCTTCAACATTCCACCTTCATCGCCTTACTTCCACTTACATCACCACAAACTCATCTTTTGGGGCCATTGCCTTACAATGTCCGAATCAGCGGCATCTCAATATCAAGTCCTTGAAGAGCTCGGTAGCGGATCTTTTGGTGTGGTGTACAAGGCCATTGAAAGAGCTACGGGAGAAATATGTGCGATCAAGCATATCGACCTCGAATCTAGTGAAGACGATATACAGGAAATTCAACAAGAGATATCAGTCCTCAGCACTTGCGCCAGTCCATACGTTACTCAATATAAAGGAAGCTTTCTTCGCGGACATAAATTATGGATTGTCATGGAATATTTGGGTGGAGGGTCATGTCTGGATCTGGTATGATGATATTCACTCGGGAAAAGAGATAATAACTCTGCTGACTGGACTTAGCTGAAACCCGCCCCATTTCACGAAGCACATATTGCGATTGTTTGTAGAGAGATCCTGCTAGGCCTGGACTATCTTCATCAAGAAGGAAAGATACATAGAGATATAAAGGCAGCCAACATATTACTATCGACCACGGGAAAGGTTAAACTGGCAGATTTTGGAGTTGCAGCACAGCTCACGAACATCAAATCACAAAGGAACACTTTCGTCGGAACCCCTTTTTGGATGGCGCCAGAGGTTATTCAACAAGCAGGATACGACTTCAAGGCAGATATTTGGTCTCTCGGAATCACGGCAATAGAGATGGTGAATGGAGAACCACCACATGCCTCGATACATCCAATGAAGGTTCTATTTCAAATACCAAAAGCACCGGCACCACGATTAGAAGGTCCAAATTACAGCAAGGAGTTTAAGGATTTTGTGGCCCAATGTTTGGTTAAAGATTGCGATCGTAGACCTTCTGCAAAGGAATTATTAAAGCATAAGTTCATCCGCTCTGCAGGAAAGGTTGAGGCTTTGCAAGAGTTGGTGGAGAAAAGACAAGAGTGGGATGGGTCAAGGACTCGACCCTCGCATCCTAAGTTTTATGAAGAGACACTGTAAGCAATTTGGCCCTCTGGTTTATTTTTTATCATCTAACACATTGCAGCGACACTATGACTCCAAAATACGAGCCCGATGGATGGGTCTTTGATACAGTCAAAGCCTCTACTATTACTGTTGCACCATCGCGAAAGAATGGGAGCAAAAGAAGGAAGCTCACTGTCATTCATGCAAATGGTCAGGGTAGTCAAGCTCCCCCAGAGGAGGCTTTCAAGAAACTAGACCTCAAAGATTCACCTCTAGAGTATTCTTCACCTCCGGCTCTACCGGCCGACAGAGGTACTGTTAGAAGGCAGCCACCAGCGGCGCAGAATCCTTCACCCACTAGGCCTCGTCAAGACAGTGTTCAGAGTCAAACTGGTACGACGAGAAGACCACCACTAGCACCGGATATGAGTTTTGGCAATACCGGCTCAACAGTCCGACTATTTCGCAGGGTATCAAATAACTCAATATCATCCAGACCAAGCAGTCCCGAAGATGCGAATGACGTCGCATCACGAGACGAAAACAAAGCACTAGTGCAGGTAGCCGAGGCGAATACAAAAGAAGCATATCTTGGACGACGTGTTTATACGAAAATAGTAGATCCAGTATTCCAAGAAATGCATGCACAAACTGGCGATCAAGCCAAGCGACAAGCGCTCTCCCGTCTCGCCGATGCTTGGGCTGCCCTCGACGCCGTGGATCCAGAAGGCGAGTATCACCTACTCAAGCTTTTGATAGAAAAAGTGGAGCAAGAACCCAAAATTGCTTCATATATATCTCCAAGCAAATCCTTAGTACCGAGAGACGGAACCCCTCATGGATCGCCCCAAAAGCCCACCAATGGGAAACTAATACTAGCAACAGCCAGCCCACACCCCAAAATCAACCGCAGGAGACAATCCAGCGCCATGCCAGAAGTAGAGCCAAAAGAGAAATTAAACCTACCCGGTCAAATTGTGCCAGGAATGGAACACACAAAACAACTAGCCGATGTATTATACGCACGATGGGCAGAAGGCCTGGGAAGGAAGTTCCCGGTGGTGTAATGAATGACGCAGTGTACGTAAATTGTAGATTAACTGTACATATGTAGTATTAGAACTGGACTGGATTGGAATGGATTGGATTGGACGGGAGTCAAATGATCTTTTGTATTAAGGAGGAGAATTAATAGGTAGATACCCAATACATATATTTATGCGGATAATTCTTTTACTTCGCCGACTTGGGAACCGCTGTTCATGTTTGTTGTAGTCTTATAAATTCATGGGAGTCATTCCTGTGTTTTTTAGTAGGAGTAGAGTGATATAGTATCATATTCTCGAATGGTGGAAGATTTGAATAGTTTCAAATGCTCAAAGTTGTTACTTTGTGTCTAGTTGAATCTCCGAATTAGTTAATTATCAGATCAGTCAAATCCTCTTTATTGTTACTTGGTAAAAATTATTTGGCCACCTCACCGGGAGGCTGGAGCTCAGCGGGAGCAGCGCAACCTCACCCTTGGCATTTCAAATCGAAGCTCACCGGGGATAGGTTACAGAATTTATTTCCATGTCGCACAAACGGGAAATGGAGAGCAAGTTTTTAAATATTTCAATGTCACGTCGTGGGTTAAAGGTATAGCTGTAGGGAATACTTTTTATTGTTTTATTCATATCCTAAGATGGCACAATGGCGATCGGAACGCCATTCTTATATTCCCTCTAAAAAAAAAAATCTTGTTCTCATATTCCAGATGTGGACCCCGATTTTCCTTCGCCGTAGAGTTTCTCGTGAGCGTTATGACTTATTAGAACAAAAGCGATATATGTAAGCGCATTTTGTGTGCTGGGTATATACAACGACCTCCCATGAAAGCCTTGAAAGGTATGTAGATTGTAGATTCAACTCTGCTTAAGTCCAGCCCACCTTTCCGGCAAGAAACCCAATGCAGTTTCACCCCATACCTCCGGATCGGTATGGAGTGGTGGGAAAGACATACGAATATCGCCTCCCGGTTGTATGAGCATAGGATTCTTTATCTGAGGGGCCATATCCGTGCGGAAGGCTGCAGGTAGGGAGGGTGTCGGGCTGATTTCCCCAACTTTCGTCAACGGGTGATTGGAGATGGAGTGTTTGTCGTTAGGATATGTTAAAATGATAGATCAGTTAAGTAACTTAACTTGATGAGTTCTTGGGAAAGACGTACTCTCATCATTACAGCCTGTACATATTTAAGTGATTTGAGCAGTTCAAATACCAGTTTCTGTCTGGTCTCCATATCGAGACCTTCCTTCACAGGTTTCGTCCATACTTGTGGATATCGTGCAAGCATGAAGAACATATTGCTTGTGGGAATCCCAGCCGTGTCACGAGCAGGGGATAATATATTAATGAGCTCGTTCCTGATATCTCGCCAACATCTATCATCTTGACCAGCTCCTGAAGCAAAATATACATAATTGTAAAGTATATCCTTTTGTGAATCGGAAATTTTCGCCGCAGCAGCTTGATCTCTGGATTCTTCATCGATGAGCTCGGCAATGATGCCCTGAACTTCCGCACATTGAGCAAACCACATCTTTTCCCCAGCAGGAAACTTGAATCGCCGAAGTATGTATCGGTGGGAGATTTTATGAGTACATCATCGAATGAATGAACGAGGCGACGATCAACGGTGCTGCTTGTTTAAAGCAAGAGACGATTTGCAGATTTTCCGAATACGAAGGCGCTGGAAGAATCGAGAAAGAGCTTCTTGCAAAGTGGATGCATGTCGATTGTAGTCTCGTCTCGAGGAAGAAAGTTCAGGAATATTTTAACGTGGGCCTCTAAGCTAGACATGTCTGATACCTGTGCTCTAGTAAAAACTGTATTGAGTATAGAACGACATTTCTTCAACTAAAACACGGGAGTCAGGATTTGTTCGCCACGATGGTTCTTCGGATTTGCCTTGAAATGAGGCGGATTCGTGTGTGAGAACTATGCAGAGATTGACACTTGGTTTACACAATGAGATGAATCCATTATACTCACTGAGTGGCTATCTACCGTCATGATACCCTCACCGAGGAGTGGTGCGCCTATTGTGGTATTTAAAGGTGCCACCCCAAACTTATCAACTTCGAGCGCTAGTATGGTTTGTATGACAATAGGATCTATGTTCACGTACTACTTCGTGACCCAGTCATTCGTAAGAACGGTCTTCCCGTATTTTTCTTAGAGGATCCTGTCGGTTGCGAGAAAATTATCATATTTCATGTCCTTCAACCTCCAGAAAAAACAAATCAAGCTTGAGAAATGGATCTTTATGCCAGTATTTCACCAGCATCGCACATCCAGCGAATATACTGGTAGTAGTCGTAGGAGTAGGTTATAATTGTTAGATAGAATAGATAAGATATTGGAGGAGGAGTACAGTATAACAAACATACTGTATATATTAATATCGTGAAACTAATTTGAAAGAATCCAATAAAATAACTTACCATATCATCCACGCCTCTCTGTTGCTATGGCCAGAAACCACCCGGCGAACTTTTTCTCTTGGAGAATTGCTGAACAAGAATTTCCAGCTGGCGCCTTCGATCTTGTGCCAAGGCTATTAGATCTAGCGATCTAGACTGGACCCTCCAAATGCAGAAGTGATGTGGTTTGCTCGATATGGTATTATCGACTTACATGTAGGTGGTCGATGATGAGTAGTATGGGGAATAAATGGTTACTGTTGCTTTTTGGTTATTATTATGGTAGTTGTTATTGGCAAGGGGAAAACATATGGTTTAGCAACTCACAGGGGTATTTATTGAAGGCTTGTCTAAGAGTTTGTTTTTGATGTCAGACTGTACCATAGAATTAATATAACTCTTTACATCAATTCATCTACCAATATAGATCGCCTTGATTGTTACTTTCCGACTCGTAGAAGATTCTTCTACCAAACTAGTAGGATTGCGGTAGGTCTGAAACTCAACACCACACGAATGTTCACCCAGATATATAAATGTATAAGAATATACTACAATCAAGAGATACAGTACACGGTATGCTCGGATCAGTATACAAGCTCCATAACTACTAAGAAGTAGCAGAATAGCATAACATCCATGATAACCACCGTGCACCGTGACAAACCCACAATGTATGTGATCTCAGTGCTAGTTCTCGCCCTTCCAGCGGAATCTTCAATAGATCTCTTATTGAATTCTCTATGAAGGACTTCCTCTTATTTTGTATGTAACTAAATTTCGTTTCGCTATTCTTAGAGGTATGATTAGGAAAGTCAACGAGGAAAAATATCAAAGACCAAAACGATAGGTATTGATTCCTCAGTTGTACTATGACCAAACGATATCGTTAAAATGACCATGTCCATTTGAAGTTCGAGAAGCACCTTCTACTGAGGAAATGGGTCTACGCGCCATCGTATGGTCCGTTTGAGCTGGATATCGACCGGTGCTTGGTTCAATTGACAGACCAGTAAAAACATGACGATATATGAAAGGAAGACTGATAATACTTTGAAGAAAGGGAATCCAAGATTGTGCTCCTTGCACGATCTACGGAATTATCAAATTTGCAAAGAAGATTCATATTCATAATCCCGCATCAATCGAGTATGAAGAAAGAAGAACTGCTGGAAGAATACCTAGTGAGTTAAACAAACGCACTTTCTGATCTGGCAATCCAATGTTTCCATGCTATCTTGTTGTAAAGTTATCGATATGAGATGTTAAAATCTAAGATGCCACCTGGCATTTGCAATGAAAACTCGCATATAGCGATATGTATGAATCTATCATATTTGACCATTGTAAACAGTTGGTGAGCTCAGGAATGAGTATCTTGATTTAGAAGCGCCAGCCACTCCGCCTTCCATTTCTTCACCGAGTTTGCGATGCATATTAGGCTTCCAAAAACAGATAAGTAATTCCTTGAAACCACATGTAGATATATTGAAACTCTTTAATTGTTCGTTTGGATCCTGCAAACCTCTCACTTGAGAGCGTCATAGGCCTAAGACAAATTGACGATATGTTTGCTCTTTTGTTCCTTGCTAGTCATCGCGTCATTTCCCTTTGAACATCCGTCGCACTTTGAGCGGTTGTGATTATTGGTAGGTGTAAGATACGAACTTTATATACTGCAAAAACATACTGCGCCAATTGTATAGTGCGAGCATGACGTTTGGTGACGTTTGGTGCTAAGAAATAACATCATTATATAGTAGAGGGAGGCCCTGTAAAGTTCCGGAACCTTTGCACGGTTCAACATCTCATTCTGCGACCTCAAAACAGAAATCAAAATAGAAATTTACATCATAGGGGGAGAGCAAACTTATCATCGCCTATGACACCACCGATCATCTAGAACTCAAACTTAGACTTCCACAGATTTGAAAAGCATTATCGGTCCATAGAAATCCAGAACCGAAAGTGTCACAGCAGTTCGCCTTGGAAAGCTGGGCGTTTCGACTTTTTGGTGGAGAAATTCTGGAAGTATTGGAACCCGTTACCCCAGCTTGCAGCTTGTGAAATGGTAGGATCGATACGGAGTACTGACGGTAGTCTGTAGGTATGTTTATGCTTAAATGGTTGGATAAGCATAGAATGACCAGAGAACTTCTGTGTTTCAGTTGTGTAGGTCCTCTTGCTATTTTTGGAATTGAGATGAGTTGATTGGTAGAAAGTGTAATAGCATTTATATTATAGCAGAGGAAAATGATATCATTTCCTTATAAATTCTGTTAAACATTACTCTCCTTTTAATGATTACCTAGTAAAAGCTTAACTGACTTCCCGCTGCACTGTTCCGTGCTATATTTAAGAGGTAAGTTATTATTAGTTTACCAATTAAATGATGATATATAACGGCATTACATTTGGTGGCGGTAGCGGTGGCGTGTGGAGGATTCAATGGCTGGCTGGCTGGCTGGCTGGCTGGCTGGCTGGCTGGCTGGCTGCACGAATATCTATCTATCTGTAAGACGGATGGGATACTAAGGGAAAGTAGATGGATGGAATGGCGACGGGAAGTAAGGTTTGCTGGTAGATCTTTCCTCAAATTAAGTGCTTGTGTGAGATTTGTGAAATGAAGGGAGGGAGGGTTATATAGAGTTATTATTACATGGTTGATATCCGATAAGGCAAGATCATACCTTATATTAACTCGAGTAGGTATATTATTGTATTTGACTTGATTCGACGGACCTATCAAATTTAATTCTAATTGGCTGAATTAATTAATCTTTAATTAATCATTAATTAGATAAATGACGTTCAAGTTCTTTCCCTCAAACTTTGACTTCCCCAACAAGAAATCCTGTTAGTTCTAGTTTCTTAGTTCTAGTTTCCTCCATCTCCAACTTCGCACCTTCTCTACCTCATCATCATCATCATCGTCGTCGTCTTCTCCTTCCTCTCTCACACTCCCTTATCTTTTCAAAGCTACAGTAGCTGGAGATGTTTGTTACCGGTAACAATCCCATAACTCACTAACGGATATTGACAAAACATCCGCTTAAGATCGATCCTAGATACTACCGGTATCCTACTAGGTTCCCAATAACTCCACACGTCGATCAAACAAATAACACAAACTACTTAACTACCTATCATATGTTGGCGGTATACAAGTACAATCTTCAACGTCAGATCAGATCAGATCAGATCATTCAATCTTTGCAATTACTTAGGTACATACATACATGTCCAAAAGCCATTTGCCATTTAAATCTTGGACCTTTTCCAGAGTCCAGATCTTCTTCCACCTGGGCACCCTTTTGTTACTTTCTGCACTCAATACTCAAATATTGCACTCAATTATTAAATTGAAAACCCCACATCTTGTGCAGGGTCTGAAATCAAGTGGCGTCGGGTATTCACTTGATGCTTTTTCCCCTGCAGCAACTTTGCATTCAACCGGAACCATTGGATTTCGATTTCTCCTGCTTAGAAAATTCCTATTCGTCCAATTCAAAGTAACACGACCTCATTTGAGATTTAATTTGGGCATACAACATCCATCTCAAAGGATACAAGAACTCAGTGTTCCACAGATCTGCACTCAAAAGGACAAATATCGGCCATCTACCAAGAAAC
>NGKG01000002.1:853531-909821 GCA_002162505.1 Myriosclerotinia scirpicola
GGAGTGAGGGAGTGAGGGAGTGAGGGAGTGAGGGAGTGAGGGAGTGAGGGAGTGAGGGAGGGAGGGAGTGAGGGAGTGAAGGAGTGAGGAATGAGGAACGGGGTATTTACTCTCGTTTAATTGTATAGCTTCTTCCCTTCTATTCTCTTCTTTTTTCATCATCATCATCATCGTCTTCGTCTTCTCGTTTCTTCTCTCTCTCTCTCTTTCTCGAAGAAGGAACATCGAAGAAGGAACAGCTCAGCGCACATCTATAATCTACACTCCTCAGTAAATCCAACCATTCTTCCAAATCCAACATTCAACATCCAAGAGTCTGAATCTTGCACGCACTAGCAAAATTCTCATCATCTTCTATTCATTTTCTATGAATTCATGTGATGAATGTGTATGTGTATGAAGAAAAGAGGAAAGAGGAAAGAGGAAAGAGGAAAAAGGAAAAAGAAAAAAGGAAAAAGGAAAGAGGAAAAAGGAAAGAGGAAAAAGAAAAGAGGAAAAAGGAAAGAGGAAAGAGGAAAAAGAAAAGAGGAAAAAGGAAAGAGGAAAAAGAAAAGAGAAAAAAAAAAAAAGGAAAAAGGAAAAAGGAAAAAGGAAAGAGGAAAGAGGAAAGAAGAAAGAGAAAAGAGGAAAGAGGAAAGAAGAAAAAGGAAAGAGAAAAGAGAAAAAAGAAAAAAGAAAAAAGGAAAAAGGAAAAAGGAAAAAGGAAAAAGAAAAAAGAAAAAAGAAAAAAGGAAAGAGGAAAGAGGAAAGAGTTAGTGGAGAGGTAAAACTTTTCCTTCTTTTATAAATTATTGTGGATTGGTGATGGAATGTTAATAGCGATGATGGGTATAATTACCCAAACAATCGAATGCGGTAATAAGCGAAAAACTGGAAATTTATAAGAATTACAGTAAACCCGTAATAATTTGTCTGGAGTGAAGCGAACGGATAGTATACATAGGTAGCCTTGAAATGGGAATATTATAGGTATACTAACGGTATTAGGGAGTATAAATTCTTAAAGTTATAGCAGTAGGATTTATCCTAAGCTTTTGTCAATTTTGTTAATTGAGGGGCGTTATGGTTTGTAGTTGTGTTTTTGGGGCATCGGGGTTTCTTTTGTTGGAGATGACATGTAGGATTGGATAAGCGAGTTGTGCGGTTGGTTGTGGTGATTATGGCATGCCCAGGTGGGATACTGTAGGAGTTTGGAAGGTGTGATTTGTTTGTTTACGCGGATGTTGAGAGGTAGTATGAGATGAGAAGGGAGCGAGGGGATGATAAAATTAAGAGGTGATACACACATGCGTTTGGACGTTATTGTAATAGGTAGAGTGAAGGATCGACACCAAAGAAGTGAGTATTGACATTAATTCGTTGACATTATAGACATTCTATATATTCTAAACCAACCCAATATCTTTTGAACGCCCCCTTTGAACAATAAGTACCTGTCTTCTAAGCAAAGAACGCCATCCGAAAGTAAGCACCGCTATATACATGTGCGTAGTTGCACTTTAGTCATAACTCATTAGACGTTACTCATAAAAACCCCTGATTCCAATTCTATTCCATCCGTATCCAGATTGCCGCTCATCTAAAATTTCACATTCCATTTCCATCCAGCACCATAACCCCTCGCACACATCATGGCAAAGCCACTGGAAGCATAGCATAACCCTGTAAACAAAATTAATCCCCAATATGAACCACCGCAAGTCTCAATCAGAAATCCAGCAAGCGGAACACCAGTCAAACATCCAACGCTGACTACTGAATAACAAGTCGCATAATATCGACCATAGTCCTTGGTTTCGCACAATTGGCCTATGCAAACGGGAGTCAGACCGACGTTACTACCGATTGCGAAACCAATCAATAAAGCGGTGCAAATTAGACCTGCGTAAGTGTTTCCGAAAGGAAGCCAGACGACGAAGCAGGCGAAAACGGTAAGGAAGAGTGCTAGAATGATGGTGTTGAATCGGCCAATTTTATCGGCGAGTAGACCTGGCAAGAAACGACCAAAAACTGATGCGGCAGACATGATGGGCAAAGATTGATAAGAGATTGCTGTGGGGAATCCTTCATAAAGAGCATAAGATGTGATATAGGTGACTGGGATGAAGAATGCCCATTCGAGTAGGTAGACACCCAGTACGGTGAGAGTGAAGGCCGGTTTTTTGAAGATTTTAATATCTGGGTGAGGGCTTTGAGCTATTTGAGAAGGAGGAAGACGAGATTTGATGAGAAGATTGGCTATAACGGTGACGAAAACAAAGATAAATCCCATGACTCGCATTGTCCATGCGAACTATAGATGAATCGCTTAGTAACGCACAACGTAATATGGTGAATTTGTGGGGGAGAGTATACTTACACCAATCTTTGGGATGAGGTCCTCCATGAGAAGTGGGAAAATAATACCACCAACAGCACCTCCAGTAGCTGCAATTCCTGTTGCGTTTCCGCGCTTCTCCTTGAACCAATGTCCGATGACTGCGATGGATGGTGTGAAGGTGAGTGAGCTGGCAAATCCGCCAAGTATGCTGAATACAACGATCCATTGCCAGTACGCTTTGAATAGTTAGCATTTCCCGAATTTGCTTTTGGGGTTTGACCACTTACCAGTACACTCAGCAAACAGAAAGACTGAAAGGACAAGTAGAATGCTTCCTGGTAGGACCAAATATCTTGGCCCATACACATCAAATGCAGGTCCAATATAAATGCCACCAACGTACAAAATGAACGAGTACAGGGAGAATATCCATCCAATTTGCGAATCGGAGTATGATGCCAACTGATTCGCAGCTAGGTAGGCTTGGAAGGAACCTGTGGAATTCGAAATGCCGAAACTGCAAAACATACCACACCAAGCCCCAAAGACAACTAGCCAAGCTTGCAACCCACCCTCGGGGTAGGTATACTCATCTTCAGAATCCGAGTCGGAGGGTTCATCTGTGGATGGATTGGAGATCGGAGTGCAGATGTATATGACCTCTTTCTCTTTTTCTTGTCCTAGAGCTTCAACTGAAGAGTCCCCATTGACACTCTTTTCGAGGTCAATGGTATGCGAGTGGTCCATGTTATGCTGAATGTAATGATATTTCTGGAACACTTTCTTGGAAGCTATAAGACTTGATGGGATGACCAAACTCAGATCAAACAATGAGATTGTGCAATTTGTATAGAATCAATGAGAATTTAGATTAATTATGATTTTAGGAGATGGGAAGTTGTCCACGAATTCGTGCACCCACTGGTGTCCCGTGTGTTTTCGATATGAATGCGATGGTTCAAGGTAAAAATCAAAAGGGACAACCCCTTGATATATGATAGATACTCAGGGTAACTCATCTTCTGGTTGTCAATGCCCAACGTTACGATTTGGTCTGAACCATCAACCCAGTGAAATCTAGCCCCTTTCCCCGGCGCCGACAGCGAATATGTTTATAGAGCACACCCTACTTCGTACAAAGCTCCATGATACACACTAACATTGACTTGAAAAAGCAAGCTTGTGAAAGCAACGCACTCCAACTTCCAAGAGACTTGCCAACTCAAAATCTGGAACATCATCCGCAATTTCTAAGCATTGCTTAGAACGGTCGGGAGCACGAGGTTGGGCTCATTTTGCTCATGACTCCCAAAAAGTAAACGAAAGCAATAGATGAAATTGCACAAAGGAGAAGAAAATTTGAAATGCATCTCCACCATTTTGCGGTCAACGGGGAACTCTAAAAGCTCACGGTGAGCCTGTCGGCTTTGCGGGGCGGAAAAAGTTACCGAATTTGGAAATTTAATGCGGATTTCAATAGATCGTTTTGATTGAATGGTACTGATTGTACGAAGTATCCATATTCCTATGGACAAAGTTGATAATCCGATGTGTCGGAGGTAACAAACATGATGTTGTTTGAGAATGAAAAGTTGTAAAGTTGTAAAGTTGTAAAATGATTTGGCGATTTCCAAACGAGAACTAGTGCGGGAAATTCTAATAACACTTAGTGTTTGAATAGAGATATATTTCATCTCAAAATTTGGAATTTACTTTTGTATTATATTTTGTTTTTATATTATCATTTATTTAATAAAAATATATTAAATACTAGAAGTATACAATATAATAAAAACACGAAATTTGAATTAATAATGATTTTTGTAAATTTGTAAAATATATTCCTATGAGTCCGTGCACTCACTGTTGTTATTAGTGCTTGGTAAGTCAGTTGAGAAACTTCACCACCACTACCGACATCCCTCAAAATCTGTCAACACAATTCATCCTCCCGTACGAGTCCGACCTCGATTTAAGTTTCGTTTCATTGGACCTCGTACAACAACGTGTTAAATCACCATGACAGGGAGAAAGAACGTTTTTCATGCCGGGTCCTCAAGTGTTTGTTCTAGAATGATGAGATTGGGCTGGAAGACTTCTTTGCAGACAAATTTGGAAGCTATTATCAAACGGAATCCATCTTATGAGGCGCTTAAGATGTACACGGCACTCACGGGTCGTGCTGAAGTGCACAACCATTTCTTCCTGTGGGGATGTATGGTGAACACGGTTCAGCCGGTGGTTATCTCCACTTGTTCCCACTCAGCTCTGGGCATGTCTATTGAGCATGTCTGAGAATGTTCACATGGCTCACGAGTGATACTATCGGTGTGGCATTAAGTACTTACCAGCGTAAGCTTAAGATTGCCGAGTCCAGGGGGACTCTTTTCTTAGCAGCAGAAATTCCTGTCATAGAGCAGGCAAGCTAAATCTTGAGGAGCAAAAAAAGCAAATCCTCCGCTTTCATGTTTGATACAGGTGCGAAAAAATGGACTAGTGTCTAGTCAATTCCCACTTCAACGTCGGGACAACAATACCCAGCAAAGATCCACAGCTTTTAAGGGTATATTGCATATCTAAATATATATCGAAGATTGGGCGAAGAAATGCTGAAGATTCGGGGTATTTACGGAAAGAACCCGAGACTCTGAACCCCTGAAACTACATTGAACTCTTCAGAATTGGGTTTTGAGATGCGCAGCCATACTTTCGGTACGTGGCTAGGTCCATTAAAGCTGTTTTTTTATGTTGGACGCAAGTATTTTGAGCCGAACCATATCAATTGAGGTGATTGTTGCACATCTCAAAAGGCAATAAGCAGGGCCATGACAGGACTGTAGGCAATTTTCGCTTGGTATCAATTTCAGTTTGTATCGGAATACATGAGATGAGGGGTCTGAGTTTCAAAGTCTGAAATTTCCCGAGTTCTTTTAATTGTGTAAAAATTACCTGATGCTCCATTCTCTCCAAAAGCCAACCTTTTTCTTACTCGGTTCATGAGATGAAAATTCTTTCTCGAAATCGAACCCCTTTGTTCGCCAATCCAAAATATCGCATAATAAATCCTACTACAAATGCGGATTATGTGTGTTCTGGAAGACAAAGAAGAACAGGAGCACTGGGTCAATGATATACTGACAGTCAAAGGAAACAGCCCTTTGAGTAGAATTATCATCATGAGAAACGAGGAAAGGTGTATTTTTTTGAGTGTTTATTTCCTGTTCATCTCTATCTTTGCGAGTGTACCGCGATATAACTAACCCACTTTAACAATCATGGCAAGTCAAGCAAAACTTGAAGAGTACGCCCACAATCGCGCGAAGTTGGTGGCGGATGAAAAAAAGTACAGAGGGGGTAAGTTTTGCTAAATTCCAGTGTATCCAATAGTCCCGACTGCAGTCCAACAATAATAGGGGTTTAAATTATTGATTGATTTGAAAATTCGAAGGGTTTCAGAGATTCAAATCATTGGGAAGATTTACCACTATCGAACATTGAAACCTTGAATCTAGTCTGCTAGTCCGGAATATTGGGCATCCTACTCTATATGTGTTTGATAATTGAATTACGATATGCTAATCCTGCAGATCATAAGTTTGTCGAATCTCTTTCGCCTACTGCCCAAGCCGCCAGTACGATCGTTTCCCGTATCCAACATTTCAACCGGGAAATTCTTTTTGATCCTCGTGGACGACCGAGATCCTTTGCCTCCGATTCTTGTTTTCCGCATATAAAAGAATCTACGGCAAGGACTGCCATGCTAGAAATTATTAAAAAAATGCCAAAGGGGGCAATATTGCATGCGCACCACGCTGCCTGTGTGTCGATTGATTTCATTATTGATAAAATGGTTGAGACACCGGGGATGTACATTAGTGCCTCAAGGCCGTTGGACTCGGGGCGTGCCAAACATGAGAGGAGAATAACAATGAGATTTGTATACAACTCTTCTCAGCCTCGTTCTACCAGAAGCGCAGTTAAAACCCTCTGGGACTCTGATTACCAACCCGACTCACTCGTGCCAGTGTCTCTAGCTGCGTCAACATTCACCAATGTCAATGATTGGGGCATTCGTAGCCCTCCACTAGTTGTCCGGTCAGGTAAAGGGCATTTTGCTAGTTGGCTAAGGACTCGATTGATAGATAAAGGTGCCCAACGTGCAAATGTAAGTGGGGGTATCAACGAAGCTTGGAATACATTCCAGACTGGAACAAAGCTGGTGAGTACAATTATTCACAATGAACCAATATTTCGGCCATTCCTTAGGCGGATTTTCGAAGGAATGCGTGGGGACAATGTTAAGTGGATAGAGATCAGAATGATTTTCAAGGTCGGTTTTCAAGTGGAGGGAAGTGACAAAGTTTCCGGAGAATTAGAAATGGCAAGGGTAATAGTGGAAGAGAGAGATAATTTTTCAAAAATCATGAAAAAGAGGGGGAAAGAATGGTGGGGATTGAGAGTTATCTGGACTGGCTTGAGATTTTGGAAAGATGAAGATATTAAAGCTGGTGAGATCTCTTCTTCATATTGATCAACAAAAGCTAATTGTCTCAAATAGATATGGAAAACTGCATGAGTGTCAAAGAACGCTATCCTGATCTGATCTCGGGATATGATATTGTGGGCCAAGAAGACGTTGGTCGTAAGCTCAATAATCTCACGCCTATTCTGCTCTGGTTCGAGGAACAATGCAGACTGCGCAACTTAAATATTCCATTTTTCTTACACGCAGGAGAATGCTTAGGTCATGGTGATGTGAATGATCATAATCTATAGCAAGTACCCCAAAATCTCAGTTTCCTCCCGTGAATACTAATCTTTGTCTTCTTAGCGATGCCCTTCTTCTCGGCGCTCGACGGATCAGTCACGGATATTCGCTTCCTAAACATCCATTGCTCGAAGAGCTTTACAAAGAACGTCAAATTATGGTTGAGTCTTGTCCAACCTCGAATGAAAGTTTGAGATTAATCCGAATTACAAGCGCACACACGCTGCCGATGTTGTTAGCGAGAGGTGTAGGTGCTAGTATAGGATGTGATGATCCATATTTATTGGGGCAGGAAATGACTGGTGTTTCGATGGAATTCTTCATGGCGATTTGGGCATGGCAAGATCTTGGCTTGGGAGGTTTGGTATGTGTAATTTTTCTACTGTTTCTAATATGGATTAGAATACGTAGGCTGACTTGTGATAAAAGGGACATTTGGCACAAAATAGCGTAAGGTGGTCGCAATTTGAAGATCAGGATGATGAGGATTGGCAATTAGGAGTTCAAGAGGGTGAAATTTCAAAGAATGGATTGAAGGGTGAAAGAATGAGAGAATGGAAGAATGACTGGGAAAAGTTTTGTACTTGGATTGTTGAGAGGTACGGAGAGCCTTGGGGAAACGAAGAAGCTTTTAGGGTCTTATTGACAGAGAGGGAGAGTTTAGAGAAGGAGAACAGGAAAAAAGAGGAAAAGGATGAAAAGGAGTGGTACGAGGAATGGGATAGAAAGAGAAAAAGGAATGACGAATTGCTACTAGAGGAGAGGGAGAAACGCAAAAAGAACACGGCAATGATGAGAAAGGCAACGGAAATACTGGCGGACGAGAAGTTACAAAGATATACTTCTAAGGGCTTGGATACGGTCCCTGATAAGCCTGGCAAGGCTCCAAAAAAGGTCCTGCAAAAGCTTCCAAAGAGTTAGAGAAATAAGATCAACGGTAATTTCGAACTTGATCATGTGCGGTAAGCGCTGAATACTTCAAGGAGAGTCTAGAAAGAAGCAACAGAGACACTATGTAGTATGTACGAGACCAGTCGAGCCGAGTCGTTTGTATTTTAGTTTTCGCTCAAGATTAGGTATCATTACAACAATAATAATACGCACCGCTCATGTTATTTTGGTAATTTTATACGTACAATGTTTACAACAAAGCTCATTCCTTCCACCGTAAAGAATAACGGTTTGCCGAAGGCTTTCTGGGTCCTTCAAATATTGGTGTGATTTAGAGATAGCTTTAAATTCAAGCATAGATATCTTTGGATCGAAGTGATATATATTTGGATGTCAGAATGCCACAATTAAGCAATACAGTATCACCCGAGGCCGAGCTGGAGACCTTGGAACTCTCCACACAATTCAAACGAAATTTTATATGTGGATTGCTATTGTATCTCTAATGCTCCTGGCCTTCACTCTCTTAGTATCATAACCTTCAAAAAGAACAAACAGTGCGGAAGAAATACGACTTCATTCTGCTAAACAATATCCAGAACTTATCATTGCAGGCATATTTTCATCAGCTCATGCAAATCAAACACGATGAGTGCTAACCAGATTCTTGCGTCTCCGCTTCCACCGCAATCATTGTCAACAAACTCGCAATAATCGAATAACGAAGAACCAACTTCTGTTTCGAACGAAGGTGCCCCCAAGAAGAAAGGCAGACCACGCAAGATACAAGAGTCAGGATCACAGGATAGAGGAGAACCTGTGGATATTGATTCCAATACTTCAATCGCGCCAGTTGATAGCACGAGGCTCAAGGAAAGATCTCAAGGGGCTACAGTTTCATATCAAAAACAACCTGAGTCAGAAGAAGAGCAGTCTCCCACGAAAAGTCGGAAGATGGATGCTACACAAGATGATGAAGATCTGGTATCTACCCCCCCTCAATTGCCATCCTGCTGTAAAACGTTGCGATGCCGAAGAAAACAATAGCAACTTCCTCGTCATCGCGAAAAGCTACAGCGTCCCAGCCGGAACTGTTCACTCGCAATGAAGATGGCACACTGTTGTATAGTGGAGAATCAAATGAGGACGACCACAAGATAAACTGATGGCTCTATCCCCGACTGAATCTTCATACCGGGAAACTCATGACTGAGCCCCCCAAATTGACGCTTAAAAAACGGCGTACGATATTGGAAGTTGAATACTTCCGGGAAATCTGAGGAGATGCAGGAGAGACTGCAAGACTACCTAAAGACTCAAAACTTCCTAAAGCCTGGAGAGTATCTAAAGCCTCGAGATTATATACCACCGCAAGATTACATACCTAAGGGCTCGAGGAATTCGCCTCGCGCGCGGATATCGAGTGATGAATCAAGTGCACAAGTTTCTTCGACGTATCCCTGTGAAATAGCCGGTCGATGGGATGATGGTGAATAGATATTAGACTATGCGGCATTTACTTAATATTGGTATCGATCATCTCACAGAAGGTTCGCAGATTTAAAAACGGTGGCTCATGATTACGGTTACAATAATGCACACTTCATTTTCAAGTTGAATACATAGAAATCAGTTTCTATATCTAGAACTCCTCTAATCACCAGTGAGTATACGGACTTATCGAACAACTTCATTCAAGCATTAACTAAGTAACTGTAAACATAGCTTGCTACAATTTTGGTCCCCAGATCGGGTGCAGACGTCGCTCGGAGGGATAATCAGTCCATGGTCAACCATGAGCGACACAACCCTCCCCCAACCTTACCCAAGTTGCTTCCAGTTTTCCCCAACTCACAGAAACTTCAGATGAAACTTCACTCCAAGCTTTATTTAGTTTTCCTCCCAGCTTTCATCAAATCTCCCGAAACATTCTTCACTCACCATCAAATTCCTTGTCTCCTGCAACGCCGACACTCGTATGCTATCAGCCCCAATACAGCTCCTAATGATGGACGATGAAGACGACGACTAAAATCCTGAAAATCATTAAACTCGAGATTGTGTACTAGAGATCATTGATCATACTCTACGCCTGGGATGGACGCGGGATTTGCTCGTGGCTGGATATCTGGGTTGACTAATTGACGAATTTATGATGGGTGGCTTTTGACTAACATTACAATTATGCGTGCCGCTATGCTACATTTGCTTTTTGATTTAGATTCAAACAATTATAAGGGCCATGAGGCAAATGGATCCGAAAGATCATTTCATTGTTAGAATCTAATTTAAACGATGGAAAGTGCCACGAGGTGTTTGGCAGGCAATTCCGTTGTTCAAATGAGATTAACAACTTGATACAGACAGTCCCACAAACAGAACGAGCTCCTTTCCACCATGTTGATGATCATCGTGACATCCTATGAGATAATTCGCGGTCCCTAACCAGAAGAGTCGAGACAAGGGCCAACATTCCCAATCCTAACAACAAAAAGAAGACTGCCCTTACGGCACCCATATAAGCCTGCAATGCCAATTCCTTCAATGCTTCCTCAAGTCCATTTACCACCCTAAAGTCGTCAATTATTTGTTGGATGCGCTCAGCTGCATTATCTATTCCCCCAAGTTTCTCCCAAAGTAATTTCCCCAGCACATTTTGGAACGTCAAGCCTGCAGCCGAAATCCCCAATACTGTGCCCGTGGAGCGAAACGCGAAGAGTGCAGATGTAGTAACAGCTTGATCCTTTGCTTTTACCGAGGATAAAAGTGCGAGGATGGTTGTGGTAAGCGTAAATCCGTATCCGATGTTAATAACACAGAACCAGACATAGGGGGGCCATGCAGGTGTTTGCAATGTGAAGGTACAGAAGAAAGCCATGCCTAGGGTATAGATGATTTGAGATGCTACACCGAGTTTGTAAAATCTCCCTGTGCTCTTCACGATGATCCCGGCGATCATCGTGGCGATTGCTGTGCCGATTGAGCCGGGTATGAGACGAATTCCGATTTGGGTAGCCGTGTACCCTTGAGCTTCTAGGAAGATGGGGAGGTAAAATATCATTGCGAAGCGCGAGGCGGAGGAGAAAGCATTGGTGAGACAGCCACCGGCGACGGATAGGTCGCACAGGAGGGGGAGGGGAATGATGGGTTCTTTGGCGTGTTTGAGTTCGGCGAGGATGAAAACCATGAAGAATATCAATGAGAGGGGGAGACTGATTAGGACAATAGGATCGGTCCAAGATACCGTATTGCCTCCAGCACTCATCCCAAGAAGTAACGTAACGAGTGTCGTGAATAAACTGATTGAACCCAAATAATCAATTCTCTTGAGTTTCGATTTCCCCTCCCCGTCATCCACAGTAGGTATGCGTATTGTGAACCAAGTCCATATCGTAGCCAAAAGCGTAATTGGTATTTGCACGCTAAATGCTGCTCTCCAATTGAGACTATCATTGATCCAGCCTCCAAGTACACCCCCAATACCAGACCCTACACCCAATATCATATTTCCAATACCCTGCCACATACCCCTCTCCCTCAATGGCACTAGGTCTGATAGTAGAAATGTAGTAACAGCCATGACGCCTCCCCCTCCTAGCCCCGCTACCACTCGACCGGCTATTAAAACCCATTCGGATTCCGCACTTGCGCACATATAATTGCCCAGTGAAAATACAATATTAGCAAGCACAAGCCCGCTTCGCCTTCCATATATATCGGTGAGCTTGCCAGATAAAGGCTGAATAGCAGCATTGGCTATGAAATACGCGGAAGCGAGCCAGGGGAGATGAGATAGTGATCCGAAAGAGGAAGTTATGGGGGATGAGAGTGTAGCAATCATGGATGAATCAACGGATGCTACGAAGGCGGATAGAAAAGGCCCGATCATGAGTACCCACACGTAGAATGTAGAAGGATCATCAGGGATGGTTGGATTGGGATCTGAGGTATCGCCATTGGGATAGAGAATTTCGGATTGTGTTTCAACTGGGAAATTGAGCAACGGAGTAGTTTCGGATGGGTTTTGTGTTACCATTATGAATTTTTGGATGTTCAATTGATCATCATGAAAACTAAAGAAACGCAAATGGAAAGAGAATTTTGTTTATATGAAAATAACGAGGAGATGAAGTGGGGCAAACGTTGGATGAATTGCCTTTGTATTATTGGTCCTTCAAGGAGGAGACAAGGGGGGAGCGGAATGAGCAATCCGTGGCTGAAATTTGACTTTATCAGGATGTATCTGCATCTAACTCAGCATCCCACAGGTGAAATCATCGGTGCCACTTGAACACTACAGCGAGCTCAACATGATGTAAATCTCGGTAATCTGATGGGTTTGGTTTGGAATATCTGAATAGTAGATGGGAGTGGCCAATGATAACTTGGAGTGTATACCAGGGAGATGGGTTGATCGTCGGAGTCGGGTTCTTTTGATCTCAAAATGAGGAGCTGTATATATTACTGAGCAGCACAACATTCTGTTTTCCATGTTCAATGCGTCTTGAACGTATCATCTTCCCATTCCTAAGAAGGAAACCTCATTGCTCATAGCTTGAAGTTGTACAATTGATATGTGATGATTGTTCTACGCCATACCTCGTGGAACATCCAATCTACATCGAGGTTGCTTGTTGGTGGCAACGAAACTGTGAGAGGTGGCGATGGAAACATCGAAGGTAGAAGATATGAGTTGGGAGGTCAAACGATTTAAGAACTACCTACTCTGTGGTAGATGTCAAAATTGTGAAAAGGTTCACGCCCCACTTTTAGTGGATAATGACACATGATACGGTAAGCTTGTCTCAAAGTATACCTAGGCTATCAGCATCAGCCCTTCTAGAATGATACCTAGGTAGGTAGGTAAGCTCCGCATACGAGAAACGCTAGAGTTTGAGCATCTCAACGGCGAACTTACAGGGCTTATAAAATAGGCTAGTGAGACCTCTACTTTCTAACGCATGGTGTGTGAGTACAGTGGTGGATAAAAAGTAACATTTAAATGCTCTCCTTTGATACCAAGAATGAAATCTCTAATGTGCAAACTGGTTTGGGGAAGGATTGTTTTAAAAACAAGATAATTTTTGAGGATCGGGGCTTAATCTACCAGATGGTACTGAATAGCGGGGGTCAGTATAAAAAGCTGTTTTCGAGTATTGTTTTTCTTGGATATACAAAGAAAACCGGGATCGTAGTCGTTAGATTCTGATTATATACTATCGACTCATCATATCCTCCAAGACCCAAGTAGACCCTCTAGCACTATCCGCACACCCCTTCTACGACGTAGCAGCCGTGACATCCGTCGTAGTCACACTAGCACAGCTCGTCCCGCTTGTATCAACCGTCAATTGCGCCTTTCCATCATGACCACTTTGACAACTTGTCCCGCTCGTCAACTGATTATTGACTAACGTCACGGCCTTAAACCCTGTACTCGCACAGTCCTGAGCCAGATAATCCGTCCCGTTAAACCCAATACATGCCTGTACATTAACGAGATCGGGGCGGAAATCCGCGGTAAATGTGCGTTGAACTAGAAGCACCGATTGTCCTTTGACGGTTGTGGGAGAAACTTGGCGATCGGCGGATGTGTTAACGCAGGCTGCGTCGACGATTTCGCCTTGGGGTGAAAATTATGAGCTGTCCGCTTTGAAGGGGCTTGGCTAGGAAGTCGGACTCTTACCATTATTTCTGAATGTGAGACATTCATTTCCTGCGACACCGCCAACTTCTTTCATCACAATAGTTGATCCAGAAGTGGCAGCGGCAGCAGCTTGTTGACCTTTCTGTCCATGTTTTGCCACTGGAGTAGCTGAAACGCTTGCATATGTCGCGAAAGAAGCGAAGAAAATAGCTTGAGAACTTCATGATGACAATGATGTGTTTCTTGGTGAAGGAGTAAAAGATTAGATTGGGATACAAATAGTAACGACCGAGAGGAAGGCAAAACAAGACAAGGTACAAGAAGTTAAAGGAGTGTTGTGAATAAAAGGTACCAGACCTGCCAGCCAATGAAAAGAAGAGAGAAGAAGAGGATGAAGAAGCACTTTCAACAGCAGCATTGCATTGCAGTATTTAAGCTTAAATGAGCATTCCCCTACAGATTCAATCCTCGTAACTTTAGGCGCTCCTTCATCAAATCCGGCATTGTAATCCTAAACTCATCCAGAATGGGAGAAGCCAGCCCCCGAAATATCTCATAGATATCTGACTTGTAACATCAGTCATCTCAATTCGCAAAAATGTAACCGGAATCTTGAACATTGTGTCGTTTAGAGACTTGAGACTAACCCCGCAATTCTTGAAGTCGCTTAGCCTTAGCTCCAACATGCCCCCTACAAACTTCAGATGGTAGCATGACATCAGATGAGACCCCTGCTAAATCCTTGTTGGTGGGGACAATCTCGTAAGAGGGATGAGACGACTCAGACGAGATGGGAACTCGGCCAATGCGAATACATATCAAACATGCAGACGAGAGTACCTCAAAGTCATTCATACCGCCAACAATTAAAACACTCTCGTCCGACCTTTTTGATGAATGAAAGGAAACGGAAAAAAACCGATGAAGGCTCTCATTATAGCCTATAAATACAGGCCTTAAGCCTATAGAGTTCTGGATGTATGATTCAGTTCCGCAAAATGATGCCATAGAAAGTACTGAAAAGAGCTTGTTATTTGTATTGAAATATCGAATCACATTCTCACCATTCCGATTAATACCAATTCCCGATGAACTACCTAACAAGTATTGAAGATTGTTCTCCACTAAACGGCGTTCCTATTTCTCTGCTGTTTCAAGCCTTCTTCTCGACTCTCAATTTGCGTTCACGGGTATCACAACCAAGCCATAAAAGATCCGGCCTACTATAGTGTCCACATATATCCAAGAAACTGCGCGTTAATATGGCTTGATCTAGATCAATATCTCCATAGATAATTCCCTCGGTTGTAGATTCGAGAGGCGTCGATATGACCCGACCATCAGGTCCAATGATGACTGAGGCCCCACCACCCGGCGCTGACATCAACATCCCTCCCTTTGTAGAATTGGCGTTGACTCCCTTTTCTGTGATAACAGCTGTTGCGTGAAGAACAAAGGTCTGTGACTCTATCGCATATACTTGAGAAAGGGCCTGGCATCCTAGAAATGTATGTTAGCGAAACCCTGCCCAATTTGAAAAAAAAATGCGCTTCCTTACCTTCCTTCGACATGGACCATAGCTCAGGCCCACCAGTATGATCGATAATTGGGGGCCATGCTGAACAATGGATTTGCTCTCGTTGATGTAAAGTATGGTATTTCAGCAGCGGCTGGCAATGTTCCCAACAAGCCAAAGCCCCAACCTTTCCAACACGAGTTGAAGCAACATTCATAAGACTATCCCCAGAAGCATCTCCAAATATGGTACGCTCCATATGTGTAGCCTTAAGCTTCCTTCTCTTCATGACTACCGTCCCATCGCCATCGATGATGGCTTGCGCAATATATAAAGAGTTGTTGTCATTTTCAGAGAATCCTAGAGAGACGACGATTCCATACTTGGCGGCACAATTTTGAATGGTTCTCATCTCATCAGAATCAACAACCAGGGAATTTTTGATGTAAATGGTAGAAAGAACTGGATCAACTGGGCGAGTCCTATTGTTCAATTAGCTTCGCAAATGAGAGTTTGAACTTCGGCAATTCTCACCATATCCACGCTGGATAGCCTGGAATGAATGCTTCTGCAAAAGTAACTAGCTGCGCGCCGTTCTCAGCAGCCTCGGAGATGATACGACACGTTTTTTCCACTGATTTTTGCAAGTCAAACCATTCCGGCTCATGTTGAGTAACAGCAACACGATATTTCGAGGGTGTCGATCTGGTCATCTTTCCGCTGGAACGATGAATGATGATTGTTAAGGAGAATGTATACTGTACAATTTGAACAATGCAATGAATCTGCCTTTGTTCTTATGTGTTCAAAGAGTGCATCTTACCTTATCGCGGAACACAATAACGGAAAGATATTGTGATCCCATGATGAGAATAGTAGGTTTCGACTCTAAATCTTTCCTCGCAATCTATCCAATCTATCTCTTGATTATCGTTGCGGATGAAGTTCCCGCCAGCTGATAAGAGAGTGGCTTGACCCTTGTTTGCTAACTATACGAGCTTGGAGGATAGCGGTGCTAATTCCGCTTGAATTCTGACCTTGGTATATGACGTACCCCTTTCATAGCGGGTAGCGTAATGTTTGATTAATCACCAACCTAGTATCAGGAATTCCCTGCTAGGTAATGTTGGAATATCTACTCCAATACTATGAACCGGCTGTGTTCTCGTCAAAAAGCCATTCAAGACTTGACTGATATGCAATATTTTCTGGGAGATTGACATGCTCGAGTGCGTTCTCAAACAGGCTTGGATCCCATAAATCCCCACAGTCGTTGTTAAACCCGGTGTACATGTGCTCGCTTGCTAATTCGCCAATATCAAAATTACGTTGAAATGTACCGATATTAGCAGGCACATTTGACCATTTTTTCGTCATTACTGTGGCTTGGTTGTTGTGATCTTGATGAACCTCACTTGCTGATGGACACTGGCTTAAATGTAGTGGCAATGCCCATACTACTTGCCATTTGTTCGCAAGCTCTTGAATTTGCCGTATCGCTCTGCTTGCTTGGGGCATCCACGTACTCTGTATCTCATCTAGAGCATCTAAACAATTTCGTAAGCTATTCGCAGATTGTCTCCCTAGAAAATTGCGACCGGAAGTTGCATTCAGTAAATGAATTACTGCCGCGCTAAGAATATAATCGATGATTTGAGGATTGGCATCAGTGAAACCATGAAATTTTCGATATGCTCTAACAATCCGAGCTATTGAGGCAGCTGCGTTCGTTGCTGATCTTAATGCAAAGCTTAGAGTCTCTGAGCCCTTAGGTTCATTCAGGAATGGTCGGTTAATGAGCAAAAGTGCAGTATGGTATGCCAATTGAAAAAGAAGGAAGGTTTGAGGCACGTAGTTCTTACTCAAGGCAAAATTATTCTCGGTGCCCGCATAGAACTCCGTGAGTGCTTTATGTGCGCGGTGCAAAAGATTTTGACGTTGCTTAGCTCTTAAATCGGTCCACTCAAATGCATACCTGGTATTTATAAGTAAACTGTACTATGTTGGTGAGATAACCTACCGTTGATCCATAAAAGAGTCCCAGAGATGCCATAGCTGGTTGAACTTATCATGAGCTAGTTCATCAAGTGATGGATCGTGATCCAAGGCACCGGCAAAGGATGAGATTCGAATACGTTGCCAGTGAATTGTACAATTCATTCCAATACTGGAGGTAACCATACTAGACTTAGATGTTATCATTGTTGTTACTTCACATATAGAATAAGTAGTTACTTGCCGATCCACCGAGAAATACGCCCAGAATGACCTTATTCGGCGTTTACGAACATAGTCATCTGTCGTGGAAGTACGATTTAACGTAACGTCTGCTGATTTTCCGGATCCTAGGTTGCTTACGTGAAGTCCAAGATGAAGGATCAAACCTGTGGCCATGGCTAAAGTGATACATCATTAGCTGTTTGAAAAAAAAAAACAGATGAAAGCTATACCTACCTATATAAGTATAGGCCATGCTATTGTTCTCAAGCATCAATTCTCGCCATGATAACAGCGCAAGCCCTTGAACGGCTAAGTCACTCGGATGCTCCTGTATACATCTCAATAGCATTTTTTCGGCAGTCATTGTATGATGACTACTCAATTCTTTCGAATTTGACTTTGGGGACAGAAATGCACCCACAGAAAGTAGGGCATGGTTCCGGAAACCCGAGTCCAGCTCTGTTGAGAGTATGGTATCCGATAAAATGGATGACAGCTCTGCCTGTTCTATAAATTGATGATAGACATTGAACTTAGTCATAAAACATTCAATAAGGTGCTGACGCGTTTCAAGGTGATATCCATCCTTATTTGGATTTACGCCATGAAGATTTATGTCAAAGTTGAAGTTGCCGATGAAATTTTTGTTCTGCCTCGAGGAGTACTTGTCCTTGCCTGATGGGATAGTAAATGATGGTTCGCCTTTCTCCTCGATATCCATAGTCAGCATCAACGAAGCAAGCTCCTCCATCGCAACTTGCGAGCGTGGATCATTGCATTCTTCTTCCTTGTCTGAATTAATGACTTCAGACTCGTCAACAGAAGGGAGTGTGTACTCAGTACTGGCAGGTACGGGTACAGGCAAAATCTCGTGACCCATCGGTTCATCATTGTGCTGAGATTGAGGTTCAGAGTTTCGATAACTTCTCAATTCGGCCTCCAAAGCCTTAACCTTCTCTTCAAGATTATGGATATAACCATCATCATAGTTCTTGCGCCTATAAGTTTGCATGAGCTTAATAATACGTTTAATTGATCAATTTGAAAACATACTTTCGTGAAAGCTCAGGAGGATAATAGCACAACTTTCCTCCTTTCTCACATAGAGCACAGGAAGGTCTCTGGCCTTGGCACTAATGGAAGTTAGCATGAAAAGATACAACATGCCCAATTGTATCATCTCATCTCATATGTGCGTTGAGTAAATACCTTTCGTTTGTTCTTTCTGCACTCCTCACAAGCGACCTTGATTCTTAGCCTTGTCTGGTCCTTATTGGCAGCCATGGAATCCATGATTGTGGATAGACAGCATTAACCCGCACGCAAGATGGTATTCTTACAAGCTACTGTATGTCACAGGAGGCTTAGTTGGGTCAATTATTTCAATTGATATTTGTAAGTAATCGACATGACATTATCCGCATTGATTCCTCCTCACGAGGGTCTGTTTGACCGCCTTGAAATGTAAGGGTTGATTGCCGATCTCGGGCAATATTCCGCCCATGTCTCCATACATAAAACGGGCAAACAAACTATAAATGGATGGCGACGATAATGTAACTTAAGCCAAGTAGCTAACATTTTAGTAACTTATCGCCGAAGTCATCTCGAATCAGGGTTGCCGTCGCAGTATTACTGTTACACCAAAAGCGCCCATGGCTCAGTCATTATCATGCGGGTAGCATATCCGCAACATGTGTAACAGTAGACATCCAAGACAACCTTGGAATATAAAAAGCAGTCGAGTTCCCTCATACTACTTTTATATTAGTGTTATCTTTTGACACCAATGTCCAATTGCCCATCATGGTTTTTCTAGTTGATATGGACGAAAAAGACTACGTCTTCACCTATGGTATCTTCGGCGTTCAACACGAAGAACTCACTCCAAAAAAGGTCACCTACATCTCCACCCTCTACAAACTTCTCTCCTCATCCGCCAACCGCGTCGATCACCTCCAAGACGAAAGTCACGGACTCCCATGCCAAGGCCCCAAGTCTACAACCTTTGTCGCATACTGGTTATCCTCCTCTTCCTATGAATCATGGAAAGAATCCTTCCCTGTGAAAAGGTTTTGGGCTTCTTTATCTGCTGACGCAGGTGTCTGGCGTGAAGTAATGACAGTCCCAAAATCTCGCTTCATGTTTTCCTCCAGCCAGCCCGTAGCATCAGCAATGGGAACACTACTTCCCCTGAAACAAAGTAGCGATGAAGGATACTGGGGCGTGTACCGTCATCGACTTTCCAAAAATCCAGATGCCCATACCGATCCTTCAGATACTTTTACCTCATCATATACCACTCCATTCAAAGCAAAATCAAGCGAAACAAGGGAAATTATCGATATACCAAGCACCCGTAGCACCAAGATAAAGCCAGGAAGGGTAACCATCACAAACCCCCCTGAAAACCTAATCTTCGTCCGCGAAGGCCAACGCCAACCACATATATCCCCTGCCGAGACCGAGACCTGGCTCAAGCAAATAAGTCCACACGCCCAATCCTGGATATCCCATCTGGACACCGAACGCAACAAAAATGGTGTTGTAGCATTTACCACCCATGTCGGTCATGAGAATCCCCAGCCAGAACTTGCAAATGAGAAATTTGACCCAAAAGCGGATTTAGAGCTCGATACAGAGGTTATCGCTGAAACGAATCAACTTGCTTACTTTTTGGACCTGGCGCATTTTGAGCAGGCAGGACGCTCGCATAAGGGGCATTCTGAGCTGAGGAAAACAGTTTTGAGTCTTTATGGACCTGGTGGGCAGCTGGAAAGGGGGAGGTCGGTTTTGTTTGCGGAGTTGTGTGTTTTGAAGTCAAAGGATTTGGATGCAGAGTATATTGGCTGTGCAGAAGGAACAGGATTGATGCATTTAGCTAATTTGTAGTGAAATATACAGCAACTTATGGAAATTTCTCCAACAATTTATTATAGAACCCCCATCCATGGTTAATTATCCTGACAAACAATCCTCAACTTCATTCTGATAAGTTCCGCCAATTTGTCATCAAATACCCGTGAGGCATGCATCCATTGACTATCATCCTCGACTCCAGGATGTACAATGACAGATAAACTCGACAAAGCATAGGCACGAGATGATCAATACTAACCTTCCCATCCATCCTCTTCGGTATCTGTGTGAGTGTCATAATCGTTATCTTCATTTTGGCGTTTATAGAGCTTGCCTAGTCGATAAGTGTACCTGTTGTAGGAGGATGGCCGCCATGAACTCTTCTTGGCCTCATCACGCTTCCACGCTGCTTGCGCGATTTGTTCTTCCTCTTTGTTCCAATCATTTCTCTCCTCGTTTTGCGAGACGATATCATCTGAGGGTGGAGGGGAAATCTGCTGTACAGTAATGCCTGTTTCCAAAGTGAGTTCGTGCAGTAAAATATGGGTGCAGGCGACACTTACCAGTCCTTTTCATCATTTGAGCTCTGCTCTTTTCGATGTAACTCCTGATAATATCTCTTTCTACCCGTTCACAAATTTCCTCAACTTTCTGCTTCACCAAAGCTCGAGTCTTGCCGAAAATGATCCCCTCCTCAAAGCCACTGCCTGCCCAAGTTCCTCCAAGAAATTTACAATCCGTGAAGTCAGTTGTCGCTTGCTCATTCTGCACCAGCCAAGAGGCTCCTTCGATCCTGCCTCGTAGATACCTTGTATTTACCGGGGAACTTGAGGGTGATTGAGGGAACGTGGTGAAAATGAAGCCAATCTCAGTTAGTGATAAGGTTTCCTCCACTTTTTTCCACCCGTTGACCGAAAGTTGTGGGATGTGATTGAACTTGTAAGTGGGTTTTCCATGGGCTTGCAGAACTGTCTGTTTCAAGATTTTCAAGAGGTCTTTATCAAGTTTTTCCTCTATTGATAACAGGTTCCACAATTTGGCTCTCTCATTCTCATTGCGCTCCTTCCACTCGACAAAGGCTGCATCGTCACCGACAGGTACTTCCAGATGAGGTGTCATGTCTAGGGATTCTGCAACTACCCCCACTCGAGATTGCTGAAACCAATCACGCAATCTGTTCTGCATATCTTCTCGTGTTCCGGTCGTGTCCAGATTTCGAAAAGCACAATACGCGCGCCATTTTTTCAGGGTCAATATGGGCGGCGTGGTGATGTACTCTTTGGGGTGAGAAGGACCCCGATAAACCAATCGAGGATTGAGCTTCCACTCCAACAAATCATCTTTTAAATTGGGTTCTCCATGATAAACCTCTTTGCCCTCACCATCACGAGTATACCCTTCCGTGAAACCGTTTGTTGCTTCGAGGGGCTGGATGAAGACCGCAGCAGGATCGGAGCTGTACTTGGCACTGATTCTAACTCCCTTGGGAGGTTTTATTTTCTTTGCCTTGGGCGTCACAGTCTTTGGTAGCGATATAGAAGCCTTGGGTCTCTTTGTATCTGGTCTCTTTGTATCTGGTCTCTTTGCACTTTGCATCAGTATCTCAGCTATGTGAGAACTAGATGACGACTTGGTATCAACTTTTGGGGCATCATCTTTCTTCTGCCGTTTTGCATGTCGTTCTTCTTCAGAACTTGAGTCTTCTTCCGAGGCCTGTTGATCTTCTGCGTTCGATTGCTCTTCTGAACCGGATTCTTCTTCTGGGCCTGATTCTTCTGCCGAGTCTGGTTTTTTTACGTATGAAGCCGTTACTTTAGTAGATACTCCGCTGCGCGTCCAACTTCTGGTTGATATGGCTGAAGCCTGATTCATCAATGCCCATTTGTTCTGTACTTCCTTCCCTACTGGGCTATGCGCAACATCACTCTCACGTGGCCTGCCTATCATCTTTAGGACATTTTTGTTCGACGTTGCAGTCGATTCTTCATTATCTGATTGCTGAGAAACGATTGAAGATGATCGTTTTTGTCGCTTAGAGGAAGAAGCAGAAGCTCCTATAGAGTTCATCATGATTGATTGGCATTGATCTGAATGCGCTTTCATGATTAGCTAGTCAATTCGGATCTCTAATAGTTCTTACCTCAAAATTTCATATCCGACCTTGACTATTCTGCAATGCGAGCCACAGAAAGATCAAACGCTTAAAACGAATAGCTTTTCACCGTAGCTCACTTGACACAAAGCAACAGAGAAGTTTAGAATTTTGAGAGCAGGAAGAAAACGTTCGTTAGGAAATGCATAGAGTGAGAATCTTAAACTAAAATTGAGCGAGGCATGTATATAAATATTTGTTGAATCTCCTTCGAAAGCAGGACGAAGAAAGAGTATGAACGAGTGGAATGTGATGTGAGCTGCACCTCGAAGAGACAACCCCGGGGTTGTCAAACTTTATTGGCCAATCCCAAATATTTCACCGTTATGCTCCGCCCCGCGCCTAGCCCCGCTATGTCACCTCGCTAGGCTAATATATAATTATATAGTAGTTAATCAAAAGGATATAGTTTTTAATTTGATTGATTAATTAAAACTTAAAACCATTTGTAAATATATGAGAAAAGTAATATCTTTTAGAAAGCATACATTTTATAAACTAAAGATTTCACACCGGTTCGAGACGGGGGTTCGGGACGGACCGAATGCCTTCAACCGTTTTAGTTTCAGATAACCCTTTTAGACAACCATGTTATCGATTAAACTTGAAGATTCTAACATTACGGTTTGAAAATTCCAAATACTATACATGGATTTTCAAACATGGCAAATCACTAGTATTAGATACACGATCATCTGACCACGTAAACTTACGTTGGTCACACAACACATGTATGCAGTTCAATACATGCAATTCAATACATGCAGTTCAATACATGCAGTTCAAAACACGCAGTTCAATACATGCAATTCGCTACATGCAATTCAATACATGCAGTTCAAAACATGCAGTTCAATACATGCAATTCGCTACATGCAGTTCAATACATGCAGTTCAAAACATGCAGTTCAATACATGCAATTCGCTACATGCAGTTCGCTACATGCAGTTCGCTACATGCAGTTCAATACATGCAGTTCAATACATGCAGTTCAAAACACGCAGTTCAATACATGCAATTCGCTACATGCAGTTCAATACATGCAGTTCAAAACATGCAGTTCAATACATGCAATTCGCTACATGCAGTTCAATACATGCAGTTCAAAACATGCAGTTCAATACATGCAATTCGCTACATGCAGTTCGCTACATGCAGTTCGCTACATGCAGTTCAATACATGCAGAAATACACAGAGATACCCCTCTCAAAACTTATTTTGCTCTGTATATGCAATGATTTTGAGCCAAAACCTCTAGTTGTGCTTCCTCAACAACAAACCTGGTGAGTCATATATTATCATACATCCATGCTTTCCTCGCCGAGATAGCCGTCCGAACCCGGGTTTATCGCCAGAACAAGAACTTTCTGTTCATGCAATAAGTATATCTCCTGCAGAATGCCACCCTCAAATCCAAATTACAATCTTCTGTTCACATCACGCGTCTCCTACATGCTCCTATACGCCCTGACAGCCCTGAATCCTCACGGAAAGATCCACCCACGCATCCGGTTTATCTGCAGAGCAGAACTTTCTGTTCATCGCAACACCTGCTCTTATCCCTGCCAAACCCCCTCGTGACATACTAAGTTCAAAACGCCAAATGCGTTTGAATGTTATTTGCATCTCTATCAAAGATAGTTGCATCATTAGTCTCACAATCCCACCAAGTCGGCCGCAGAACATTATGATCGTCGGCAGTAAACCATCCATCACTACCGCGATCTGTCTTCCGGGAACGACTTCGTTTGACAACTCAAATGGGTTTCGGAATAGTACTGAGCCGAATGCGAGATACCGTTGTAAACTTAACATCGGTACCCCATCCTTGTTTCAACCTCTGATGAGTATGTTAGACTCACATCGTTCAGAGATATAGTGTCCGCTAAAAATAAAGCTTTCAGAAGGGTCATGCATGGTAAAACTCCTAGAGCCAGATCAGTGTGTAGAAGTGGAGGCTTCCTGCAGCAGAGCATTTCGGCAGCAAAGATTGACTAGTGCCATAAAAGTTGCACCTGCGTGTTCTCATGGAAAGGGCCGTCAATACCACAGCGATCTTGAGAAGAAAGAGGACACTACTTAGTCATGTACGAATGATGAATTTGAGATAAGGGCATTGTACTATTTTGAAGCGCCCACCATGTTATATTCATAGCAAATAGCCCCATCATTGCCATAATACGTATCGCCCAAAACTTACATACCGATATCTCACCATACCGTGTACCATACACCTATGGAGAATCCTCACCATATAGACTTCCATATTGTATCATACACATTTCCGACATACTATGGTTCCTTCCCCTAAATAATGAGAAGCCAGAAGACACCATCACCACCTAATATTGATTGGATAGCTTCTTTCCATCCGATTGATACTTTTTATGCCGCTTGAAGATATCTATCTTCGGCCCCATCTCATATTCAAAATAATCATCCGCTTCAAGCTGTGCCCCGTCCATCAATAGTTGCCTTCGGGTTTCCGGCTCCAACTCACTGAATTCGAAATTCAAAGACATATTACGCATATGAGTGACTATATCCGAGCTTTGCCTAAGAACTGGTAATATTGGAAGGGAATAAGGTGCGAAGTTAATTTGTAGATCATGCTGCTGTCGAGCTTGATAATAGGGTATCAAGGATTTGGCACCGTCTTGATCTATATGTGCATCCAAACGATAGAGACCAAACTCCTGATAGTTTGGACCTTGCACTGCGCCAATAGCCGGATCTGGATTCATTGTTATATAGCCTTGGGAAATGAGTAGACTCGAGATCTCAAGACCCGTTTCGAAATCTTTTGCCTCAAAATTCTCGGGAGGGGCAGGCTCCGGATGGTGCTTGATCAGCCGGGGCCCTCGAAGATGTGGAGGATTATGTCTTTGTTCTATAGGTTGGGCTCGTAATGAATCATTAGAGTCTTCGAAGTCTGAAATCTCTAGTTCTGGATCATCCTCGCTCCGTGTCAATAAGTGAACTTTTCCCGTTGCATCACCAATAATGAGCTTAGAAAAGTCTGAGGAAAAGGCCCCGGCGCCTATTCCACCAGAAGCTGCAAGTACCTCACGAACAAGTGCTTTCCCGCGTGGTCTCTGTATATCCCAGGCCTTAACTCTGCCATCAGAAGCACCGGTATAGAATCGATCAGAAGTTTTCCCCCAAGCAGCAAACTTGACGCCGGTGTCTGCAAGTTCACGAGGAAGATCGTGATATGGGTTATCAAGCGATTCTTAAGCTTATTAGCATGATAGATTGTGGAAGAGTGTATAAAATCTCACCTCCATGCGGAAGAACATGGATTGCATCATCGCCGATGGCTCCAGTGTCCCAAACATAAGTGTTTCCATCCGTACAGCTAGCCGTTACGTAGCACTGAAGAAGGCTATTTGGCCTAAAATCACATCAGTCGGTAAATTGAAGAGGGGGGGATGACAACTTACATGATTGTTAATTCATTTATATCCAATGCGGGACAATCAAGAACTCTGACAGGATAGAAAGCGGTATAATTATCCTTGTCGGTCCTTGCTGCAAATAGTCGAATTTGTGTTTTTGTTTCGCTTTTGAAAGAGCCGCAAGGAGATGTAGCGGCAATGAAGGCTGGTTTGGTTGGATGCCAAACAACTTCAAAAACATTCTGGGTACGCGCAGAAGCAATGGGAACTCTAGAGCCATCAAAGGTATTCCACAGGCACAACTCCCCACTGTTTCTTTTCTCTTCAGGAATATCAACTTCATCATTGCTGATTGAACGTGGTGAGTAACCAACGATCAGTAGATGTGACACGCTTTCTGCTTTTCCCCATTGGACAGTGGCAGGGTAGTACGCCCATAAATCTTTTCTGCACAGTTCCTGCGCTTGCTCAGCGGCTTTCTCTCCATTATAAGTATCGAATATAGATCTGTTTACATCACTTTCGTCAAGGCGATAAACACGGACGGCATTGTTGTAAACATCAGACGCTGTAGCCACAAGATTATGATGCTCTGAGGTTGCAACAAAATTCACTTTCCCTTCATGCGGCCAGGTCCCCAAAATATCCATTGATGATCCAGTATCCGACTGCGACACCCTCCAGACTTTGACTGTTCCATCAAAGCTCGCAGTGAAAGTGAGACCACTCCCTTGGCTATGTGATATTGCCGAAATAGATGTATAAAGCCAAGGATCCTGGGTTTGTCTCATAGAGTCAAGAGCATTCTCGACATTCTCGCTCGCATTTACAATTGGTCGCACTATTCGATGATCCGGTATTGCATCCAAAGTTTCCTTGGAGACAGAGCCAACGACTAGATTACCCGGCTTGTTGTACTGCATATTATGGCTATCGGAATGTGCTGTAGCACCACATACAAAGGCATCACTACTTGTCCAACTGATGGCCCATATGTCACCGCAACAATCTGTCCATTCGACTTTCCTTTGCAACGTATCCTCGAGTACGGAACCAATCTCTTTGGTGTATGATTTCTGACCACCACAAGATCTAACGGGCACCACGCCATGCATTTCACGTTCTCTGAAGAGTGCGGAAAATCGTCCAGAGGACCGTCTGGGACCCACGGTAAGTGTTCTAGCATTTATCGATACTTCACCGACAGTGGCATCTCGAAGAAAGGCAGTTAATGATTCTGGCCCACGACTGTGGAGAAGGCTCTCCCCGATCTCTCCGCGGGGTGTTTTTCCTTGAGTCATCAACAACGAGACCAGTTCAGGCACTTTCATTTTTTGCTTTTGCATGAGCTGTGCCAAAGTTGGTTTCCCTTTTAATTGTGTCTGTGACTGCAGGACATGGCGAACGATCGATAGCTCTTGCTCAGAAAAATCAATGTGGTAGACGCGTCCGAGAAGTAACTCTCGCTCTTGATCAGCTGCACGTTCGAGGCCACGGCGAATCCTCTCTCGACTCCTAGCGTCGATATACGGTCGCGAGTGTCCATTAATGGTTTGGCCAGGAACAGGTGTACTAGGGGAGGAAGTTACGTTGCTGATGTTTAGGTTTGCGTCAACTTGCATGGCGTCACCGCTAACATGTTGTGAGCTGGAGTGTCTCCAGCCCTTCGTCTCAGGAGGAACCTCATCTTCCAGGTACTGGATGTTTGCTGAGGAAACACTTAATTCTGCTCGAACATGTTGAGATCGAGATCGCGTACCCTTTCTTGGGAGAGGAAGAATACTTCCTCCTCTCTTTGTTTTTCGTTTCTCGTTATGAGAGCCAGTAGCGTCAACGACATCGTTGCCAAGGGATGTTGCTGAGGATGAGGAATATGTTGGAGACCTAAGACGATCTATAGGAACCGGACTTTCCTCCCAGTCGGAGTTTGGCTCATGGTCCATCTGATTGGGATGAAGGGCTGGGAGAGCCAAACTTTTTGCGACAAATTCATCTACATAGTGCCTCGCGTTCTCTGATATCGTGATCTCATCTTCGCGTGACAATACCTCTCCATAACGAGTGAGGTGATCGAACATAGGATTTTCCACAAGTACGCCAGCCACTGAAGTTCCAATCTCATGGAGTTTCTTTGGGTTTATTGTTCGCTTATGACGGGCCATCGCAGCCGTGATATGAATAAAGACCTGATCATGAAGTATTTGGGAAACCCTATCGTAGACCTGCGGGGCAGGCTGGAATACGGGGGATTTTGATACCTCACTGAAGCTTGAGGTGACTCTTTTAGGAGATAAAACAACTGACATCGAGCCTCGCTGGGTAGCTGTATGCTCTTCATTGCCTCGCACTTGTCCGTTGACACCGTTGACAGACTGGGTGGATCCTTGCTCGCTCATTCCCCTCGTCGACCGTCTTCTTTTGGGACCGTTTTCGATCGTAGGGCGCAAATCTTCGTAGGAGTTCTCATTGAAAAATCCTTCATTCCCTTGAGCTTGCTCATTAATATACTGGTCGGGGTATGGTCCAGCCGTTCTCCCCGCTGCCCGCCGTTTTGGCGGCGCGTTGTCGATTACGGAGTGCAGCTCCTGATTGGAGCTATCTTCTCTCAAGCCTCCTGTCGTTCGTCTTCTCTTTGAAGTATTTTCTATGGTAGAGTGTGGCTCTTGGTAAGAAGCTAGGTGGATATCTTTGCTCTCTCCTCGATCTCGTCTTTTAGTCGCAGATGTTTTAGAAGGTCGTGTCATCTCTTTCGACTGGGGGTATCTATTTGCGACAGTAGCACCTGGTAGTATTGGCGCATGATCGAATCCATTATACGCAGCCATTGTAGCATCTTTGGAACGCGAGTTTGCTGGTAAGATTGGCGCAAAGCGATTGTCATAATATGAATTGATATATGGTCGCGAATTTCCAGTCAAAGGCGATGGAAATGTCCCAGGAACTATAAGACCATTATTAGATGGCGGAAGAGAGGATTCGCCGGTAATTTCTTCGTCGTCTCCAGTCAAATCAATCACAGCATTGGATTGGTAGGCACTAATAGTTATAAGTCGCGTGTATGAAGTGGAAGTGGAAAGGGAAACAGTAACTCACGGCGTTCGCGTCGTGGGAGCCGGGGCCATGATGCAGTAAAAACCAAGACAAAGTTCGAACTGGAATACCGAGGTCACATAATACACAGAGAACGCAAAGCAAATGAGCGATGAAACAGAAATGCGAGTTGAAATCGAGTTAAAGGGAGTTTGCAGTTGACCTACATAAAATGATAAGGCTGATAATTATAAGAGCACATGTCAAGTTGGTGGTGGTACCTTATCGTTATCTCGAAACTATTTACATCGGAGAAATGAAACACCGATACCGCAAACGAACCCAACCCTGGAAATTCGAAGCCCAAAAAGCAATATCAACCAAAATTGTATAAATAAGTTCCATTTGGAGAAGAGACCTCGCCATTGATCTATAAGAGTGTCATTTCGGTATGAACTTACATTACAGCCTTGCGATAAGGCTGAGACTTGCTACTAGGTATTGACTAGTAAGCATACCTGTGATAATTTGTGACTTTTTGCTTAACATCACTATTCGGATCTGTCGACCTAATAATGTTTTTAGTGTTATCTGTATATATACCTAGGTATGCATCGATACACCTTTATGGTCCAGAGAGTCTTCATGTTCTCAAAATTTCATCACTCAAGATGACAGAGCGAAACAATCACAACTGTTCTCCTTTGAAGAGGCGTCTACGATCATAAGGGCGTTTTGAACTACCTATAGAGGTAGAGGTCCTATGTAGATGTAGGCTCATTTAGCATCGAGAATTGGAAAATCTTCATTCTCATCGAACCTCGCAGCATTGCCTCACCAATGGAAACTCATATGTTCAAGGTAATGATTGCAGAATCTCGCTATCATAGCACCATGGCATTGACATCTTATGCTAATGAGTCCTAATGTCAAGAGAATTCATCTAAAAGTACAATGCCAAAGGGGTGTGCTCAAGTGTCGTTTTTCTCGTATCTGGGACATGACTTAAGTGGTAGAACTATCAATCCTTTAAGCTGGAACCTCAACCTCCTTGCTGATATCTAGCTCCTCGTGTCTTCGGAGATCCATTGGTTTGCCGAGGAGTGGAACAACATATGGGTCGAAGGTCTTCCAATATGGGTTCTCGAGGTGGTATTTTTGACTCTGTATTGGTAAAAAGCTTCTTATTAGTATCATATTGATGGAGGATATGGTATATTGGAAATGAACTATACATACACTTTCTTGCTCGAATCTCTCCACGATGGTGAATGCTCTAGGATCATGAACATCCTGCATGACAATCCAGTCGACAGTTTCCTTGTCCTGCTTGTAGACTCGGGATGCTTCTATAAGCTTGGCCTTGATGCGGGGTATAGAATCCGGATGCTCGTTTGCATAGAGATGGACGGTCAAGGTGTAAACCATTTTGAATCTGATGATGTTTCTTCGTCGAAGTGGTGAGGGATGATACGGAGTTTTGAGATTCCGGGTCAATTTGTCAGGCCGTATCTGGATTCAATATATACTTATTAGAAAAGAAAGAGAAGTTTTGGAGGGGCTGTATGAAGTACGGAGTAGTGGGCTTGTAGCTTAAAATGTGGAACAAGAAAGGAAGGGCCGATCGAATGGCAGGCAATCATGTGATCTGATACATTCGACGACTTGGACCACCCTTGCCATTTTTTTTATATCTCAACTTTTGGAATCATAACACAACCGCAACGACAACAAATTTTGAAATCTCGGCCAGAGTGATATTATTACTACCAGTATTACAACTCTCATACAAATTCTTGCTACCACCATCGCTTTTCTTAAAACTAAACATCCATGCGTTTTCGAACAATGAAGTTTATTCACACCTAGAGCTGTGTCAACCACGTGGAATAAGTATAACAGTCTTAAGTATAACAGTCTTAAGTATAACAGTCTTAAGTATAACAGTAAGTATAACAGTCTTAAGTATAACAGTCTTAAGTATAACAGTCTTGTTAATCTTGAAGGTTCAATATGTCTCAACCACGTGAGATTCCTGGAATGTATTATGGTACCTTACCTTTCTCGATGTTTTGTTATTAATTGATCAACTTACTGAAACATCTTTAGATAGCGAAAAGAAAAAATACTTCAAAATACAGGCAAACGTACCATCAAGTTCCCCATACTCATCTCAAAATGTTAAGAGACGCAAGGTTGACGATGCAGACAAACAAGCCCAAATTATGAGAGTTCAACGTAATATTGGTCGTATCAAGAGAGCGCAGATTCTTCATGACCCTATTAGGGGTGGCTTTTTATCTGTTGGGTTTGGGCAACCTGGTTTGAACGCTGTTGCTGCTTCACTCTATGCTCAAAATCTTGCCCGATCTGATTTCGATCTTCATTTCTTGGGTACTAGAGGTGCACGCTTCTTCGCGGCAATGCCCCAAAGATCAGAGATAAACGACACTTCAGTCATCTTCACTTCTAGTAAGTTCCATCGAATATCTTTTCAGGGCCTTTGGAATCATACAATATACCTTAGCCGCGATATCAAACAAAATTCTGGATTGGCACAATGCCAGCGATCCACCGAAGTCTGCTTAGCTGTCTACTTACTAGTGGGTGCAAAGATTCATGGAATCTTGAAGTCCCCCCCTCCCCCCCCCAAAAAAAAATCCCGAACTATTGTTATCCAACTTTCCCATCGTTCCATGAGTCTGCACACCCACTGGTACCTCATGTTCGATGTCCGGTCGACATACTAAGCTCTTATTTTTCAAGTTTGTATACCTAGGTACTGACCGTAATTTACCAAGCTTCCGATCAATATATTTATAATCACTTATTTGACTGCGAAACAACGAGAAAAAGTAGTGAGATGTCTTTCTGGAGTCCACCTGGGATTATACACAACTTTCTTCCACTACAATTCACTTCGCGTAAGTCTCTCTCCGTGACCCACTGGAACCTTTTAGTCTCTGTAATACAAGATTCCCACTTGTATGCTTACTTGCTATTTTTGACCATATTAACCAAGCATACAGTCAGTATCAATGAGGCGTATGAACGTGTTGCGGCGACATGGTCAGGTGGTGGTGCATATACAGGAATCGCGATTACTCGTCCGTACGATCCATGTGAGCCACCCTTGAACTTTTTCTAACCACAAAATTGAAGACCGATTCAATCATTTTCCTATTGCTCGGCCAGACGCAGAAATTCATCCTCTATAGACATAACTAATAACATAGTCTCAGCTGTCAACGTAGTTATAGGCCCAGGAGAAACCCGAACCCCTGTTGATATATTCTCGTCTACCTCAGCACCTCCAAGTTCACAATATCTTTTTGCTATGTAAGTCAGCTTCTTTCTTTATCGTTTTGGTGTTACGCATGCTTCATTCAGCAAACCAAAAGAAACCGTCTATTTGAATTATTAACCAGCATCTGACCCTCGCATAATTTAGCGGTTCGAGCCAAGGTATCCTTCTAATTGACAAAGATCTTGATACAACTTGGATGCAGCACCAGCCCTCCGTAAATCCAGACAACCATCCAAGGGATGTATTCGCATTGGACTTTCATCCAAATCACAAGGACATTCTCCTAACCGGTGAACGAAGAGGAATTCTCAACGCCATAGATTTTCGACAACCTCCGTTCGGGTACGCGGCAAAAAAAATCCAACATACAAGTCGTATCACTTATATCAAGTGTCTTGACGAGCATCGGATTCTTGTTGCGGGCTCTCTTTCCGATCTTTGCCAGTACGATAAACGATTCCTAAAGCAGAATACTGATCCTGTACCATCGCACAAGAATAAAAACACTGGGCGCCATACAACATCTTATCTGACCTACCCAAATCACCGAGACAATGGCAATCCTCATGTCGGACTGGACGTTGACCTGGAACTTGGTATTATCGCCACGGGACATTTCAATAAAATTAGACTCTTTTCCTTACATGGAGGGCAAGTTCTAAAAGACTTAAATTTACCAGATCCTGACGCTCCATATGGCTTTCTTCAACGACCTCTAGATGTCGAATGCCTCAAATTTGTACAAGATACACGGAATCAGCCCAAGAGCTTGTGGGCGTCGTTTCCAAAAAGAAGCCGGCTTGTGAGATTTTCGTTTAACTAGGAGGATATACGCTCAAACCCACAGAAACGCTGAAGCTCAAAATCTGGACGATATAGTGCTGTCCCCAAATGATGGAGGGTGAGGAGCCCGGACTGAAATGAGCTCCAATAAGCTGTCTCGAATCATGACGGAGATTATGACAGTGATCAGTAGAAACTAGGTACGCGATCAATACGCTGGTACTCTTTCCCTCCCAACAGTCTTCTTCTTTCAACAGTCTCCGCTAACGAGTGGAAATCAACAAGATGCTTTCGACAGCACACAGCAGATTTACAGACAGTACCTTGTATACTTCACCAGTTTCTTTTGGTGCTAATGGAGGTCCTTTCCAAATTCAATGGTCAAATCGGAAGGTTCATTGTATGGTCAACTTTGACACGTTGTGTTTGGCGTTTGGGGATCAATGAGGAATTTGGGGGCGTGTATGGCTAAAGTGCCTGATCATATGGGAGTTTACTGGAAAAGGGGCAAGCGGTCTAGAGTCAAATTCCTCACGGAAACTTTACTGCAAGTTATCCAACTTGTTGTCGTTCATTCATTCATTCATACACGCATTACCATAGAATTTGGACAAAAAGAGATAAGATTTTGCTCACACGCACCAAATATCGACTTCAAGTCGCAAACACAGGAGTGTGGTGATTCTGTAAGATTTTCAAAAATTGCTGCTACATTTGAATTTCCATTCAAAAGCATGGCCTGCTGTACTTGTTCTCGGTACCCAATCAAGTGGCGTCCAGTCCCGTTCCATTCGTAATTACTTTTGGGCCCTGCACTCCACGCCACCTAGCCGTTTCTTTTATCTCTCGCGTCTCTCCCTACCAACATCCGCCCTTTACAGTGCAACCAACCAACCAACCGACACGAACGCCTCCTGTAGCAACCATACAAAAGCTTGACTTCTCAAGTCTCAAAATCCCCCTATTGCTGTTTGCTATCCACTGTTTGCTGTTGCTGTTTTGTACATGCAAAAGAAAGGCAGAAGTCAAAAGATATTTGACATATTACCCCAACGCGTCTACGCCCAGGACCTTTCCAAAATAATGGATAAATTTGTAAGTATGATGATGATTTGATATCAAGTGGCATCACCGTGCTGCACCCATCTCGCTTTACAATGATGAAACTTATTAATATTCAAGTTCACTGGAGGCGTTTTCGTTTGCGATCTTCTTCCCGGAGCATCTCCTCCTCGTGTTCTTCTGCGCGTTCCGCTGTTTCTGCTGGATTTAAGATATGTGCCATGCTGCCTCGTCGAGTAGGAGGTCCCGAGTTATCTCTAAAGATACTTGCCATTCCTTTATCCCTGGATCCGCCCCACGACCAGCTGTTAAGATGATCTGCCGTGTTTCCGTTCGTAAAGGGAGGGGTGGTTGGGCGAGACATACTATGTCCTTGCGATGCTCCAGCCAACGAGTACATGTTGAAACTGTCACGGATCCGTTGGTCCTCGTTCATCATGTGCGTTGCTGTTCTTTTGGGGGATGATGGATAGTGTGAAGATGACTGGCCCGACGCGAAGGGGGAGGAGCTCGCTTGCCATCCGACTACGTTACGAATATCAGCAGAAGTGTGGCGGCGTGACAGGTTAGTTGGTGGTGATGATACGTTAGCGAGTGGGTGGGACGAGGGTGCGGGCGGTGGCGCTTGAGACCTCAGTGAACTTGGTGAAGATTGTGCGGTAGCTGCGCCTCCAATAGAGCCGTACCCTCTACGAGAATTGAGAGACAAATTGGAAGGCACAGGAGGACGATGGTAGTTCTGGCGAGGAGGAACTCCAAGAAATGATGAACGTCGGGCATCATCTTGGGGCACTTGCCGTGGTGAAGGGGGATTGTCCAATGACAGGTTTGAGAGATACGGACGGCTACCTGAAAATGTGGGCTCGATATGATCATCCAGGCCTCTGATGTTGTCGATTAGTCGCTGGTTCTCGCCCTGCCAGGCCATAGCTACAAATTGTTAATAATCAAGATACTGACTTAGTAAATACAAAATACATACCATCACGATGAAGAGGAGATTCTGGATTGGCTGAAGAGACCATCATTCTACACATGTCCTGATTCAACTACAAAAAGTTAGTCACTGCCACTTTATGCTTCAATGATGCGAAGAGTTACCTGAAGGGAACGATTCAAAGTTTCCATCATAATCTGATTTTTAGCATGGAGGAAATTATTGGTGTCATCATTTCTCGCCAGTCTAGCATGCATATCATATATAGTATGTTCCAATTGTGTCAATCTAGACTCCGTTGATTCCTGGGTTGGGATTGGCTCGGCCGGAGTTCCAGGTTGCGAAAGCGCCGGTTTGGGGGCAGAGTATGAATCTCGATGTACCAAAGAATGTCGCGAAGCCCGTCGTTTGATTTCCCGCAGACCATTAAGGTCTCCCCTCTTGAAGATATTTTGTCCGTGTTTAAACTCCCACAGCGGCGTATCTGGAGCATTCTGATGGAAGACGTCACTGACTGCATTGGTGTTAGTGACAGTAGATAATGGGTGAAATGGCCAACCAACCTTTGTGAAATCCATACATGTTCAATTGTCTTACAAATGAAGAAATGTTTGTATGTTTGAAATATTGTCTACAATCTATGAGCCAAGGATGCAACTCAAGGTGTTTTAACTTACGCCAGAACTTTTGAAAAATCATTGGACGGAGACATTACGAAGCTGTCCTGGGTTCGGGACCAAGATATTAGATGTCCAATAGTTCTATCTTCCAGCATACTGACAGGCAATCAGTAAAATAGACCAGTGATAACTTCTCTTAAACCCTTACTTGTATAGCTTATGAATGAATGCAGTTTGTACCACTTTGGTTCCACCATTTCCTCCAGCTGCAGCTGCCGCAGCTGCATTGGGAGTTCCCAAACTGCCCGAACTAGGTTGATCTCCTCCAACCATATGATCGTGTACGCCGTTTGCTTCGTTATCGGGACTTGCCCTTGAAGGAGGTCCCATCATCGCGGTCCCGGGGGGTGTAACATCCATTGCGTCGCCAGATGAAACAGAAACTTGTAGAGTAGGTTGTTGAATAATTGGAACTGTTCGGGCGGAATTTTGGACTAGATTGGAAGACCCTAGACTCGGGGCATTGATGTATGAGTGGTGTTGAGCGCGATCATCCGTCAGGTCCATCATGGCGCTACCTGGGTACTTCAATGTATCTCAAATTTTTGTGCAATGCAATGTATGAGAATCAAGCTTCTACTTTGGGCTTGAATGAGACCAGAGAATGAAGGCGGCACAGATAAAAGGCGAAAGGGGGAAAACACACCTCATCGCATGCGAAAGTTGATGGAGATTTGAATTGCTAGAGATTTTGGCGATGATGCTAAGAATGCCTTCTTTGTCCGAAGCTACTTGCTATCCTGCAACTTCCCGAGACACCTCAGCCTCGCTGCACACTATAAGATCCAGCAAATAGAGAAGGAGAAGCGAGATGCGAGATGCGAGATGGGATTGTAATTGTAATTGTAATTGTAATTGTAATTGTAATTGTAATTGTAATTGTATGCGAATTCTTGTCACAAGAATCTTGAGTAGCGATGAGAATTGTTTGCGAATATTCGAATTGATGTCGAAGATGTTGTGTGTAGAATTCTGTCGTCTGGTGGAGGTACGATATGAATGAATGAATGGATGGATGTCCGATTCTAGATAATGAATGATTGATATCCGAAGTTTAAATTGAAGTATGTAACTCCTAAGTATGTACCTTAAAATGTGTGAGTTCCGGTGTTTCCTTTCAATCAAATAGAAGACAGTTATGACGATAATAGTAAAGAGGAAGATGTAAAGATGTTAAAGTTTTAAAGTGTTAATACGTTAATAGGTTAAAATGTAAGATATAAAACATAAAAATATTATTAGATAGATGTAAAAAGAGAAAGGTATGGGTACTTTTTTGACTTGGGGGGNNGGGGTGAGTGAGTTCAAATGTGAATCTGAATTTGTATGTGAATTGTGAATGTGAAAGTTAAAATGTAGATCTGATTCTGGTTCTGGTTCTGGTTCTTTTCTGGTTCTTTTCTGGTGGATGGATGGGTGAATGACAGGATCTATGGGATCATTGGGATGGTAAAGAATGATGTTTAACTAGGATGAGCTATACCCAATATAGATTAAATCACCCCCGCTGTGAATAAAAAGTGGCAACTTCCGAGGTCCCGATATCGCGTTGGTCCGTTCTGGGTATTAAATTTTATTACACCTTTAGATGAACTAATCAATATTGAGTAATAAATTCTATAAATTTTATACTCACCCGTAAATGAAAGGTAAGAAACCTTAAAGCTTTACCGGTACTTTGAACTTGTGATTTTATAAAGAAGAAGAAAAAGGGGTGGGTGGAAAGAGAGACCACAGTCAAACATTGAAGAAATTCAAAAACTAGAAAGGATAATTTAGAATTTCAAGTTGTATGGCATAGTATTATTAGTATTGGTATTGGTATTGGTATTGCATGAATATATAATATTGACTGTGTAGATCAGATAGATAGATATACTTACTACTAGGTTACATATACCTAATAGATACTTCGTACCGGTATTTCATTACCACTTACCTAGTACTTGGGTACTGATATCATTTTCTCATAGGATCGATCCATCTCTATTCCATCTACATCTAACATGCAAAGAATTTTCTTTCGTTATTCTAGAAGCATTTGAGCAAAGTAAAATACTACAGTAGAAGCAGAAGAGAAGGAAAGGATGTGGTCATGTGGCGGCTACAGCTAACGTTGAGAGCACCCTACTAGATGGATAAGGGGGCTGATATCTCAAACATGGATCATTTTCTTTACATGGGAGGAGTGAGTTCATATTATTAGCATGCATACGAAATACGTACTAGGTAGACTTCTTACTTGCTATTCTTATTAACATACGATCCCTACCTTAGGTTTGTATGGCATACACTCATAAAGAGTATGTGTGCACTGTGAATGAATAGTCGAGTTAATTAGTTAAAGACAAATAGGGGGATCTTCTACGAGTGCTGATGTTGATGTTGATGCTGATATTGATGCTAATGCTGATGCTAATTGCCCATATATGTGTTCCTACCACACATATATCATACTCTAATACGGTATACCGCTATTACTGCTTGTAACCTAGAGCAATATGAACAAATTAACCTTTGAGATCTGTTCGTCCTACCACTCCAATCCCGAAGAGCGCATTGGTCATGAAACAGCTTGGGCACCATAAGCACGGTACGGCACGGCACGGCACGGTCATGATCACAATTCCTGGAGATGAGGAGACGTTATTACGGTAGTGTTCAAGGAACTCTAAAGAACTGTACGGAGTACAAAGTACTGACAGATCTTCAATACTTGATAGAATTCGGGCCAACTGGCTAACAATAGTCTCTTATTGTGATGAATGGACGCTACAACTACCTAGAACAACTGAATTTCATTCATAGTATCAACTTGCAATAGTTCGCATGTCTGAAACGATATAGCTCATACATGTTGTGCTAAAACTTCTGCAGGTCCAGATAAAGGCTCCGAAAGAGATCTATGCCCTATGATAGTACAATCTAGAAGAGCTAGCTGTACCGTGTGAACTAATATGCAACCCTTGAATTTTCATTGTTCAATCGCAGAGTATCGAAGATATAATATATTCTTCGGAAGTACCAAAAGTCGTATTCAAGCTTCGATCAATAGTGTGACACTCTTTCTGATGATGCAATATGCTGAGAGTAATCGTTCCGTCATCAAATCATCCGGAAGAGGAAATGGTGTTTCTGCTATTCTCGTTGGTTGTTTGGTTTGATTCAGCTGGTTGCTGATGCTGACTGATATTGCATGTACTTTATTACCCGTCCAATAGGTCCTAGAATGTCGGTGATACTTTACTGTGAACGACTTGAATGGCAGTCTTGAGGATTAAAAAGGGGCTACATCAAATTTTGGAGGGCTCAATGTCATCAATTGGAGGGTACTTTCAGTGATGTATCCTCGATATCAACGCGAACTTCCGTCTTGGGAGTATACTTTCACCCGTACTCCGTACAAAGAAATTCCTTTGAATGTTCCATTTTCAAGTAAAAGTTTGAGGCAGTTCACGAAAAGTTGATCTCGGAACACTTGTGGCTGCCAAAGTAACGAGTGTGGCTGATCACGTGGCTTGAATGGATCACCTTCTCGGCCTGATCGCATATCCATATCGCAATCAGTTTTCTTCATCATTCTTCCCCATAGGGAAGATTAATCCATCTTGGAAAACAGTACCTTCTCATGTAATTCTAATAGTAAACTGACACAATACAACTGTCGGGAATTGTATGACCGTACAGGACAAATTAGGTTAGTAGTAGCCGTACGGCACTAGCGCCTCGGCAGCGACCTATATAGGTTTCGCACTCTTGTATTCTGGCTCTCTTTAAGCAATGAATATCATATGAAGTTACATAGTACTATTTGTTGATCTTCACCACCCCGGTGATTCCAACAACAACTATTACTGTCTATTGCATTGTCTTGATACGTCAATAAGCAAAGGTGCACTGCTACTTTTACGTCTCTTCATCAAACGATTATTAACATCATTGCTTTACCAGCTTTATGATGGAATCAAGCAGTTTAACTCGGATTCTTGAAGGCATGAGGCTACCAGATGGAAAGCCAGATATCTCGTTGCGTTCGTCGGCGTAAGTCAAGTAATCTAATCTCATTGTAGGAACGAGATTACAGAATTATACATATGAAAGTGCCTCATGCTGAAACCGATACAGGATCCGACACCTTCTTGACAGCTCAATCTTGGAGCCCGAAGAAATACAGATCCTCCAGGCCTATACTAATGGTATCTCTCATCGTCGCGATCCCTTGGACAAGCTTCCAGTGGAGCTTATTTCTAACATGTTGAAATACCTTGACCTCGAAGACTTTACGATTATGATCCGTGTTAGCAAAAAATGGCGCCTAAAATTACTCGACCAATACATTTGTGCGGCGCTACTTAAATTGCACTTTCGCAAAGTTTGGGAGAGTGAGATTGTTCCGTTGAGTGAAATCGACAGGAAGGAAAGGCTTGAAAACATACCCTCGGGATTCTCTGATAGGTGTGCCAAACGCGCCAAAAGAAGTCGTGGAAAATGGCATTCTGTATCATGTTACCGTTATCCACATCTAGGCTGGGCCGCTTCTTATAGCAATGGGAGGGTGGGAACAATATTGGACAATTATAGCATTCGAGTAGACAACCTTCGGACGCAAACTACAAGACACTACATGCATGAACAAAGAAGCCTTATTGATCATTGCATGCTTTCAAACCAACTTCTTCTAATCTACATTGATCACCCGTAAGTTACTTGATACCCCAAGAGCCATATTTGGGACCTTTCATGAAAGTTGTAAAATGCGGGTCAAGATTGAGAGAGTCACCCTAAGTGTTAATGGGAAATAGGAAGCCACAGTTCAACATATGGACACTCGAAGATGGCTCAGCAGAAGCAGACCTGGACCCTATCGTTGTTCATTTGGAGTGCCCTATGTTAATATTTTCTGCTTACAATAGGCAGTTTGTTTTCGGTCGCAAAGACCCGACTGCCCATTCTGAAGAGATAGTTGGCGACATTTACGTCTGGACTGATGGGTATATCAAAAAGCTAGCTAAGCCCGAGTCTCATGAAGTTCCAGGCGTTCCAGGGTTTCCAGAGATAAATTTGGAAATTAGTCTATGTGGCTTCGTTTTCCACCCCACGGAAGAGAACCATTATTTTGTATTCTATCGGCAACAGAATGAAGAGCATGGCATTCACCGATTAATTATACAGGAGTACATAGCAGGTCTACCTAGCAAACAATGGTATCGGGATCTTATATTTCGCAGAGGCTTATTCCAAGCCAAGCTAACGGCCAAAATCATCGACGACGATGGACTTGTTGCACTCGTATGCGAGAATGGTGGTGATATGGTGTCTGTTTCGGCTGAGTCTTCATCGCCTTGCCATCATGAAAAAATATTCCTCAAGTCAGAAGTCGGCAAATTTTGCCTCAAATTCACAACCTTCAATGTCATCACCAAAGAATTTGGAGTGCTTGTGAACCATGGCAACGCTTTCCCAGGGTATCTCGATATATACTCAATCTGGAGAGGACAAATCATGACGTCGTATAACTATTATGATTGGGATTTACCGCAACACCTCAAGCCCTCTATTTCCAATGCATCTTATTCTGATGCCCAGTCGGATGAAGCCACGGTCAATGAGATCTCGAAGCTCGGTTCAGACGATCCGTCATTTGCATTAGTATCCGCCAGTGTTTGTGATTCTCGTATTGCTTGGAGAACGCCGGATTGCATGGGAGTGGATCATCTCAGTTCCGAAGTGCACAAGGCTACCGCCGCCTTTTGCTTGCCTTTTGGAGATGGGTTCCGCATGGAGGAGGACGAACATGGTGGACGGTTGAGTAGCATATGGTGTGATGATGACTTTATAGTCGCGGCTCATTCGGATGGATATGTGGTGTGGAATTTTGACCCAACGGTTACTTTACCCACGGCTAATGCGACGAGGACACGGATGCGGTGAAGGTGGTGAAGGTCATGGAAATGAATGTACTTGGCAGTTTGGGCTCAGGATATTTTTGGAATAAACTGGGGAAGCCTACTGGATAGTCAGGACCTCCGTTAGAGTCAGTCAGTCAGTCAGTCAGTCAGTCAGTCAGTCAGTCAGTCAATCAGTCAATCAATCAATCAATCAATCAGTCAGTCAATCAATCAGTCAGTCAGTCAGTCAATCAATCACTTCCGCGCATTCTACAATTAAAAATGAATTGGATTTGCAATTAGGATTCGAATTAGAACTGGAATCACAAACCCAAACCCAAAACAGAACAGAACAGAACAATATATTTACTTCCTGAATCTTCCCGTCCTACTTGTACCAAATGATTCGCCACATTTATCTGATACATACCTCTCTTGATTGTTATGCAATTGGATTGAGAATCGAATGATCAAACTTACACCTGTCTTGGCATTCTTCAACATCTGATTCTCAAAGGAATAGTGGGATGATGAATAGACTTAGATATCGAGATGCACTTTTCAATATTTGGTTTTGATGCTGAGGATATATTATTTGATTTGATTTGACTTGATTTGACTTGATTTGACTTGATTTGAGTTGAGTTGACTTGATTGCAGTATCTTTAAACGAATTTGATCAATGATATAGTTATAGTTATAGTTATAGTTATAGTTATAGTTATAGTTATAGTTATAGTTATAGTTATAGTTATAGTTATAGTTATAGTTATAGTTATAGTTATAGTGATAATATAGTTATAGATAGCCAAGAAGCCATTTCCTTGTTTTTTTCTTTTCTTACCTATCGTTGGGTTATTTGAGAGAGTTCGGGATTGAGAACGGAGAGATTGAGAAAAGGAAGGATGATGGGGTTTCAATATCTGTTTCTGTTGAGTCGAAACGATGGGATAGGATGGGATGGGATGGGATGTGACTTGACGCACTTGACTGAACTTTACTGGTATTTGCATTTTGGGGGGTACTCAGGATTTGGTAACCACCACTTGGTAACCAGGACCTAGTAATGTAGTGTAGAATATATCAGAGCGGTTTTCCCAACTTCCGCAAGTTTCCTACCTATGTAGGGATGACTGATGCACCGAGTTCGTTCCACTAGGCTTATGAGTATAAAGTCTATAAAGGAATGATATATATATATATATTTATTTTCCCCTCGTGTGTTCTTTGAATCTTATTCTTATTCTCAGTCTTGCTCATTCTCATTCATTCTCATTCTCATTCATTCTCATTCTCATTCTTTCTCATTCTCATTCTTTCTCATTCTCATCCTCATTCTTGCTCTTGATCTCCTCACATCCCCTCGCACTTCCCGCATCCATCCATCATCTAAGCCCCCACCTCCTTCAAACTCCTCACCGTATCCACAATACTCTCCTCCAAGCCCCTAAACTTGATCCCCAAAACCTGCACCGTCCTCGAATGATCAAACTTGTACAAGCCCCCCGCCGGATACACACCCCCCTTCACATCCTTGGCCGGCAATGCTTCTTCATACTCCGGGAAATTTTTGCGAATGATCTCACAAATCTCCTTGTTGCTAAAGTATCCCTCGGTGACGAAGAATCGCTTGCCAGCTGCTTCGGGTACTTCGATTGCTTTCACGTGTGCGAGGGCTAAATCGCGTACGTCGATCCAGATGAACGTTCCCGTTTCTGGTATCTCCTCTTTGCATTTTCCTTGGAGGAGATCGCGGACGCGTTGGTTGGAGGTATTGAGTGCATCCAACGAATTCAAATAATGCACAATTGGCCCAAGAACCAATGGGGGGTTCATGGTACTGAGCGTAAAGTTAGGTTTCTCCTTCTCGACAAATTCCCAAGCTGCTTTTTCGGCAAAGGTTTTGGAGGCGCGGTAACCATTTGCGGGATTCTTGACGGCGTCTTCGAGGGTGATGGGGTTCCAGTCTGCTTCGGAGTAGGTGTGATCGGGCCAGTTTCCTTTGGAGGGATCAACGACTGCTGCAAAGGAGGAAGTTACTACAACGCGTTTTACGGACGGGGCGTATTTTTTGATGGCTTTTAGGATGGAGGTTGTGCCGATAATAGCGGGATCTAGGAGATCTTTTTTGGTGTCCGTTACGTTGAAGTGGAACTGGGAATACTGTCTTTAGAATGGGTCTTGGAAAGAATATAATTTCGTGAACATGGTTATCTTTCTCTCTCTCTCGGTTCCTGCACAAAATCCGTCAAGGGAAAATGAAAAATGAAAAAACATACCGGACTAGCAGTATGCAACACGGCCTCCAAGCCCGAACCGACACTCTTCACACATTCATCGAAAGCATTTTCCTTGGCAATGTCTTCCACGATGTAGAAGTCTAGTTTGGAAGAGGGAACATCTGGGTGAGCGGCCTTGATGGCGTCGATTTTTTGTTGCGAGCGGACAGTTGTGATGACGGTATGGCCGCGGGAGAGAAGAATGTCGAGGACATGGGCAGCGATGAAGCCGGATCCGCCTTTAATGAGGGGTGTTAGTTGTTGAGCTGAAAGAGGAAAAAGAGGAAAGGCGTGGTTTTGAATTAGGGAAGAGGGGAAGTGATTGGAAACTTTCAAATATCCATCCAACTATGGATCTTATTGCCCTCTTATTTGTTCAAATGAAAGTTCCCAGAAGTTGAAATCAAACATCTCCACAGACTTGAAGGGAGGAAGAGGTATTAGTGATTGGGTTTGAGTGAGGTAGGCAACGCTGAATGTTCAACCCCACCGCCCTCCCTCACCCACCCCCACTAACTTCCAGACATCCATCTCATTCCCCTCTCATCCCTCAAACTCCAATTCTTAACAGTCTAAATCAACTTCCCAACTCAAACCCAACTTCCAAACTCTCCAAAACTCATCCTCATGTACAATATCAACCCTCACTGAATCGATGAATCTTGCACGAAGTCCATGCAATGCGGGGTAACTACCCATCACTCCCCCCAAAAGAAAAACAAAACCAGGTATAACACATACCAGTAAGTAAAACACGCATATTCTCTCTCTAATTAATCTTTCAATCAAACCCTGAAACCCTTCAACTGAAATTTCAATATCTTTTCAACTGTTGATGTTGGTGATGGTGTTCCTGTTCTTGTTCTTGTTATTCTCCAAGTCCAAGTCCAGTCCAATATTCCATTCCTGCCCATCCATCCACAAACCTTAAATAAAAACCAACAGCTAACCTACAGTAGCGCCGTAGCGATAACGGGATGACGTGACGTTTCCACCTTCCATTTTGCCCATCCCCATCTCCATCTGCATCTCCATTTAGCAGGTGATCATCCATCACAAGTTCACAACATCGATCCCTCCTCACCCAGTATCGATCCAACCAGAAAACCCCAGAAGATGGTATTGAACTTGATCTTGATTGGCTACCACTAAGCTCATCACTCTATTCTACTATATAGGTATATACCCGTTCCAGACTAGTACCACAACTACCCCCAAATCAAATGATGGGGGAGGGGAGCGGAATTTAGTCTCGCTCTTACTTATCCGGAACACATGCGATGGCATTTATTGAGGTGGGGGTAAGATGGATGGGTGATGGATCATGGATGTCACTTCCGGAGTTTGTGAATAATATTAGAAATCTTTGATTCTGGTGGAATAGCATAGCACCCATTCATCCAATCGCACTAAACAGAGATATACCGGAACCAGACGGCCGATTCATGGAGTGCCGTCTATGAGTTTAAATCCACACTTTTAAATCCACATAAAGACTGTAATTATCTACTTTCCACCACGCTCATCTCAACTTATCTTATCTCCACCCACTATTCGTACAGATGTGATTTAATATGCTATCTACGCTAACCCACATATATGAGCCTCGAGAACATTTCTCAATATGAAAAAAGTAAGTTGTGCAAGGAAAATTGTAACGTGGTATCAACGTCCCGAAACTCTTGAAATGCTTGCGCTGCTACCATGGCCATATCCTCAACGCCGGCGCTCCAAAACCAGTCTGAAGCAATATTGACAAAAATAAAACAAATTCGGCAAAATTCCATATCATCCATCTCCAATACCTATCATTATTTTTCACCTGCAAACCCTGCGAACCCATAAAGAGTCATCATTGTTGAAAAGCATGTCCTGACTTGCCTCTCCCGATGGTTTTGAAACTACCTCCTGATTCAATGATATCGAAACGGCTTACGCCCATAGCTTCGAGATCCGTCATTCCCGAGAAGTAGAAACCGACAATGACGACTAGGTAGCTGAGGAGAAGGATGGAGCCTTTGAAATAGTTACTCTTTCCTTCGCCATACATGTAACTAAGCAAGAACACACAGAGAATGACAGTCACCATATCCCACTGTGGGAATATGAGGCTAAACGTTTTGTCAACAAGATCTGTGCCTTCTAGCCACTGTCCATTGATGGCACTGAATAAAACGAGAGCCGGGATTTGAAGTAAACACACTTGGAGTGCATAAGCCGATCCGATTTCCATAGACAAGGCGATGTTGCCATTCATCGCGAATGAAATAGCGTTCTAGAAAATCATGTTAGTATTTTTCTTAACGGTATGGTGGGGGGGGGAGCCTACAAGAAACTCGGTAGTATTCGGAACAAGTGCGAATAATGTGATACCGAGGAACTTTTCGTCAATTGCTACATTCGATAGAACTACGTCGACTGTGTTGACCAAAATCTCTGCAATAAGGGCGTACAGAATAGTAGCACCACACAGAATCACCGAACTCTTCATTCGGCTCCAATTTGGCGCATCATGACCACCACTTGTGGCATGAGCTTCCGTGTGAACAGCTTCTTCTGGCTCTGTATGTACAGCAGCTGTCCTTAAAGGAGGAAGCTTATGTGAATGGTTATGAGTAGAGATCCGTCGATGAGGTGGTCGGGCTGCATCTCGAGCCGCAATTGTAGCAGCCGTCGCTGCCATTTCAGCTACTTCCCGAACAAATGTTGTGTTTTGAGCCTCCGAAAACCCTGGTATCTGGATTTCGGATCTTGTACTATCTCCCGCAGCACTCTTTGGCGGAACCAGGTGAGGTGTTTGTGCTGAACCATTAAGATTGGCGTCTTCAGGAAATTCCTGTCTACTGATGTCTTTAGGACCCAGACCGGCTTGCTTCAAGGACTGTCCAAGGATGCGCTTGTAGAGTTGAGAGTCGCGAATTTCAGTTCCACGAAGATCAGAAGCATTCTGTGCATTTCGTTGTGCGCGGCTCTGCGAAGCTGAAGGTTGTTGGGGACCAGTGCCGTTGGGTTCCGGCTTTGGCTTCTCTTCAACTTCATTATTCCATATCACTGCCGCGTGAGTTCGTAGTGTAAACCATAACCCAATGACATAAGAGAGAAATAAGAGAACGGCAGCAAACCAGCAGTATGGTCGGACAGCCTCAAGGTAAAATCTATCATTCAAAGCCGGAGTCTGTGAGAAGTAGCAACGACGGCAATCGCGACTTGATGAGTCATAAGTATCGGTGCAAGAGAGGCAGTTAAGCTCATGCTGTAAGTAGAAGTTAGTAAGAATGCCCACAGCCGTGAGGAGCTCCATTAACTTACAGTTCCATATATTTGATAAAACAGGGTAGGACCGAATGCTGCAAGAACGGCGAAAAGGAGCATCGTCGAAGTCACACCAGCAGACTTAACATTGAAACGTTGAGTCTTCCTTTTGATAGCACCAAAACACATTGATAGTCCAGGCAAGAACAATATACCAGCGAAAATACTTCCGATGATACTTCCTTCAACCAGTTGTCCTTTACCTTGGTTTAAGGCGATGCAATAGAGGAACACCTCTACTAAAGTAGAGAAAAAGGCGTTAATTGCAGCACCAAGTCCCATTGAAGATTGAGCCGAAATTGATGCTACAGCTTGTCCTATGAAGTAGGCCAGAGGAATAATGGAGAGCAGGGCCATAATGAACAAAAACGCCGGGTGTGTGATGGTAATATCCAGATCAAGCACTTCTAAAAGAACCCAATAGTCAAGGATGACAAACAGAACGACAGCCATGAGGTTGATCAAGAAGATGTTCGTGCCGTCCACTGTATATTTCCAGTACTTGCTCCCTACAGCGCGGTACGTGCAAACGAGAATCGAGGAATTTGGGATAGATCCACGAGAATATGCCGAGTCGGATTGGAAAGACAAAGCTAGAGGGTGTCGTCGGAGGTGATCAAATAGTAACATTGTAACTTTACCCATGGGGATCCAAAAGACGAGGAACCAACATATGCCAGAGGCAATAAAAAGCAAAGGTGTGATCAATCCATAGAAGAATAGGAAGAAGATAACACGTCCTGTATTCCACTGGCCCCTTCCGAAAAGTCTTCGTTTGTTAGGGCGTGCCGAATCTTCTCGTTGAGTGCCGCGTCTTGAACGCCCGAGTAAACTATCAGTCTCGCTACCAAATGAGTCCATACTTCTTCTTGATCGGCCCACAATCGATCGAGTGTTATGAGGTCCAAAGAATAGCCTCCCATCCTCAATGTCTCCACTTTGCCATTGTTCATATTCGGTGATGGTGCGGCCTTCTCCTTCATCTTCGTGGGCATAAGCTTCGTCCTGTTCGAGTCGAACGAATTTTCCAAACGGATAGAGCAGATAGCCAGCCAGACCTAAAAGCACGCGCCCATATTCAATAGCACTCGGTGCTGCTCCAAAGATGAAGCATACCAGTGCTCCAGTCAATGCTGCAAGTCCTAGCCACCAGCCAAAAACAAGCGTCCAGATGATGTTGAAGAAGATCAACCATTTGTTGACGCGACCACCAGGAGATGAATGAATGTCGCCCTCGGCTGTTTTTTGAACTGAACGATTCTTTTTGTACAGCGCTGGCTTCCAGATCCTTATACCGAAAGGATGGGTTTCGTTTATTGCTTCTTGACGATCTTTCAAGGTAAAACTCTCCGCATCACTTAGAGAATCTTCGTCTTCATCGACATCTGCGATACCATCTTCTCCCTGAAGAGTCCCTTCGCCCGATATAGCCAGATGGTCGTCCTTTGCCCTTTCGCCAGTCGTAGAGGCCTCTGCTTCAGCTTCAGCCTCCGCTTCCGCTTCTTCTTCATGGGAAGAGTCTAATCTTGGCAGAGTTGGCTGGGTTGGAGCAGGTCGCCGTCGCACGGTTCCAGGACCATGCCTCGAAGGTCCAAACCCAGATGCAATACCCCCAATGCCAAGTCCTGCTTGCTGCCTATTCATTTCTTCCTCCATCTCAGTCACATCATCATCTACCGAGAATTCCTGCCCTCTGTGAGGCGCTTGTACGTTTGACGAAGCTCGGCGCGGCATGGGAGGTTTCTTTGGTCGCTGACCTGTCCGGCCACGCTCAGAAGGACCCAGCATGGGCGATCTGGCTGGTTGAAATGATCGCGAAGATTCTAGACTGACAGGTTGAGGTCGCTCGCCGGTCGCGGACGATTCGCTATTTCTGTGACCACCAGGTTGTGGAGTTTGAGGAGTAGATTGTATAGTTCCTATATCTGGCATTAGTAAATCTATAATTTGAAAATTTGAAATAAACATGTGGCTGATTGTAGCATTGGGCTTCGCAGGCACATATTGAAAATCGCGTACCATATCCTCCTGTATTGTCTGGTCTCCGTCGTATGGTGTCCGTAGACTGGAAACTCTCCGCCAGCCCATCATTTTGTTGCGAAATAGATCCATATCTCGATAGTGGATTATTCCGCGTATCTGTCGGACTCGTTGGCGTTGACATGCCCGATGGATTTGGAGTCTGATCTTGGGTATGTTTCCCAGATACAGAAGACTCGCCAGGAGTTCGAGACATTTTGCAACTAGAATATTGAATACCAATCTTAAGTATTTTATCTGCCAACCATTTAAAAAGAACGGTCCGAAGAGTAGCACATCGGGTATGAAAGCAAGCTTCAGGCTTGAATTGAGCTGAGTTCTTGGATTAGTATGATTAGTTTCCGTTTCCGCGTTTGTGGAAGCGTAAACATGCGAAGAACACAGCAGTAAGCAGATGATGCATTCGACAAGAGAGAAAGATTTTAGAGTGAATTTTTCGAATGTATGTTATTTATTTTTTAATATGATATAATTGTATCTTCAACTATTTAAGAGTTTACGAAGAGGAGGGAAAAGGCAAGACAAGACAAGGAAAAGATAAGAAAAGGGAATTCGACGGAATATTATTTTGGAAGGCTGCGGCGCTTGGGTCAAGGACTCAAAGCACCTCAAGGTTTAAGATGCAACAACCTTGAATTTACTACCTAGTACTTCGTAGGTATTTTGAATCATCCTTCGAAAAAAAGATCAGGCGGATATGGGGAAGAGAATGCTTGTCTCGCGCTTTCTTGTCGAATGGAATGTGATTATTTCCAAATTTTGGCCGAGTAGTCAGAGAAGTCAGAGTAGTATGTGGGACCTTTATATGAAGCTTGTACAATTAAAGTAACTTTTGATGATAAAGACAAGGAAAGACAAAGACCTTCTCATGTGCAATGATGATATTGTGCTTTTGCTTCATACCTAGGTGAAAGGGTTAAAAGTTAAAGGCTGTCTCTCATTTGCGTATGTTGTGCTTTAAGTAACATTTAGAACAAGGTGGTAACGGGTATGTATTTCCGATGGCTACTTTGCAGATGTCATATTGATGATATTATTAACTGAAAACATCTTCCCAAGTACGTACCTGACCTGGCCTGGCCTGGGTACTAGGTAGTATGTGGTTATCGCAAGTTCTTATAAAAGTCTTAACAAGATGAATATGGATCCCAAATCTGGAGTGCATAAGAATTATCTTAATAATATCCATTATTTGCATGATACTTCGTAGATGATAGGTTGCTAAGGTAGGTTGTAGGTGATTGATGAATTCCAGGTTGGTGGTTGGTTTATCAAGCTCCAGCTTACTAAGGCTGTTTGATAATCCCACTTCTCATTTCTGATATATTGATACCTACCTAGTACTGAGTACAGCTTACTAAGGCTGTTTGATAATCCCACTTCTCATTTCTGATATATTGATACCTTCCTGGCACTTATCAGCCGATAACCTTTGACCGACCTTAAAAAAAAACGCGTTTACGCTTGCTACCTAAATAAACATAAGCCTTACCTTACCTTCCAGGTTGCCTTACTTGACCCGAGCGAGATTCCTACAGTTCCTAAGTCCTAAAAGTAGCCTTGTGTATATGAAGTCAATCAAATCAAAGCCGTCTCTTCAAAACTTCAGACTTGTACCGGTAATACCTTAGGTACTAGGTACACATAAACAAAAATATCAGCCTTTGGAGAAAACAACAACTTCCGAAATAATTCAAGCCACCTAGATTTCCATCATAACTCGGCGTCTTTTCTCTTGTCTTCCATCATCATCTCCCAATTTCATCAATCATGGCGTTGGATAGCTTCTTTCATAATAAGATTGAGAGCATGAAGCTCGAGATCATTCAAGGTCAAGCTGTTTTGCGAAGATTGGAAGCTCAACGAAATGATTACAACTCAAGAGGTACCTTTCGCAAAATATCATCGCACAAAGAGCTAACTAACAGTGATAGTGCGCCTTCTACGAGAGGAACTCGGATTATTACAACAACCTGGATCCTATGTTGGTGAGGTGGTAAAGGTTATGGGCACGAAGAAGGTGTTGGTTAAGGTGCATCCGGAAGGCAAATATGGTATGGAATTTATCGCCAATATCTAGATCTTGACAATACTGATTTGCTATGAAGTTGTCGATATTGCGGATAGTGTCGATATCTCAAAACTCACCGTCGGAAAGAGGGTAACCCTTCTCTCGGACTCTTATAAGCTCGAAAAGATGTTGCCATCATCCGTCGATCCTCTCGTTTCTCTCATGATGGTCGAAAAGGTTCCCGATAGTACATATGATATGATTGGTGGTTTAGATCAACAAGTAAAGGAAATCAAGGAGGTTATTGAGCTTGGTCTTAAGCACCCCGAACTTTTCGAATCTCTCGGTATAGCACAGCCTAAAGGTGTCCTCTTGTATGGACCTCCAGGAACAGGAAAGACTTTGTTAGCAAGAGCTGTTGCGCATCACACCGACTGTAGATTCATTCGTGTATCTGGATCCGAACTGGTTCAAAAATATATTGGCGAGGGTTCAAGAATGGTCAGAGAGCTATTCGTTATGGCAAGAGAACACGCCCCATCCATCATCTTCATGGACGAAATCGATTCTATTGGATCTTCGCGTGTGGAAGGTTCTTCAGGTGGTGATTCTGAAGTTCAAAGAACTATGTTGGAGCTGTTGAATCAATTGGATGGTTTCGAGCCAACTAAGGGAATTAAGGTCATCATGGCTACCAATCGTTTAGATATCTTAGATCCAGCACTTTTACGACCAGGACGTATTGATAGAAAGATCGAGTTTCCACCGCCAACTGTCGAGGCCAGAGCCGATATTTTACGGATTCACAGTCGCAGCATGAACCTGACTCGTGGTATCAACTTGACGAAGATTGCAGAGAAGATGAACGGATGCTCAGGGGCTGAGTTGAAGGGTGTTTGTACGGAAGCTGGAATGTACGCATTGAGAGAACGTAGAGTTCATGTCACCCAGGAGGATTTCGATCTGGCGACAGCGAAGGTATTGAACAAGCACGATGACAAGGAAGTTAGTTTGGGGAAGTTATGGAAGTAGAAGGCTGGATAGTGGTCGGACCGACATTTGTACAGTACAACGGCATGAGCAGCAAAGAGATATCAATTCAAGCATATTTGGTGTTTAAGCAAATCTAAAGCCGGTTTAAAGTTCCATGATTTCGGGGTCCCCTTTGTAGTAGTCCGAACAACAGGGAGTCGGTGAAGTAAAGCGAAGCAGCCGAATACCGGATTTTGTACTCGAGCGATCCTCACCCCGTTTTTGCTGTGATAAGCTGCAGATCTTTTCTTCATGGTGCTCTCTTACTGCTTTTTTTGCCACAGAGTTTGAAAACGATGCACGAAGGGTAGAAATAGGTGGGTCTGGGGTGCTGTAATCAAAAATTGAGGTTATTGACTGATGTTTGATTGATCACATTTTATGGGATGAATATGAGGAGATGAATATACCTTAGGTCCCTAGGTACTTGAAGACGAGACCATAATTTTCATAATATGTAGTATAATTTGTTATCCTTACTCACTTTGTAAGATTATACAGTTGTAGAGGGCCCTCCCCTCATTCATGGAACGAACCTTGCTTCTAGCTCCAGAACGATTGGAAAGTGTCACGACCTCAACAATCTCCTCCTCCTCTTCTTTCTCTTGGGCAAACGGTGTGCCTGAAGTATACGGAGTAGAAGAAATAAAAGGTAGGTACAGCGAAAGTTTAACGCGGGTTCTCCTCCCATGGTCTGTCTATATGGTAGAGTACCCTAGCTTTACGCTCTTCAGTGGGGTAGGGTAAATGAAAAGGTGGGGGCCTATGACGATAAAAAAGTTGGAGCTTCCAACAGGTCGAGCTCAAGTCTGCATCGTGAAGTAAGATACTTTCGCATATATTAAAAGATTTCTTTCCTCTTTTCTTCCTCCTCCTTTCTCCTTCATAACATTTAAACCTTTACTAAGGTTCTTCTCAGCGACGATATTTAAGTACATTCAAATATACAAACATAGAGAACTAGATCTTCTTTCCAGTTCCCCAACTTGTGTCAACAAGGTACGCATTCCCCCTCTTTACCCCGCCGTGGCGCCCAATTCTCACCATATTTGAGAGTATTGGCACGCACGACGTTCTACACCAACCCAATGGGAATATCTTCCACTGCGTCAACTACCTGTGTAACATTTGCTAATTGGGAATGCAGAGACAAATAAACAAAAGGAATCAATACAAATACCGGCAAGATGAATCACTCACTGCCCTTCCGTCAAAACTATAGGAAGTAAGCAGTGCCATGTTTTCTTCCCCCCAAAGCTTCCACCTCGATACCTCTTGCATTTGCGCACAATTGGATCTCTGCTAACTATATAATCTTGTAGACCATCGCGTCAAGCGAGTATGGAGTGAGTACTTCTTCTCATTCATCCTGTTTGAATGTTCACGCCGAGCTCGGACATGGAATATCATGGATGCCCAACAAACTTGATCAGAACCCAATCAAACTTCAATATTTCGAATTGAGATTAGAAAATCAGATATGGAAACATAGATTCATCGAAGATCTAGAATTGGTTCGAAAAGAGAAGTTTTGGGATCAAGTGGAGGCCAACTGTTGCTTCAAACAAGAATAGGAGACACTTTTACTGATATGTTCACAGTCCACATAATGATTTGAACCCTCATGTAGACCATTTTAGTAAGTTTCCCTCAATCTCATTCTTCAATTTTTACCCTGGGAGTACCCGGAGAGATTTCTATCACGTTCAATGGTAGAAATTTCTTTCAATTGTCAACAATAGCTAATTTTTGTGGTAAATAGTCGGAATAGATGTCGGAACCGGATCAGCAAGAGCGTGTATTATTGATGCTTCAGGAGATATCAAAGCCTGTAAGTTCTGTGTGCCACAGTATTCTATAACAAGGTCTGATCTTCCATAGTGGCTACGGAGAACATTGGTCTATGGCAGCCAGAAGTCGGATACTATGAACAATCCACAACGGACATTTGGAGATGCATTTGCATGTGTGTGCAAAGAGCTCTAAGCCAACACAACATCGACCCAACAACAATCCGCGGTATTGGTTTTGATGCTACCTGCTCTTTAGCAGTATTCTCGCACGACACCGACGAGCCGGTACCTGTCACTGGCCCAAACTTCGCAAATGATGGCAACGACCGCAACGTTATTTTATGGCTCGATCACAGACCTGTGGAAGAGGCGAAGAAGATTAATGCAACGGAACATAATTTGCTACGATATCTTGGAGGAAAGATGAGCATCGAGATGGAAATCCCCAAAGTGTTATGGCTTAAGAACAACATGCCACCTGAGCTGTTTGATCGTTGCAAGTTTTATGATTTGGCAGATGCTTTGACACATATTGCAACTGGCAATGAGAGCAGAAGTTTCTGCAGTACCGTTTGCAAGCAGGGATTTGTACCAGTTGGTGTTGACGGAAGTGTAAAGGGGTGGCAAGAGGACTTCTATGAAGCCATTGGCTTGGGTGATCTTGCAAAAGATAACTTTAAGCGAATGGGAGGAGTTGACGGAGTAGTAAGCCCGCTCTTAACTGCGATTTATGATTTTACATCATCCGAATGAATGCTAACATAATTGCAGAACGGCCACTACCTTAGCGCGGGTGAACTTGTTGGTACCCTCAGCGAAAAGGCCGGTAATGAACTTGGTCTCCCAGCTGGTATTGCTGTAGGAAGTGGTGTTATTGACGCTTATGCCGGATGGATCGGTACTGTTGGTGCAAAGGTCAACCTTGGAACAGATTATCTAGACACTGGAGCACCCAAGAACGACATCTCCCAGGCATTCAGCCGTCTTGCAGCCGTGGCTGGAACCTCCACCTGCCATTTGGCCATGTCACGTGAACCTGTATTCGTCGATGGAGTTTGGGGTCCTTACCGAGATGTTCTTCTTCCTGGTTACTGGATGGCAGAAGGTGGTCAATCGGCTACTGGTGAACTCCTCAAACACGTCTTGGAGACCCATCCGGCATACAATGAAGCTATGTCCATGGCAGAATCATTTAATACCAGTATCTACGATTACTTAAATTCCCATCTTGAGGAATTGATGGAGAAGGATAACGCTCCAACCATATCGTACCTTGGACGTCACTTCTTCTTTTACGGTGATCTCTGGGGTAACCGTTCACCAATCGCCAACCCAAAGATGACCGGTTCAGTTATTGGTCTTACCAATGACCGTAGCATGGATGGTCTAGCAATCTACTACTACGCAACCATGGAATTCATCGCCATGCAAACACGCCAAATTGTTGAAACCATGAACAATGCCGGCCACTCCATCACTTCCATCTTCATGTCCGGCTCACAATGCCAAAACAAAATCCTCATGGAACTTATGGCTACCACCTGCGCTATGCCAGTTTTGATCCCCAGATACGTACACGCAGCTGTTGTTCACGGTGCCGCTATGTTGGGCGCTAAAGCCGCTAGTGCAGATAAAGAGGGCAAGACAGAGGAGCTTTGGAGCATTATGGATAGAATGAGTAAGCCTGGTAAGGTAACCAGACCAGGAAAGAATGCAAACGAGAAGAAGCTGTTGGATGTTAAGTACAAGGTATTCCTTGAGCAGTGCAAAACGCAACAGGTTTATAGGGATCAAGTAGATGAGGCGATTGAGGGTTGGGGCTCTGAGTAAATGGTTTTTGGACAAGGGGATATAATTATGAATGATGAACGAAATATGGGAATGGATGGATATTTTCCTTTGCAAAAAAGGTTTTGCAGAACACATAAGGCACTAGAATAGATAGTCTTCCTTTCGCGTTTGGCCCTATCGTATATCCATGGACTTGTGATATAGGAATGTGGAGTGCAAATGACGATCATGTCGAATCAATTTTCATCTCAAAGCATTATGCACGTCTCACTATCATCTCATCACAGGCGAATACAAGTTTTATCAAGTCCAGCATCACATCCAATTCGTTCACAGTATATGAAGTATAAGTTGATTCCTAATATCCCAGACAATGAATGCCCTTTTTCTCATCCGATAACTCTACACAATGTATGTCTCGGTTAATTTGATTTTGGCGTTTTATTCTAATTTTGCTTTCAAGTTTCAACTATGCTTAGGCACGGAGACTAAACTGTACGAACCCCATTGTTTCCCTCTGAATCTCCTCGTCTTCATTACCATACCACCCGTCCTCTCTCCCCTCCCCTCCC
>NGKG01000002.1:909906-949096 GCA_002162505.1 Myriosclerotinia scirpicola
CTTCTTTCCATCCCCCATCTCATGGTTCCAACAAAACATCAAATCACACCATCATCTATCTATCTTTCATTTTCTCATCTCATTTCCTAGAACCATACGTACAAACATCCAGTCCCAAAGCCAACCCCAATCCCAAATCCATATTCATTCCATACCCCTTGTATACCATGGGCATCCCGAGCCCGTTTAATTTATAAAACTTGTAAACCTCTTTATTATACATACCCTTCTAACGAGTTGTTAGTCAGTAAGAAGGAATCATGTGGAGGAATCTCATCCTCGACAACATCTCTGCCCCTGTTCCCACCTAGCCGATAAATACCAATTCAATGTACTACCTCATCTACTCCTCCATCCCATCTAATCCGCACCCCAGACGCGTAATTATACAAGAACCCCCACGCCCCACGCCCCTCTACCACCTATCCCCCTCCATCTTGAGCCGATACGTATCCCTCAACCCCGGAAACGCAGCCGCAAACGCGGGACCCAAGCTCCAATTATCCAACCGCCTCAAATGTCGCTCAAAAACCGGATTAATCAGCAACTCCCCCTCATCGCTCAATCCCAAGCCCGTGCCCCCATTGCCCCCTCCCGAACTCAGGAGTGCATCCGTCGGTTCGTACGGCCAGTTGAGACTGAGCGTCGATGTGAACGGGATGAAGAAATTATCAAAAAGGTAATCCCGCGGATTGTAGTCGCGCACGAGGACATCGCGCATTTTGGGCCAGGGGAGATGATCGATCCAGGCCGGGTGGAGGGTGAAGAGCTGGCTGGGCCGCGGAGTAATCCAGCTGGGGAGGCGGTCGTAGTTTGCTTGGCTAGGATGGATTTGCCAGCGCATAAGGAGGAACATGATGTACAGGACGGCTACTCTTTCGGGGAGGGTCGAGAGGTCGGGGAAGGTGGCGAGGATGTCGGTGAAGACTTTCGAGACGGGGTGCGAGGATATTCCGCGCGAAGGGTTGAGGAGGGAGGATACGGAGGGGTAGGCTGGGCCGACGAGTTTCGGGGTGGGGAGACCTTCGAGCGCGGCGGCTTGGCGCTCGTGGAGAAAATCGAGGAGGAGGCTATCTAAAGGGCAGGTAGGCGGGCCGTTCCGGATAGGAGCGCTATAGCCGTTCATTTCTGAGCCCGAGCCCGAGGCTGAAGTTGGAATATTATAACTTGTGGCATTACTAGTTATTGAGTTGCTTCGATGATGTATGGGACTCATGTTTTCTATTGGTCTTTGTAATTGCTGGAACCCGGGGGTTTCTTGTGCGACGGGTGGGGGAATGGGTATCTTATGGCGTTGACCTTCGTCGAGAAGGAAATCTAGACCGAGTCTTTCGGGGCCCATGTCTAAGTTATGTGTCATTTCGTGTCGTTGCTGTGCTAATTGTAGGGATGCTAATTGTAGGGATTGCTGTGCCTGTACTAAAGGTCGGGGGTCGTGGGCAGGACCCATTGGCGCGGACGGTGCTGGCCATGAAGGGCCTACGACGGTGCCGGGAGAGGCTATACTATTCGGAGTCGATGCATTGCGGTTTGCGGAGGTTGGTCGATTGGGAGGAGGGGGATAGTTGGGTTGCGGTGGTAGTTGAGGCAATTCGAATCCTGCATCGCAAAGTCAGCTATCAATTAAGCTGCATCTGCGAATCTGTTGAGCCACAAACCCAATTACTGACCATGAGTACCAAGTATTGGTGTAATTAGTGCGATAACCTGCGACAGCCTTTTCTTGATATCCACATTCTCTTGCTCTACCATCTCTTTCTGCCGTATGACATGTTGTAATTCCTGATAGGGTTGTTGACTCGTCAATTCCCTAATCTTCCTCTCGTACGCCTCTATCTGATTCTTCGTCCTCTGTCTTATGCTCCTCTGCGCCTCTCTATCATTTGCCCTCTTCTTCGCCAACTGTTCTGGCGTTAAATTTGCAACACCCCTTGCACTCGTCCTCATTCTCTCATCCGTCGGTGGATTCTTCCTCTTCTTAGATGATTCCCCTCCACTATTCCCACCTCCACCCACACTACCCTCGCCTTGCTCTGCATTTGGAGTGTCGCCCTCTCCATCACCCAGAGCATTTGTAGTCTCTCCATCCTCTCGATCGCCAGGTGTAGAATAGGCCACGCTCAAGTGCCGCTGGTCCGATGATGGTGGTGTAGATCCTTGTTGAGTTGCATTTGCATCAGGTGTCATACTGTATCTGCGAAAACCACGGGTTCTCGCATGCGGTCTATCGCAGGGCTACGTGCTAATCTCCTGGTACAGCACTGTTCGTCTTACTACCAATAGATAAGAGACATCAATGTTTATTGTATGATTCCGTTTTCGTGAATCAGGAGATAGCTCAGAGGGATGGAGGGGTGTTTTGATGTATGTATTGTCATATATGTCCGAATATTGGGTTCACTCGAGTCATGCAAATTGAATTTGATATGGAGAAATATATAAAAGTTCGGAAAGTACAAGTAGTGGAGAAAAATGAGAAAGGGCTGAAATATGTCAATCGTATCGGATCACAGCCCGGCCCCCTAGCCAATGTCTTGACTCTTGATACAAAAAGGTACACAAATGAGAACTCTCTGGATAATAGGAAAAAATTAAATTCACAGGATGTTATGCATGATATACATCGTTTCAGAATTCATGATTCAGGCTCTTCTTTAAGATCTGTCTAATTCGCTTGTATGGCTACAGGGGATTATTTCTTCTCCTACTGCACTGCCTTTCAAACCACACGAATACTGTATCATGTATAATGTACTTCGTAGTCCAACGGTTGATCCCCTACCTGAGTCAGATTCCCCCAATGCTAGAAAACTCTTAGCGTTCAGATCAGGAGTCTAGACTCTATTGACGGTGTAAAAAATACTACCGTGTAGATGACGGGAAAGATGCCCGTGATAACATTCGTTCCTGCACTCGTGCACCAATCAAAAGGGAGAAGAGGCAACACCACCCTAATTATGCAATTGGAAGTCAAAATTCAACATTATATGTTCATTAACCACTCATAATATCTCTTAACACAATCCATTCTTCATCTATGCATTTGCTCATAAAAAAAGTGTAAACCCCACTGCACAATGTAGTAGACAGCGCCTAATGATTCGTTCCATCCAAATAACAACTCAAATGCTCTTTTAATCCCTTCACCTTGTGCTATGCCAATATACATGAGAGCTCATAAGCTCATAAGCTCATGCCATATGTTCAACCCCTTACTCCGACTGAGCCCTTGCGAGAGCCTCATGGAGAGAAGCTGGGAATCGGTATCTCAATTGACTGGTATATGTCGTCAAGTCCATATTTTGTTGTTTCAATTGATCAATCATCATTCGTCTCGTACCCTCATTACCTCCATATTGAGAATTCATGAGAGATGTTCGTTGATTGTTGCAACACAAGATTGTCCACATCAATAGACTGGGTATAGTGTTTGCAACCTCTTGGGAGAGTGATGAGAATTTGGTGGCATAGGTTCGCACTTCGCTCTGATTGCCCTGGGCTCTCAAGGGGAGGATGTCAAGATTTCTCACAACCTGTAGTAAATAGAGTTAGCTTACAATCTATAAAATGCCAAATTTGACAACTTACATCTAATGCTTCCGCCCATTGTCTGTTTTCAACAAATCCCTTGGCACGGCTGATATTCAACAAAGCTTCACAAGCTGCATGGTTCTCCTCCTTGATCTTGATGAGATACATGCGATTACTTGAGTAAAGCTTCGTCATTATCGTAGCCAGTTCGACGGGATCATCAACCGAGGTAAGACTGAGACTGGCCTGGGCGTGTTTCCCAGATCTATCCCCAGGCCTTGGCTTGAGTGGTTGCAATCGCAAGGGACTATGGCCTACAGGTACAGCAATAGCTTCGCTAAGGGCACGATTGAGGATGGTAACGACATTGTCATATTCTTCTGCCAGGTGATAGAGCAAGACTGCATCAGTTGTTCGCCCATTATCGTCGGCGACACTTCCTGCCTGTATCGTAACGGTCCTCATGAAATCATCCGCGCTGCTGAGATTAATCAATGCCAAACGTTCTTCGATAACTCCTGTTATACGCTTTCCGTCTTGTCGGATGTCACCAAGCAACAAAGCAAATTCTCTGCTTTCCAATATCAGCTCCTGAAGAGCTTCGTGGCATAATGAGACTTGTTTCGAACCAGCGTCACCTTTGAGGTCACTATTAAGGCAGATTAGGGTAAGATAATCCACAGCAGCACTAACGTTCGCAGCTCTGAATTCTGCAGTGTAAAATCCCATCATTAAGCCATATGCTATCTGAGGCTGTTGTCTTATAGTGTAACTTAAGAAACCGCCTTCTGCAACGTCTGGATCCGAGACTCGCAGTAATCCATAAAAGGCGAGAGCGGTCGCAAAATGAACACAGTCGGAAATATTATGGCGATAAAGCAGGTCGACTGCGTCTTCGAATAACCCTGATAATATCAAGAGCAAAAAGTACACACTAAATGGACCACTGTTTTCGTTCCCCTTGGAAAACATCCTGGCACCGATGTCTTTAAAGGTCCTTTGTACGTTGGCGAGTCCATAAGCATCGTTAGCAATTTCATCGACTCGATTCGCTTCGCGCGCGAGAACAAATTGTATCCATACAAAGTCTTCCTGGCTCTGAACAATGTTCTGATCCAAAGCTCGAGTGTTAAGTTCGCAGCGACCGATCACCTTGTAGCATGCCATTCTGAAAGGATCGACAGAATTTTCTGGAGCAATTCGACTTCGCTGGTTATATTCACTGTGGATTCGATCTTGAAGATCGTGTCGCAACTTTCTATCCGGGCTATTGGCGTAATCTGCTATATAGAACATGAAGTTTCTATCAATTACTCGGAACGCATCCTTGTTGTCGTTGACGTACGCATTGGCTTCTTGAACATGGCCGGATCTCAGAAGGTAGAAGACCACAGCCCACACGTAATCCTCCCCAAGAATCTGAAGAGCGGAATTGTCTGTAACCAGGTCTTTACGGGCTGAACGCAGGCGGACATAGCCCTTGATTTTCGTAAGTGGAGTAGGTATACCGCCTAGAAGTGCTTCTCTGGGGTTTTTGGCAACCATAGCTTCTACATTCTGGAAAAAGTCCTTTTCGAGATATCGAAGTGATCCACTGAGTATTCGCTTTTTCAAATTTGCTGATTGTGTTGAGTTCGTATTGTCATCGAGGTATGCAGCTGCATATTGCCTCTGTTTGACCGCAACAGGAAGCTGTAGTCTTTCCGCATCAGGATCTTCGCCAACAATTTCCATCAAGCAACGGTATGCTCTGTAAACATCTGCAGAATGCTGCTCACCACCTTGGCCTACAACAGCAGAGAATTCGTGCGCAATTGGGTAGTGAAGATTTCTTAGTCTAGCACCGTTTAAGTTTTGGACTTTCTCGATGTATCGAGCTTGCTTCTCGCGAAGGAATCGATCACTTGGGCCTTGTGGCAAACCATTCGTATCCGCCTTCTCGATATCAGTAAATAACGCTCGATTTCCAGTCCCTCCTGGCGTAACAGCTCCTATGACAGATCTTTGCATGCTTGATTTTCCAAAGACACTAGCTCGTGAAGCTCCAGGTCCTTTGGATGCTCCAGGAGCAAGTCCTTTACCCCGTCTTGATCGCCCAAAACCGCCCAAAGGTTCCGTAGCTGTACCAGCAAAACTTGCTGCTGGCCCTGTTCCTTGTTCTCTTCTGGGCTTGATACCGAAATGCTCGTATATCCTCTTGCGTTGTGCACTCCATTCCATGGCAACGTTCTCCTCTAGAAAATCGTCAAAATCGCGGATCGATCGTGCTAATCCTTCGGATATCATGCTCATTGTAGTTTGCGTTTCCAGTCTCGTAAGGTATGCCTCCACATCTGCGTCAACGGGTGGCTCTGGGGGTGCAGTCCTGTCGACTCTCCCTGTGGCAGTGGTAAATAAGCTCAAGTCCCTAAGTGCAGCGCCTGGATCCACGCCAGAAGCTGCCAACAAGTAATGAGCTCTCCCATCAACAGCGCCATCTTGAGTTGTAGGAGTCAGCCTCTTCATACGCTGACGAATATCACCCAATCCTAATTGTAGACCCAGGTGATCCTCATCGTGTGCCCTCTTGCGGCTCTTCTCCAATATGGCATCAAAATAGGCACCACTTGTTCCATTTTGTTGGGATTGCGAAAGAGGTTGAAGTTGTGGAGTTGGTGCGAACATTGATCCTGAAGGGTTTGGTTGTGTAGTAGTATTTCCGAACAACCCACCAGCATTTTGTTGTTGCTGCTGCGGTTGTGCCAAAGAACTGCCAAATAGACCACCAGTTGTTCCGTTTGTCGTTTGGGGTTGTGTAGTCGCACCGAAAAGACCACCTGATGGTTGCGATTGTGTTGCTGGAGTTGCTCCAAGTCCTCCAAATAAACCGCCCGATCCTGTCTGTTGTTGAGGTTTTGATGTTCCAAAAAGACCACCACTCGTTTGTGGTTGACTCGTAGCTCCCATTCCACTGAACATTCCTCCCGTTGTTGGTGCCTGACTAGTACCAGTTCCCAATCCACCAAAAAGACCTCCCGTACTAGCTCCTGTTGTCTGCGGTGCTGTGTTCACACCACCACCACCAAAGAGTGATGGCTTGTTTTGATTTGCATTCCCGAAGAGCGACATCTTGATAAATTGAATAGGGAAAACAAGCACGATTAAGGAATGAAGTCTTGATGGGTAATCAAAAATCAAGATGAATGCGCAATTCAGCGCTTTTGCTCGTAACTTTTTCAAGAGACGCGACTTTTTTGAAGGTACCGGGCTATCAATAGATAGAAATTAGTTTTGCGCTAGTGGAAGCAGGCGGCCGATCCATGGAGAGCCGACTATCAATATCAATATTTACAAGGCAACCAGCTTTCATTTTTCCTGAAATCTTTAATAAATGTTCATCACGCGGACTTCGAAACATACTCATCGTATCAATTGAGAATATTTCTTAATTTTTGTTAAAAGAAAACATAGCATGTTGGATGTTTAGGTTTCATCAGCTACTTTTAAGAATTTTGAGATTTCCTACGTCTCTATGATTATCTACGTAAGAGGTACTCATCACAATTCCCTCTCGACGCATCCAGACTTCCCAACTCCGATATAGGTATTTACAACAAATCATGGATGGGAATACTCCAGTTTTACATCCCACCGAAACGCCCGATACTTTCAAAAATCAGCCCTGTCTTAAAAGAGTTCCGTCCCTACTGAGCTTCCAAACCATGCCCCAAGCTCATCTGTATCCTTATCTTTATCAGCACTGAAGAAATCCGTTAACCTGCTCGTCTCATCATCCTCCTCGATTGGCCAGTCGACCTTGGCCGCGATACCTTTTAAATCCAGCATATCTTTTGTCGTCCCCCAACTAAATCGGCATTCGCTGCCCCATCCGAATATGGGATCCATGTTGCGCTTTAGCCATGCAGTTGCTCTCGCATCAGAGGGGTATCCTGAACCCCAACTATCTTCAGTAACCTCCGTGCCGCCCATTTTCTGATCTCCGTCTTTATTTGCATAGCTTTCGTACAATGCCTCCAGAGCAGCATCTCTGGTAACCTTTGCGCATACACTTGCCGCACTCACGCATGGATACAGACTATCAGCCTTCTTCGCAACCGTAATTTGAGCTGTAGGGAAGATACGTTCCAGTTTCTTCTGATACGTAACTGTATTACCCAACGCATCGATATAGATCTCCTTTACGTTGACGCCTTTGTCCATCACTCCTTGGATCAACGCGATTGTAGAATCCATTGCTTGTGCGTTCAAATTGTATGTTGCCGGTTTCATCATATTGGCACCAATATCCCTCGCCGACATGACATCCACCGCCCAACCACATTGTGTATACAGATCTGAGTCCACTGTGCAGAGCTTCTTCATAAGTTCGGATCGGACCGTCGGTGTAAGAACTTTACTGTCATCGAAGTGATGTGTATTTCGCAGAAGAGGGTCGGAAAGAGGTAAAGGTAAATAAAATAGCCCATAAACCATTGGGCCAAGAACGGGACCACGTCCGGCTTCATCGATCCCTAAAGCGCATGCTGGACCAGGATTTGGAGGCGCATCAGGTTTCGAAGCATCGGTATTTGGCGTAGGAAGAAGTGACGGAGGAACATCTGAATAATATTGATATGAAGCGCCGGAGAGTAGGAGGGACTGTTTTATCGAGGGTGCAATGAAAACATCGGATGCTGGAGTCTCGAGAGCAACATCTACTTCCATCTGAGAATCTGCCATATTTGTTTCTTGTAAGTTTAGAAGTTTCCCAGTACTTCATTCTTTTAATTGGAAAACCGGGGAAGACGCGTTACGCGACAGGTTCGCGTACAGTACTTTTTTTACAAATTTTACAGGGGTTGGCCAGTGAACAATGAATTAGATGTCTCCCGGTGAGTACCATACAAAATCAATGCAAAAGCTCCCGGTGAGCTTTCAATTGTCCGAAACAGCCATTGATATCTCGACTACCCAACACACGAATACCAACCGACAAAAACGCAGAATTGTACTTTCACATCTAATCTCACATAGTAGAGTAGGCATTATAGAAGAAAGTAGAGAAGATTTTCAAAAGACTCTTAAAATGGATATCCATTCTTCGCTAAATAGACATCCCAAGATATGGACACAATAATGTGCAGTTGATGTCCATATGAAACTGCTGTCAAGAATGAGAAGCATGGTATCGTCAAAAAACCTTCTCAGCACTCAACTCCCCGCCCAAGCGTGACGACATGAACCAAATTTTCCTTCCTGCCGTGCTGCAAACGTGAAAGCACAACCCCCCAGAAAACAAAATTAATAATCAAACACCATCCGCATTATCTATACATTATTGACTTGCTGGTGCGGCAGCACCGCCTTCCGAGTCACCCAGTTCACAGCCCTGCGCGAAGAAAATTCTTGCTGGTTTATCATAGTCGTTCGTGATGCTATAGAAATTACCTATTTCGAATTAGTTTCTGTGTAGGTGAAAGATTTGGGTCTCCAATGCTTACCTCGAGGGACTTGCCACATTCCACCTTTGCTGATTCTGAAAGTGGTTCCATTGACCTGAACTTCCACTCGGCCATAAAAGACGAAAAAAACCATTTGCATCTTCCTGGAATTCTTTGGCTTTTTGACAGCGCCAGGCTCAAGGTCGACCATACCTGAACCAAAAAATGGTAAAGTAAGGGTTTTGGCGAATTTGAACGAAGCATTTGGAATATCGCGAGTCTTGATCGCAGCAGAAGAAAAAGCGAGGTCTTCCATTGCCTCTTCGGTATTTTCTCCAACTTGATCTTCTGGATCCCAGGCTCGTACTGAACCTTCGATACGTCCAGGTTGAGATTCCCACTCCTCGGTTTCCGAATCTTCCTCCACTTCCTCTCGCGCTCTCTTCTTGAACTTGCTTTTGGTCGTTTTAGAAGACCTCGACCTTGGGTGCTTTTGCTGCTCCACTTCGTCTGCACGGATAACCTCTTTGATGCTAGGCAACAAAATCTTGGCACCGTGGGTTCCATCTGGTACTGTTTCATTATCTTCATATTCGACCCGTTCATTCTTCCAGAAGGCGAGGGGCTTGATTGAATTCCGGCCAGATCTTGTTTGTTTCATACCTGCCATTGTTGTCTCGCGCCGAAGGATAAATAGGCCATTATTCCTGGGAATAGGGGGGCCACGATGAACTTGGGGCGAGTCAACCTCAGATATTGGTGCCATTTTTGGTCTAGCTTGGGCTTTTGGTTTCGCCACTGCTTTAGGTGCTGTGGTAGATTTTGTGGCATTGCTGGGTCTTCCAGGTTTTTTCTTTATAGGGTTGGGAGCTTCGACCTCTTCGACAGCTTCGGGGGAGCGTCTTGCTTTCTTCGCGGGCCTTTCCCTGACTTCTTCTTCCTGTTCTTCCTCCACAGCTTCGACCTGAGCAATTGGGTTCTTCGGCTTTCTACCTCTACGCTTTGGCGCAGGCGGTTCTGGTTCTTCGATCGCCTTGGCTTTCCCTTTATTTTTGCTGGCTGCCTTTCTAGGTGGAGAAGGTTCTGGCTCTGGCTCTGGCTCGTCTTCTTGTTCGACCTCCTCCCCCTCTTCTGTTATTTCAGAATTTCCCTCAAGCGCATCAACCGGAGCATCATCGTCGTCATCCGGAGCATTGTATTGATTTGAATCTTCTTCGAAGTCCACCGCACTCTCATCTTGGTTTTCTACAGCGTCACTACTCTGGTTTATGACTGGTGGAGGCCGTCTTCCGGGCGAAAGCCGAGTGCCATTCGTAAGGTTGCCTAATGCTGGGCGTCCTGGTCTTCCTCGTCCCTTAACCGCACCTGTACTAGCTGCATGTTTCGTTTCCGGTTCTATGTCTTCAGTCGAAAAATCCAACTTTCGTCGGACAGGGCCAGTGTCGTCAGCTTCACTAGATCCTCCTTTAGTTGGTGAAGATATGCCAAACGATGGATTTCTACGAGCTGGCGACAGTAGGTGTGTTTTCAAGGGGGATCTCGATCTCGGTATCGGCATGGCCATTCGCGCATCTATTCTTCGTTGGTTCAGGACTTCCGTGGGCTCTGGGGCTGTATCTAAACACATGTCAACATTATCCATTTTCTGGCGCGCTTCTGGTCGTGTACACATACTTTCTCCATCCATATCCATATCCTCCTCACTGGATATTGTCGCGTCTTCCAGCGCGTCTCTTCGTGATCCATTTGCGCTCCTTCCTGTCTTGACGCTTTCCGGTTTATCTGGAGAGAAGAGATCATCCATCGGCTCCAAGCCATTTGCATCGCGAATTCCAGTATCCGGAAGAGTGACACCGGTTTTCCTAATCAAATGTCAATATAATAGGCAAATAAACGCAATAATCAGTTACTAACCTTCCCTTGACTCCCAAATTGAATAGGTATTGATTCTCCCTATTTGCACCTGTTCTTCGCCTTGCTGGTGGAGATGCTGATTGTTCCGGTGCCATGTTGAAGTCAAAAATTGAATGCTACGCGAAAATAGATCAGAGGAAAGACGCGTTTTAACTTGTTTAAATCTTGAGTCAATGACATAAAGTGGCTATGAAACCATGTGCGACAGTGATCCTATAGACCTTTCTCAGAATTTCACACCTTTGAAGGATATGCGACGTGATGTATTTTGTTGTTGAGGGGATTGTGGATTGAAGATATGCCGAATTCCTTAGTGCCCTTAAGAATTAAATCCTGGTTAAGTCAATATGAAGGCCCAAGCTTCTGCCAGACATGTGAGATAGGATATCCATGTGAGGAGTTCCAACATCTCAATTTCAGAAGATCTTTAATATTTTAGAAGTTGTTCATTTCATGTTTCATACCTACAGGTGTTCGATTACAACAACAGGCAACATTGATAGACATACCTAGGTAGTATAAAGGTTTATTATTAGCAAAGGTCAAAGAAACATAAGCAGCTGTTGTCTTCCAAGCTACTTGTTCAATCTTAATATTCACTGTCTAGAGGAAACAATCTAATGAGACAGGATGATTACTGTCTATTATCCCATATTCAATCTCACTTCCGAAATTGGACTGACCTGATGTTTGCCGAAAGTCTTGGTTAGATACATTCTCTAAATGAACAACTACATTTGAATGCTGGGTGTCTGTTTGAACAATAGTTTACCATTAGATTGTTGAACTTCGATTCAAACATTGACAAGTATCATGAAGCACTTAAACATCAAAGGCCATCCTATAGTTGTAGTATCAAAGATTGAAAGGTGTCATGAAGCATCTAAGCTTCTGATAACTACTAGGAAGGCTTTGTTCACAGCATCAAGTTTCCTTTCTATACTTCTTCAGAAGTTTCCTCATAATACTCATAGCACCCCCCTTATACCCACCCCCAAACATCGCATAATGATTCAGATGATGATACCTAACCCCTCAGATTAGCAAATACTCGCCCAAATCCCCTCTAAGCCTCGCGAATCACAGTAAGGTTACCTACAATTCATACAGCAGACACCTATCCTCCCACTCCTCCACCGGCTCATCTTTCGGTCTAATCTCATGATATTCCCTCCAAAAGCTCCCTCCAAACCCGCCGAACATCCCCATGATCCCCGCCTCAAACTCCGCATGAGCGAAACAGGAACTTGGATCAAAAACCACCTCCTCAACACCTCCATTCCCAATCCTACCTCTCCCACGATTCCCGCTCCACAAATCTCCATGGACAACCACCGGCTGAATCTTCTCCCCATCTGAACCCTTTAAATGCCCATCTCCCAACAACCTTGGAACCACCGTCCTGATTACTTCATCCACCAGCCCCCTCAACTCACCATCCGTCCCATTCCTCTCTTCAGCCTTCTTAACTATACACCCCAACCTCTTCTCCCCATAGAAATCCGCCCAACTCCCCATAAATCTATTATCCTGCGGCGTCTCTCCACAACACGTCGTAACGGGGAATCCGAATTGCGGTTCCTCATATCCCTCAGGAATCGGAGCCGGTGTACTATGCAACTGTGCCAATTTCTTCGCTAGAGATATACCTGATCCGGGGTTTCCATCTCGAGGGTTAAGATCTAGGAAATCTGTTGCCAGGAAGAAGCCACCGGAATCTAAGGGGCCATGAGCGTATGACTTGGGACAGAGAGAAGGGACGATGGAGTGGATGGCGTTGAGGGAGGCGTGTTCTCCTGGTATGGCGATGTGTGAGCACGTGATTGTTCAAGAGGAAGTTAAGAAGTGAAATAACAATAGACAGAATCAAAGTAGACAGAATTGCATACCCGTAAACATCTCTTCACTATCTCTACCTCCAGTTTTCACGAAGAATAACCTTTGCTTCCCATCGATTGTACCACTTAGTTTGAATGTTTCTGCGAAGCCACTTCCGCCATGCTTTGATATTGTAGCTGTAGTAGGATCGAGCGAGAGAGCTTTCAAAATGGCTGGATCGACTTTAAGAGACATGATTGTTTAGATGGATTTCCTCGTTGAGTAATTTTGGTGGAAGTGAAATGATATTGAGAGAATATCATGCGAATGGCATGATATGACGTAAGGGACTCCGGATCTGGTAAAATCTTCCACGTTCAAAATTTATTAGTTGTTGAGAAACTCAAAGACAACCATAACTGGCCTAAAAAGGCTCTATGCTAAAGATATATCATTATTCACTCTAGCTATACAGTCTATAGTTTCATATGTACTTAAATCTAAGTTCTGGCTCTCCTAGGATCCATTGCTTCGCCTTTCTTATAATCTCTAACCTCCTTAGTCCCCATGCTTCCCATGCCACCCTCTATTCTCCTCTCCCAGCCTCCAAGCCTAACAACCAAGCATGTTGCATTATCTCCTTCTTTGCTAACCTCTGTAGCAAAGCTAACAACATCTCTTGCTCCCTGCTCCGGAGTCTTTGCCTCTTTCACAACGTCCACAATTTCTTGATCGGTCAATGTGCCACTAACACCATCGGACACCAAGACCAAGAAACTGTATTCGGCTGGAGAAATCTCTACCCGTCGAATTTCTGGCTCGGCAGAAACGCCAATGCGCTTAGAACGCATATCACCAAATGCTCTCGTATTGGCTAATCCAGACATACGCTCCTCGCCAAAAGAGTCAGTGACAAATGTTGCAGCATATCTTCTTAGCCTTCCTCCTTCAATGGGCGAACTGGGATGGTGATTGGTAGTTACAGGTTTGGCCAGACCTGTCAAAGTCTCACAAAGTATTATGCGAGTATCACCAACGTGGGCAACCATAAGCGTCGAGGGTGAAGATGGATGCCAGAAAGGAGTCGGCGTTGGTGTAGATATCATAGCAATTGAAGCAGTTGAGCCTCCAACGAAACGTTTAGGCCCCCCAATGCGATGTGGAGAGAAATGGCGCGCAGGTTCCCCTAGGATTTCATCCGCATTTAAAGGCGAGTCGGTGTTATGGTCATCCGGACTAGGTTTTCGGGCTTGTGCTGATATAAAATCTAAATCTGCTTTCAGAAAAGCATACATCAGAGCTGCTTCAACCGAGATAGGTTTCCTTATTGGCTCCCCTTCCATAGAATCGAGCAGATCAAAATGTTCTGGTTTGAAGCGGCGAAAATATCCACCAACCGTCATTTTCCAATCTGAAACCAGTGATTTCTCTAACTCGATTGCTTTGATTTTATTGGAAATTTGATGAGATATGGGTGTTCCTGATCCATCCTCCTGCCCTTCCTTGCACACCCCAGAATTGTAAATTTTCGCCTTCTTTTCCAGACTCGAGGGGAGTTTGAAGGTTTCTGCTGTGGACTCGATATATTTGTGTAGCTCCTCTCTTAAGAAGTCGCTACATTCGTTTCCCCCATGCCCATCAAAGACTCCAAAGTAGAACACTTGCGGATCCCCACTCGCACCATCCGCCGACGTACCACCACCCGCATTATTTTTAGAATCCGAGCGACTAAGACTTATAGGAGCGCGCTTTGCAAATGCTGGTACTTCTATCGTTCCTGCCTGATATGAATCTTCATTGTACGGTCTTGTACCGCGAGAGACGGAAACCCCAAAATGATGTTTCGCGCTTCGTAGAGGTATTCGCACAACCGTAAGTTCTCTAGATGCTCCAATAGTTGGTGGAGCCGCAGCGGGAGAAGGGCCTGAGCCAGTCGTGTGTGGTGTTGAGGCCGACCTTGGCAATTTGTGATGCGGGCCGCTCGACCGGGAATCAGGATGAAGAGACGAAGATGGAAGATGCGTTGTGAAGTAGTCGTGAAACCATCTAATCTGGCCCTGCTGCTGTAGGCCTACTTGTTTGCTCGATTTGCGAGGTTTAACATGATGCCTCGGAGACGAGTGTGACGTGCTGAATGCCACTCTGCCAATTGGTGTTACCGAATGTGGGATCAAAATTGAAGGTTGCCTATAGGACACGGATCCATTGAGGAAGGTAGATATGAAGTCTAAGATGCATGTTAGAGGCGGTGATCGGGAATGATATCGAGAAAGCAACAACCATACCATATGAATCTGCCAAGGACCAAGGGCTCCGAGCTGTTGGCTTCATTCTTCCCATGGTCCACAGTCAAACTCTTCCGCTACTTGAAAGGCAGTTTGCACACAATTGACTGGAAATGTGAAGCTCTAATCCATCAGAACAAATCAATGATGCCTTTTGTAGAGCTAAGGGAAGAAGCCCGAGGTCGGCAGTATGGACATATTTAGGCACAATTCAACAATAGCACCTAACCCCAAACGATTTGAAGTTTGAATAAGTAACCCAAAACCAGCAGAAAGATGAAGATGCTTTTTTATACTTCCAAGATTCTCTCTAGAGTTGACCAAATCATAGTACGAGAAAGCTTTCTTTTTTTTTCAACCAGATTTTACATATCTAGCAAATTTCATCATCAGAATATTCATAAGGTGATCAACCAACAATCCTTAAGTTAAAGTTTTCCCCACAGTTTCCGGGCAGCTCAGGCTAGACAGGGGTTCGGATAAGTGCTATGAGTATCTACCTACCTAGCCTCGAGATAGCCATAGCCTTGCCTTGGGTTAGGAATCCAGCATGAGCGAAACATTTTACCTACGGATTAGATGATCCAATGTACAATTCAATTGTTCAATATAAAGCTTCTATATATTCAAATCGAAACAGGTCATTGAAACAACAACACAGTTCTTCATTTGTACTCTACGCTAAACCTTCCTTCAATATGGATCTATTAACCTGATAGAACTAGGTAACTAATTGCACTTCTAGCAGCTGCATGTTCATCAGCAGGAACAATAAGCAATGTTCGAAACCACTCAAATGATATTCCATCTTATAGAATATAAGCTGTCATTTTAGTCCCCCTTATTAGTCTAGGAAAGCTAAATAGTAAGCTTACCTACCTACCATCTAGTACCTGCCCGATCCTACCTAGTAGTAGGTATTCTTAGGACTGGCATGAAGCTGAGAATCCTCCAGTCTGCAGAAGTCTGCAGTGTAAATTGTGCAATCTTCACCTGCTTTGCCACAAAATTCTTCCTTGTATACCTACGAAGTAGCTATCATTCATTCATTTTCGTGGAACTCTATAATGAATGGAGGCAGTGAGCACAAAGTGGAGGCCAACATATTCTTATCCCCCTGCCTTCCCTCGATCGAGATGCACGCTGTGTATCCAGACACAATAAAACCCATCACTAAGTTTCACAAATGTCTCTTTCCAATTCCACCCCCTTCACATAAGAAGCCGAGTACAGCCTCAGGGGCACAGGAAATTTCAAAAGTAACGCCATAAATCATTGGCCCAATCCTTCGCTCCTTCGTTACATTCACCAATCCCAGCCCCCACTACTGCCCGTCCCCGAAATGGGAACGAGGCATTGCTTTCAGCCTTACTGCATCTTTCAAGCCGTTACAATCTTTTTATAACCTTTTCCTTGTATAAGCCTAGTCTGGTAATCCGGTTGAAGTATTATTTTGCTCCAGATGTGAATCCCAGCCTTCTCAGCGCATCAGCCATGTTGCATCTGATAGTGAATCCTTCGTGTAATGCTTGTATGGTAAAGTTAAGAAGGCCTCAAATATGTCCTGTCATCCGCTATCTTCGATTTCTTATTCCTCTTGGTCAAGACATTATCTTCGTGGTTTATCGATTTCCATTCTTTTCAATCACTCGTTGATATTTCCTCTGTGACTATACATACAACTTATAATTCAACTTCCACATCAAAACATCCATATACCAACATGCCTACCGCATACAAGAACTCTTTCTGGGCCTGCTGCAGCCCCTTTGATCTTTGTACGTTTTTCAATCCCAATCTCAATCTTTCTTCCTACTCAAAATCAGTACTAACAATCCCCCCTCATAGGCATCAAAGCATGTTGCTGCCCTTGCTTAGTCTCTGGCCGCAACCACCACCGCATTGAACACGGCAACGAAGATGACTATTCTAGCTGCAACGGCTGGTGCTGCGGCTGGTATGGTCTTGCTTCCATCGGAGGATTCTCATTCATATTGCAAATGCTTGATCGTCAGAAGATGCAGAAACAACATGGTTTGTTGCCCTTCTCTTTTTGTTCCTTCCAATCTCTCTTCTCCCTCTACCATCTTCCCATCATCTCTCTTCAAAAATTTACAAAACTAACACAACCCCCAGGTCTCGAAGGAAACGCCTGTACCGGATGTATGGGCTCCTGCTGCTGCGCTTGTTGTGAATTGATGCAGACCAGCAAGGAACTCGATTACATTCTTCTTGAAAAGAATGCTGGTACGAAGGGATATGAGGCTCAGCCAGGGATGGTTGCTGGTCCTCAGCCGGGGGGTTACTGAGTTGTATGATGAGAGAAAGTCATGAATGAATTTCTGAATATTTTCTGAGGCTGGCTTGTTATTTGGACTGGTTTTTAGGGATAGGGCAGATGGGTGCTATTCAGGGTAGATATGGACTTTGCTTATACCATTAATTTTTCCATGTTGAATTCAAACGAACCTGTTTTTTTAAATTGAAGCCCTGGTTGTCGGTTGCCATATCAAAAGTGAATATCAATCTTTGGGCGCAGTGGTAACATTTCTGCTTGCGCCAGTGTAATCGGGACAGTTTGTCACAGTCATTCTATAGTACGAAGTTGATTGGGACTCATAGGCCTGAAAAGGACGCCGTAGTTTTGCTGTTTTGCTTTACCGTCTTGAAATTCTTTTTGGGGAAGGGGGGAAGATGGAGTTGATCAAGCTACCTTTTGTGCTGGGAAATGTGGATGAAAGACTAACCTAGTGTCACAGGTGTTTGCAATACAAATCGTAGGGTAAAATAGAGGCTGTATGTATAGGATAGTTCTAATTATGAAGGAGCAGAACACCCTCAAACATAAGAGGAGGTAATTAAGTACCAGGAAGTCTCGATACACCCAAGCGAATGAAGCCACCACGAACGCCAACCATCATTTGTTCGAAACCATGCACTTCTCCCGAATCTGACATATACATGGGTAAAACTACGAAACCGCCGTAAAAGTTTCATCATCATCCGATCCTTTTCGTCGACGAACGTCGTGCCCCTCAACAGCAATCTTGGTCTTGCCATTGGCACCCGTGCTCTTCACGGCAATGGCTTTATCCTTCTGTTTGGCTTCCTTGGGAGGCTGAAATCTCTTTCTAACGGCCTCAATCATTTTTCCGAACCAGTAGAAGTTTAAAGTATTGAGCACAAGATTGCTTCCCAAATATGTGAACCCTAACCAGAGTGGAATAAACTCGTTGTCCGCGAAGCGCATGATATCATTCTGTAGGGGGGCCGCACTATGACCTCCTGCTGCGTCAAGCGCAGATGCGGTGCCATTTGTGAGAGCATCAATATTGATCGAAGCAGAACTCGCAGGCTGGTTGTGCATTGACCTCCAAACATCTTGGTAAACCCGAAGTGACTGATATGTTCCCCACACAAGTCGGCAGGAGAAGAAGGTGAAAAGGAGGGCAATTCCATTATAAAGTTGTGGCTTGGATCCAGTCATGTCGAGTTTGTCGAAGAACCAATGGAAGTTTAGGAAGGGCGAGGAGAGCTCGTAAAGGATAAATGTGCATCCATAGAAATTGACAAACGGTCTCTGTGGAACATCAATTAGCCAATATGTAGTTTTCAGGTACTACAAACACTCACGAAGCCAAAAGAGAAAACCAAGAGAGCACTAGTCGCGTGTGCCAGCATTCCTATTCCAAAAACTCTGAGATTTTGTAGGGTAATCATCAAATCCCAGAGGAAGTAGCCGGTTGCCAGGCCTTGAATCATGCCAGCAGCTCCAGTATATCCATGAACACGTTCCTGCGCTGTCATATTTTTGCGCTCTTCGTCCGTGAACATAACCCAAAGAGCGAGGATGTTGATAAGAGAACTTTGACATAGTGAGACCACATGTACATCCCAGTTGAGCTTTCGTTCCGCCGAGAATTTGGAGTACTTCTCAGGGAAAAGAAGCATGGAAACTTTAGGTGCGACGACTTTGTTGATAAAAGTATATGCTAGGAAAGACCCGACGACCTCGTGAATATGGAGAGGTAAAGTGGTGAGGTGGAAGTAGTCAGCGAAAGGTTGAATGGCCTGGCTGAGCCATTGCGATGGTGGGATAGGAAATGGATCATGCATCTCAGGATGGAATATCGAATATAAGGAATATCTGAAGGGAACGAGAAGATGCCTATCTTCTTGTCATAACACACCGGGTGTGTTTAGGTGAATATGGCTCTCCTCGTTGTAATGAGGGAGGTCGAGATATTTATGTATGTACTCTTGTAGACTGTAGGTGGTGATGTAACAACTGACCGAGGTGTCGAATATTAATAAGGTTCCACTTTCCTGTCCCAACAAATCGTAGTGCGGGAGAAGTAACCAATTACAGATTAGAACTAAATCTAAGTATCTTTAACCGAACAGATAAGTGAGTCAGGGGTGAATGGATGGATGTGTATGATCTTTTGATATCATTGATACCAGTTGTTAGATCTTTCAACAACTGTACTGAGTACTCGAGTAAAGTACCTAGTACTTGTGACATCCCTATATACAAGTTGATTTATTATAATGAGTACCTAGGTAGTAAGTCATACTTTCATTCACAATTTCACTATGTTCATATCAATCAATCTTTATGAGTTCCTATTCCTGTTCCTGTCCGTGAATCTGCTGACTGAGACTACTAGGTACTTCTACAAAAAATGTCTTGCATGGTTGCACGTGAATCAAATGGATGATAAAAATGCCACGTGGAACTGGCATACATATGGTGTGATAACGAGCTGAATGATCTGTACTATCATGGATATCATGAAGAGCTGACCACTTTTCCTTCGAAGATAGTCGTTCGTCCAACGCCGGCATCATACACCAACTCCTGGATTGACTTTCTAGCTCTGAAGTTTCGGGGCCCATTTGTACCGAAAATGACAAAGCTCGCAGGACTACCAACGTCGACTGTAATCCCGTATTGATTACCGAGACCAATCGCTGCTCTGGCTCTTGTAGATACACATTCCTGAGTGGTTAGATTAGTGGTATTCAGAATTCAAGGCGGCCGAGATATACCTACCAATAAAATCTCGGCGTCTGCCTTCGTGCCTGCTTGATATACGCCCACACCAAGACTTGCAAGACTCATAGGGTCGCAGCTACCCTGGGGAGTAAAGGCATTTCCAACGTTGTTAATTCCTATGGCTACATTGAATTCATATTTCTTGATCATTTCAATGACTTGGAGTGTGCCCCTAACTCTGCTACTTTCGCCAGTGGCTTTCTCAGGGCGTCCCATCATAAACATATCTGATGTAGGTAGTCCCACAAATGAGACAGGTAGATCACCAATCTTACGATGAAGGTTTTCCCAGGCACTTTCGTCGAAGAGTGTAAGTCGAGTGCAATGGCCAAACACAACTGACCTATAGTCAATGTGATTACAATTGGTTTGCCACTTAACCTTGTGCAGTCTTTCGATCGCAGTGTGAATCGCGGGGTTTTGGGATTCGTCTAGGTTGTAGTCGAGGTGAAAGTCCAAGTGTAACGTGTGCAATTTTGCTGTTGCAATAGTCCATTTGATGTTTTCTTCCTGAAACGCAGGACTCTCTTCCACGTACGGGGTGCTCCCAATAACCTCAACCCCGGGCTTTTGAATGGCCTTCTCTAGCAAATCCGTCATTGATTGAGATCCATGTTCATGGCTGAATATTGGGTCCTGAGCGAATACGCAAATTTGAATATAGCACTTGTCACGGAATTCCTCTTTTAACTCCAATCCAGCGTCCAAGCACTTCATTTCAACACCAAAGTCTACTTCGACAAAAGCTCTCATATGAGTGACACCAAATCTAATGCTCTCCTCAATCAGAGCCCTTCCCCTATCCATAAGGTCATCATGTTCAAACCGTAACTTGGCTTCACCTAAACACACCTAGATCTCAGAATGAATAAAGAAAGCGTTATAGTTGTCAAGGTTAACTTGTGATTGATAAAGCATGTACGAGTAAAGGGGGACAAACTGGTTAATTTCATCGCCTCGGAGAAATCGCCCTCGTTGATCTGTAGGTCTGCATATTTTGGATGCGATAACAAGAAACACTTATCAAGATGTATGTGAGGATGACACAAGCCAGGAACCATGAGTTGATAATTGTGTTGCTTTTCACTGTATGGTTTAGAGTTGGTGATTGAGACAATCTCATTACGCCGGCATTCAACGTCACAACATAATTTTGAAGGCCTTCCGGGAATATGAACACCTTTAAAGGGTGCATATTCCTGATCCATGCTTGTTGACCTCAGGAGTGGTATGTAGGTTTGTGGAAGACGATGGTGGGGAATTGATAAAGATCCCGCAATGTCTCAGAGTGCAGTAGCGTCTTTTTGAAGCTCTGGTATCATAACCTCAAAATATCACAACACCACAAAACATCCTCATCTAGTGTCAAACTCGCGCCAAAATGGCAGATCCGTTATACGAGCTTCTCATTCCATATTTCGATAAACCCTCTCCATGGCCAGCACCACCATCGGCGGACCCCACAACTGCCACCTATCTAAATCGACTCTCTACCCTCCCCCTCTCTTCACTAAATACCTCCGAGCCTCAATCGCTTTCTCAAACATCTCACTCTCTGCTCCTATCTCTACAGGCTTTATCTAAACGTTCCCATAAATCAGTCATTGCATCTTCCGACCATCTATCGACGCTCACTACTACCCTTCCTACCCTAGCGAAAGCCACCGCAGACTTACGAGATGCTCTCCCCAAATTAGACGATGCAGCAATTCATTTCAGCGAGAATTATAATAATCGAATAGAAAATGCAGTTCTCGATCGACGGCGTAAAGCTCTTCTATTATCACGAAATGTAGATAGGCTCGCAGATGTTCTCGACCTACCAACCCTACTTTCCACCGCGATATCCTCTTCGAATACAACTGCTACCAGTACAAACGGTAGAGAAAATAATACATTAAATTATGCTTCCGCTTTAGATCTCAATGCGCATATAAGGCGGCTGCACGCATTATACCCTACTTCACCCCTCGTGAAGAGTGTTTCCTTACAAGCGGAGGAAAAAATGCAGTCCATGGCCACAAATCTCATATACTCCTTGCGGCAACCTTCTCTTAAGCTTGCAGCTGCCATGCGTACGATTTCCTGGCTACGGCGTGTAGCTCCCGAACTCGATCCTCCCACTTCCACATCTAGCTCTACACAAGCCCGAGAAGGGGCATTGAGCTCCTTATTCCTCGTCTGTCGCCTTGCCAGTCTTACGGCTATGCTTAATGCACTCAGTCCTCTACGAGATCTTGCTGACCAGGAATCATTGCGGTTAATATCATCATCTGGGAAGACAGGAGGGAACAGATTTGAAGCAGGGCAGCAGACGGAGAAATATCTAAAGCGTTATATTGAGATATTCCGAGAGCAGAGTTTCGCAATTATTTCCATGTTCCGCTCTATATTTCCACCACCAACAACTCCAGTCACCATAGAGGGGCTTAAGAGCAGTGCAAATGGAAAGGAAGGTAATGATTTACTGGGGCCGTTACCAAGTGCCATGACTACTTTTCCTCTTCAGTTAGTGGGGATGTTAGAGGAGACTCTGAAAACATATCTACCCAATGTGAGGGACAAGAGTGGTAGAGATAGTCTGCTCACTCAAGTTCTTTACTGTGCCGGTAGTTTGGGACGATTAGGAGGGGACTTTAGCCTCGTGCTTGCGGGTATGGGAAGCAGGACTGGCCAGGAAGAAGAATTGGGCAAGGAGGAATCTGACGATGAAAATGAGGAGGAATGGGCCGAAGTTATTAAAAAACATAGAGTTTTGGCAGGCAAGCTGGAGTCTATGGTTGGATCTAGAGGGGAATAAAGACCATGAGACATAGTCTGGGAGGTATTTAGAACGAGGTTATGATTGTATAATATTTTCCAAAGATACCCAAGCAGAATTACACTTTAGCCTTTAGCACCATCATAATGTACTTTATCTATTAAACCAATACCTACTAATCGAAACACTAGATATTATCTACAATTTCATCATCGGGTCCGAAACCACGCTAAGCATAGTCTTAGCCAATAAGAGAATTCCTGATTGTCATCCCTCAACTCCAAACAATCAAAATTCCTTGCTCACTTGAAGTATCTTCATCTTCCTATATTAACCTTATACTTTTCCCTTCGAATGTCTGATTTTATAGTAATATACAAGAACAACGGCTCGGAAGCATGAATTTCAAAATAGATGCCGTCGCTCCTCTAAGTTGCTTGAAGCAGTACCGCGGTCGGGACGTCTCTCCATTCTTTCAGATATCTCAATTTAAACCACCTTGAGGAGCCATATACCGATTTATCTGTTCTGTGCGGACATATATTGTGTTATTCATCATATCTGGATGGGGCGTCGAGAATGTTATAGGAAGGGCTGCCTGCATTGGGAGATTCCTTATACGCGGCCTGAATTTCAATGAAAAAAAACTGGAACGGGGGAATTGGATATTTCCCAATTCGTCACTTGCAAGAGAGACGGGAGACACTCACATCTTCCCAATGTTGATGATATCGTATTCGAAACTTTGAAACTTGGAAGAGCGGAGTCGCATTTGCTTGACTAGCACGAACGAAAACGAGAAAGAAAGGACACGAACTCGAAAAAGAGATTTCAAAATTACCAAGCTCAACACTGGATACTAATACGCACATGTAGTCTTCGAATACCTTTCAGCAAACCAGTTTCATGGACTTGACACTTTTACCACAAGCACGGCACGGAACTTTCTGTCATGATGTATCTTGTCATCTCCTGCTTTATTCGTTGAATAATCATTATATCTAAAGTTGCTCGATTGATGCAAGAGTTTGCATTCGAGAACTTAGCTAGTGCAATAAAATCTGAGTTCCAAGCACTGTGTGGTTTTTCTTGTCTTCCTTAAAGCTGCCTGGCCATTTAGTCTGAGATGGTACTTACGGGTACCTCTCTTACAATTTCTGTAGCTTTTTCAGGATCCTTGGCTAAGGATGAGGTTCCGCTGCTGTTTATTCCATGACTTTCATCCCCCAAAGTGGACTCTCCGTCTTTGTAAATGGCGCGTTGTTTCATATTTGCAATATAACCCTTGGCAGCTGTAATGGGGGCGAGATAAGGTCTTAGTGTTGGACCGAGTGGGAAATGGCCCTTGACCTCCTTGTATCTCATTGCGAGGAAGCCAACAATGACCACGAGCCAGTACAGGTTGTATGATATGACTGAGCCGTAAGTCGCAGAATTCTGCCATCCCAAAATGGCATTGAAAATTCCCCAGCCTCCACCGCCATTTAGCTCAGGGTTGCCGAAATTTACATGCCAGACGCTCTGTCTGATATCATAAGAACCCGGTCCTGCTCCAGTCTCTGCTGCATCGCCACCTGTTGCATTATTCCAGTCTTGTGCTTGAAAGTACCAAACTGCTCTTGAGAAAAGACCGGCAGCTACAAGATATAGAAGACATGTCGATATGACCAAGAAAAATTGCAGTTTCGATGTTGCCCCGCCTCTGCATCGTGTTAGTCCGATCAAGTTGGTTTGACTAGATGACTTACTTGTAGATGACATATCCTGCCGCTAGCCCAGCAACGAGCCCAATAATGACTGGAAGTGGTATACTTGTCGCAGGCGTAGAAAAGGAAACGCCTGCTACGAAGACCACGGCTTCGAGTCCTTCTCTGAGTACAGTGATGAAGGGAAGAACAAACATGAAGTGCTTCTCGCCCCAAATCTTGAAGTCAAGCCAGCTAGCATACCATCTTCGTGTTTTTACTTCTTCTGATGGCTCCAAGTGTTGGCGAAGCTTGACAGTCCACTTTTCCTTCATTTTCGAAACGCGAAGAAGAGCAGCTCCCATCAAAGTGATAATAACGGAGGCAACAATGGCGAAAGAACCCTCCCAATAGTACTCGGTATTGGCCCAAGCATCCTTGCCTATCCCATAGAACGCCCCAATCAGTCCACCACCAATGATCAAACAGACAAGAAGGCCTGATAGTGCTCCCCATATGACCTGGAAACTGTTTAGCGGAGAATGGGAAGTTTTTCGTATAATAGTAGTCAAGCATGGTTATTAAAAGTTCGAGAAAAGTTGCAACATTGAAATATCGGATAAGAGAGACGACAAAGATATTCTTACCTGCCAAGAGAGCTTTTTGCGCAGTGTCGCATCTTTATCAGATTCGCCCAAACTCTGCTTGATGAAAGCAAGTAGGACTGAAACTATCACTACTGTCTCCAAAGACTCTCGAAACACCACGAAGAATACCGGCACCGAGAAAACGCTGACGGTCATGGTTGATAGAGCACTATTTTGTACTTTTTTTCTGCTTGTCAAATATGGGATGGTAGAGTTGCAATTGCTGCACTGTAAGAAAAAGAAAGATAGTTAACTCTTAAGAAATAATATAAGAGCCACCGACGAGTGCGGGAATATTGGGCCGCGTTTCCAGTGTTTTCGTAAAATGAGGGAGGGAAAAGGGTGGAGGAGGATCTGATAAGAAGAAACGAGGATCTGATTACAAGTAGGCAGGCAGATTCGATCGGCAAATAAAAATTGAGTTGTTCGAGGTTGAGCTCGTGGTGAATATTCACTGCATTGCATTGCATCAATCCCTGCAAGTGTCAATGGAAGAAGCCGTTATCGGCAGGTTGCACATGTGAAATGACACTAGGGAAATTTGATTGGTTGATATGGGGAGATGGAGAGCAAAAGTGTATCCTTGACCCATGGATCGATATTAATATACTATCTATGTGACTTGAAGCTCTCAAAAATTCCTCGTTCTCATTCTTATTTAACCGTACGATGAGATGAACCTTATTCTGATTTATATAAATATATATATAAATATATATATACCTATACACTAGGTACTTTTTTGATATTTTCTATACCAAAGATGCGCGACTCGACCCGAGATGTGGGGACTAGAAGCTCACTAGCTCAGACTAATAAAGGCTTATATTCCATTGGGCTGTACGGAGGTCGCGGTCACTATGGTCGAGATTATAGGCTTCTTTCAGGGTATATACGCTGAAAGGCCCTATAAACGGTATGATTTTCAACAACCCTGTAGATTAATCCTAATTAGGCATAAGCTTTAGGCTTTGATAGCTTATTTAAGAATTATCTATAGGGTATCATTGGTCTACAGGGTATATATGCTGAATTGGGCTCTATAAGGCCTGTGCAAGGACCCATATAGGCTTAACGAACCTATAGGCTTTTATACAGGCTTAACAAGCCTAATTCTAGCCCTAATTAGGCATAAGCTTCAGGCTTTGATTGCTTATTTAAGCATTAATCTACAGGGTCGTTGAAAATCATACTGTTTATAAAGCCTTTCAGCGTATACCCCTGAAAGAAGCCTATAATCTCGACCATAGTGACCGCGACCTTCGTAGTTGAAATTTTAGTTTAACTTTAAACTTTTAACTCTTTATTAATTACCATTTAGTAGGTAGTTTCATGAAGTAATTATTCGAATTTTATGTAAGATGGAAAGAGAAGCTACCTCGTACTCATAAGTAATCATTCAAAGTTTATTTCATTTCTCAGCCATTCTACTTTTGCATTCTTGAGTATGAAGGACCGCTCCCTGCAGACTGCAGCCACTTTCACTGTACTGTTGTTGTACCGTACCATGAAACGAAGCTCCTCCAGTCTCCAGACTCCAGAGTCTTTCCTAAGCTGCCCAATAATTCGGGGGGAAAAAATCATATTCTCAAGTTGTTGAACCGCAGATGGTTAATTCAATCACCCACACACATCAACTGACACTCCCTAAACTACTTCCCGTCTTCTCTGCGTCTCGGCGTTACATGTACATTTCTTGAACAACTTGTGGGCAAACGAACCTTCTTTCTATATCGGATATTTGACTTCTAATGGCAAGGCTCTCCTTTCACGTCGGGTTACATCTCGGCTCAAGCAAATCCGAGGCTTCATATATGATATATCACCAAATTTGGTGGAATATCAATCATCTAACTTCTTCTAAGTTCTCTCGCATGTTTCCCTGCACTAGTTTCTGTCTCTTCAACCTTAATTTACCTAACCTTGGCTGCATATCGCAAAAAAGCTTCTTGCAATCAAGAATTTTACCGTATCTTGGCAGTTTAATAACTCCGGATTCTTCCTGGCTCGGTCATCCATCTATCCTAAATCGGATAATAATCCGCTCAGGCTCGTGTTTATTTTATCCCACAATTTGTGATGCGCTAGGTAGATATTTTATCAGATCATCTAATCAAAAAACTAGACTCTTTTACCACCCTTGTAACTTCGTTCCTCTATTCGATAGGTCTTTCGAAGATCCACTTCCTTTGCCCCACCATCCACCAGCTCGACCTGAGTTGTCGATCTCGGTTTGACCATTGATAGTTTACCTACAAGATACTTTGCTCTCTCAGAGATTTTCCCTACGAGAGTCTTCACCTCACTTTGGTTGATAAGTACTCTCTGTCAATTCGAAGATGGCGATTTCTCTATCATTTTTCCCCATTTTATCGGCGCTGCTTCTGGTATTCTCACTACTTACAGAAGCGGCGGTTGTTACATATGACTTCAACATTACTTGGGTTAGGGCAAATCCCGATGGTGCGTATGAACGTCCAACCATTGGAATCAATGGACAATGGCCATTACCTGTTATGAGAGCGAATGTTGGTGATCAAGTAATTGTCAACGTTGACAATCAACTTGGTAATCAAACCACCACCCTTCACTTCCATGGTCTTTTCATGAATGGTACTACACAAATGGATGGCCCTGCACAAGTTTCTCAATGTGCCATTCCTTCGGGCTCACAATTCGTCTACAATTTTACTGTAAGTCAATCTCGATACCTAAGTCACTCGTAATGTCTATGACCATTAGCTAAAGTTACCTCAGGTCAACCAACCAGGGACTTATTGGTATCATTCACACGACAAGGGGCAGTACCCAGATGGATTGAGGGCTCCTTTCATAATCACAGACCCAGATTTCCCATATGCCAATGAGGTTGACGAGGAATTTGTACTCTCTGTCTCAGACTGGTACCATGAGGAAATGCAAGTTTGGCTTCCAAAATTCATTGGGGTTGCCAACCCAACAGGAGCAGAACCTGTTCCACAAGCCGTTCTTTTCAACGATACTCAGAATCTTACGGTAGCAGTACAGCCCGGGAAGACCTATCTTTTCCGCATGGCCAACATTGGAGCTTTCGCTGGCCAGTACATTTGGTTCGAAGGCCACAACATAACCATAGTGGAGGTAGATGGAGTCTACACTGAAAAGGCCGAGGCAGAATCTATCTATATTGCCGCAGCTCAAAGATATAGCTTTCTGCTCACCACCAAGAACGACACCTCGGCAAACTTTGCTTTTGTTACAAGCATGGATACGGTAAATAAACCGTCCCCAAGATAAGAAATGCTCGCTAAAATCCTTTAGTCTCTGTTTGATGTAGTTCCTGATGACTTGAATTGGAACGGAACTGGATGGCTAGTCTATGATGATAGTAAAGCTCTTCCAGATGCCGCATTTGTTGATGAATACAATGACTTTGATGATTTTAATCTTATACCTTACGACGGAATGGCCTTGCTCCCAGAACCTGACCAGACAATCAGTCTCGATGTAATAATGGACGTTCTTGGCAACGGCAAACCATAGTAAGTGGCTCCTCGATATTTCTACCTATACAATTCTGACCCTTAAAAGTGCATTTTTCAACAACATTACATACGTCGCCCCCAAAGTTCCCGCCTTATACACCGTTATGTCTGCTGGTGGCAATGCTACGAACGCTGCCGTTTATGGAGAGTTTACCCACTCTTTTGTTCTTGACTATGAACAAACGATAGAAATTGTTGTTAATAACCTTGGTGAGTACATTCTATGATTACTAACACAAGATTCATCCCCAGGCTACCAACTAACAGCCCTCAGACTCCGGTAAACATCCTTTCCATCTCCACGGCCACAACTTCCAGGTGATCCAACGCTCCGATGAAGATGCTGGAACATTTGACTCCACCAACACAACCGAAACATCCTACCCCTCTATCCCCATGCGTCGCGATACCGTCGTCCTCCGCCCATCCGGCTACCTTGTCCTGCGTTTCCAATCCAACAACCCTGGCGTGTGGCTATTCCACTGTCACATCGAATGGCACGTCGACCAGGGTCTCATCGCAACCATGATAGAAGCACCTCTCGAACTCCAAAAGTCCCTCACTATCCCTGAGAACCATATTGCTGCCTGCCAGGCTCGTGGTGTGCCATATACAGGTAATGCGGCAGGTAATACGGAGGATTATTTGGATTTGAAGGGGGCAAATGTGGCACCGGGACCTTTGCCTGCGGGGTTTACGGCGAGGGGAATTGTGGCGATGGTTTTTAGTTGTTTGGCGGCGCTTTTAGGGCTGGCTACCATTACATGGTATGGGTTAGCGGAAATGGGAGATGCGGATAAGGAGGCTGAGAGAAGGAGGTTGGAAGGGGATGTGAGTGGAAATCAGGAAGGAATTTTTATACCAGAGGGCGTTGCCGTAGAGAAGTGAGGTGAGGCAGGTTTGGTTTAGTGCAGAAGATGATGGCGAAGTGGAAGCAACCTATGCCTGGCCATGGCTGTTTCTCAGATGAAATTATGGAGTTTATGAGGGAATGCACGTATGATAAATAGTAATGTCCTACTGATACCAATCAATAGCGCTCTGAATCTAATTAATATCGAGTATTTCCATGAGCATCATCTATAGCATTAAATCACCCCTAGACCATCCCCTCAATAACTTCCACCCTGTGCTTCTTGTCCTAAGGTAATGGATTCCAACCTCCCTTTTGTACTGAAATGGACTCTCTCATCAGGAATCATCGAATTAGTCTTTTTTTACCAGATCCTTTGCATCCGCCATGTATCTTAACACTTTTGAATTTCTCGTCTGGGGTATCACTATTTCCATTTTGTCATTCTGGAATTCTTGCTTTGCGCGCAATATCCGCAATATCAAATATTGGATACGAGGACGTGATAGGTATTACTCCCTTTTTAGTATACCACGGCCAAAGTAATACAGCCCAAATGGCTGCTATTGTAAGATAGTTCAGGATTCCCGGTTCCGTAGGTCGACGGGCTCTGGAGCTGCAAGCTTAAATTTCGGAAGCTTTGGCTCTGGGTTGGGTTGGGTAATGAGAGATGGGAGATGGGAGATGATGCTGGAATATGATATTGGCTGCAGCTTGCTGTATAATTTCAGAATCCAACGCGGAGCCTCTCGGTAGGCCGATAGGTTCATTCCTTTGAACAGAACATGTATCGTTTTATTTTAGATACTGATAATATTGTATTTAGAGCGAGATGATAAGATCGTTGCTCCGCGAGTATAGAATGTCGCTCTAGTAGCGATGAATGATGTGGCTTGAAATTGGTATGTCACCTTTGTATGTTTCTGGAATCCGAAGCTTTCTATATTTAAGTTAAAGCCTCACTATCTGTTTCCCTTGATATATATTCCTATTTCAATTTTCTGTCTTGTCGATGCATTGTCTTAATTATTACGGCTTTGTATTGAAGGAACTATATCTGCTCTTCTTCCGAGTGGATATCCGCAAAGAGACTTGTTTGATTATACTTAGTCTTTATACTAATATATTATCTAATCTAGTGTATAGCGTCGATTACCGCCGCGAAAATTTATGTAGCTTATAACAGTCGTTATGGTATATATGAAAGAAACGGTTAACAAATGGTTAACTGATCAGGCTTCTCTGTTGAGACCAGCTCGTGCTAGACTCTTATAAATATAGGCAGCCCTATAGTTTCCCCCCTGAGAACTGGTGATGACCCATTCCAGCTAACCGAGTCCTCAACATATATGCCTTCATACGAATTCAAGTAATTCCATTACGAGGTAATGGAGCGAGGGTAAGTGATTCTAGGACTTCACGATGATGGCACCGAAGCTACAAGTTTTGCTCGCAGTAACCTTGTTGTCGGGAAACTCAATCATCAATTTAAAAAAGAACAGTGTTTCCATGCTCAAGTTGCCTTTTCAAATGAAAAAGATAATCCACTCAGTATTATAATAGAACTTACAGACGACAACGACAATCAAAAACCACCACCACCACAAGAACGTCACTCGCGGGCCAGCTAATTATAGCTAACCATTGAGTAGTATATGGCATGCATAGCCGTGAGAATGCGACTCTTCTAAGTCTTCCTACTCTCTGAGGAATATTGCCTTTTCCTCTTATATTTTCCTGAATGCTGGCCATCTCAACCCAGAGAATCCTATATGCCAATTAAAGCCACTCTCAGTCGCTACGTTCCAAGAATGCCTGCCGTATAAAATGTATTACCGAATTATCGAATATGATTAATACTTCAAGAGACTGAGACAGGAGAAACGAAAACTACACTCGTAGGACAACTAATACTTTATTGCAAAGAAACTCGGAGATGGGAATTTGAAGCAGCACCACCGAACTTTTCTCGACGCTCGGAGATGCGTCAGCGTAAAGTTATTGAAAAAGTAACGACAACGATGATTGAGGACAGTGGAAAGACCTTTGGCATTCGCCAGTGTAACGAGTAGACAATAACAAGAATGAATGCATACGTAGTTGTAATCGAACATTTCTGACATCCAATATAACACCATTCCCTTTCTAGCATAATCCATCAAGTATTTCATCCATCCATCAAAAGACAGCATTTGGCACCAAAGAACTCGCCAGATTTCGAGCAACAATTTTACCCATTTGAAAGTCAATGGTATATTTCTAGTATCGATGAGAGAGGAGAATTGGAGCATGAAGGTGCATGAAGGTGCTTATATACATATATATACCGCCGAAAGAATCTTCTCTCGGGAGCTATTCCCCTAGGTCCATCTTCAACACCACCCAAACATACCCTTTCCCAACCCCAAGAACTCAGACATACGAAGACTTTCTTTCTCTCCATTCATTGGGGAGCCGAGGTGTAGTATACATCATACCATTTCCCCCTCCCAACGTTGAATAAATGCCTTACTTTGAGATATATGAGCAGATGAGAGTAATTTGACGAGAAGTGACAGTAACAACGCATTCAGCACTTTTAGGTCTGAGAATTTGAAGAAAGGGCAGATTGACTCAATAAGGGCTTTACAATCACAAGCCCAACCTACTACCTAAAATCATTAAACAATGTCTCATAAAATCACTCCATCAAACACATAATAATGTTCATGAATTTTGGTATTTGAATTAAGAAAGTGGCCTGGAATCAGGACAGCTAGCTACAGAAACACGAAGAAAAAGAAAACATTAAACGCAAGAAGTGTACATGTGTAACGTGGCGGTCACCAAAATGTTGTACTGCCCATTCTTGCCATTTGCTATCATATGAATGATCCTGTTTGCTCATGATTTTAAGGCGCAAAGATTTTTTTTTTGAGATTGCAAACCAGAGCCATGATCGAGGTATCTTGTACGCCCAAACGCCACAAAAATGCGTGATGAACCGTGTGAAGGAAAACGCCCAATGAAATTGTTGTACCAAAGGTTGACGCCATAGAGATCAATGTTTAAGATGGGTTATGTCCAGGGGGTGGAGGTTGATTATTCGATTGAGGCTGACCAGGGAAGGTAAATCCGGGGGGAAACATTGGCAATCCATTAGGAAGCGTTGGAATAGGGTAAGGGAAAGCGCCCAATGGGAATGGTGGCATGACTGGCGGAACAGTATTGGCGGGGAATTTGTGACCTTCGTCCCGACGGTCATCGCGACGATCTTCTCTATCACGACGATAGCGAGGTCTCTCATCCTCATCATAATCGCGACCAGACTTTGGACCATTCTTTCCACCATTGTCGGTTTGCATTCGACGGCTAATTGCCTTGGACGATACACCTTGGCCGATTTCAATATCAGGCTCTTCGACAACCATACCAGCTTCAATCTCTTGGCCTCCACTTCCACCATACTCTGCATTGAGCATCCACTTTCGGTCGGCATCCGTAAGTTTGCTGATCGGAATGATGCTGATACCTGTTTGATAATCGCTGCAATCACGTGGTCCAAAACCTACACCCCAACGAGTCTAAGATTCAAAGTTAGCAAACGGTTTGATGACGGAAGGTATTTATATCTGAAATACATACTCTCAATGAAGAATCAGGGCTTCTGTTCTTTTCCATGGCCTCCTTAGCATTAAGGGCATGCTCACGACTAACCATCTTGACGAAAGCGTGGCGCTTTTCCTTGTTAACAATACAAGTTTGGACATCACCATATTGATTGAAGAGTCCCTTCAATTCATGCTCGGAGGAACTAGTGAGAGTCAGTATGGACAAATACACTTTTGAGTGGAAACAATGGAAGTGATGATGACTAGAGGTTGACTTACGTAACGCCACCAACAAACAAAGTACGACTGAGAACTGAATAATTTGTTAGAATAAGTTAAATCAGGAGTGTAGAGGGATCAATAATCTTACCTTTAATATTTCCTTTACCAATCGATGAATCATGTCCGACCCATTTAGGTCCACCGGCATTTGCTCTAGGAGGTGTGTTGCTGCGACGGCGTTGAGGGCTACGTTGGCGGTAATCGTTACCTCGGCCACGGCCACTTCTACCACGATCATCGGAACCTCTCATGCGTGCGGGGGATTCTCTATCAAAATCATCACGACGACGAGCATTTGGAGAATCACGACCACCCCAACCACGTTGAGGAGATGGGGATCTAGAACGACGACGATAACGGCTAGGTGGTGATCTCATAGAAGAATCGTGGAAACCATTTCGGTCACGTGCATCATCTCTCGCACCCCAATTATTTTGAGTATGAGTATTTTGATTTTGAGCATATGCAGGTGGTACACCAGGTGCGGCTCCTTGATTACTCATGGCTGATAAAATACCAGCGATTTGTTCAGCTGGAACACCTGTTGCTGCAAGTGCCTTAATCAAAGCTACCTGCTGTTGCGTAGCGATATCGAGATTACCAGGAGGGATTATTGGTGGTGCAGGACCTGGGAATGGATTTGGATTACTGGCAAAGTTCGGAATTCCATTACTTGGACCTTGACCATAAGTAGGCATCGAAGTAGCTGGGGCATTTACAGGCTGAGGAGCAACCGAAAATGGCAAACTCTGGTTCATAACTTGAGCTGGTTGAGTAGGATTATTTTGCGCATGTGATACATTGAATGAATTAACAGGTGGGGCAGAAGATACTGGAGTTGGAGTAGGATTTTGACGCGCAGTATTTGCCATATTGGCCAGAGCTGCTAAGATCGATGAAGTATTAGGAGTTGGTGCAGAAGTTGCTTGTGGTTGTGGAGGTGCCATAGTTGAGGTTGAGGTTGAGGTTGAGGTTGAATTTTGGTGTTGTTGTTGTTGTTGAAAACCTAAAGTTGCTTGAAGATTTGGTGGAGGACTTCCCGGGGGTGTTGTAGTATCTACATGGTCGGTGAAGTTATGGTTAGATTATCTATCCGACAATATTGTTTTTCTCTCGGGATTATATGTGATAATCTTACCATTCATTGTATTCAACTTCTCTTTGAATCCGTTTAACATTTGCAAAGGGAAAGTTTGGCCTTTCTCCCAGATATCAACTAATTTTCTAATCTTGTCCTACAAAAAAACAAGAAATGTCAAGTAAGTAGGAATTCATTTGGAGGGGAAGTGAATAAAGAAGGTGCACAATGATATCTCCGTTGGGAAAGATGTATGATATCTTGGAAAGGCAAATTTCACGCAGACATAGAACCTGGCTATGCTGGAAGACACTCAGTTCGAGCATTTTGAATATACTGGCGTACCTTTTGATCATCGGGAGCAGATTGGATTATGTCGTTCATCAAAGCGGGGAGCAATTCCTTTACTTTATGTACACCAGCAGCATATGTACCATCCGGGGCAGAACTATTTATGGTTTGTTGAGCAATTTTGGCTTGTTCCGTCCATTTTCGAGTTACAGAATCTACGACGTAGAGGGTGCCAAGCTTGTGTGTGCCGGGTGTCTTCTTAAAGTGAATGAACAGTTTCTGAACGAGGGCGGATTCTTGCTATAGAGAGAGTAAGATATTAGCTTTGGCTCGCCGACAAGAAGATGGTAGAAAGATGGTGAAGAGATGGTGAAGAGATGGTAGAGAGATGATAGATCGATGGTAGGGATGGAAGTAGAGGGAGGAACATGAGGGGGGGGACTATCTATTAGCATACCTGTATGTTTTGTGTGCAGAGGTTGGTAAGGCCTTGAATTCGAGATCCTGATACACCAGGAGGTCTCAATTGTACCATGGCTTGAAGGCCAGCTTCTAGTTCTGCTACTGCGGAAGACATGATGAATCCTCAGCCACTGTAGATATGGACTCAAGTTCTTCAAATCAACGCGACGAATTTGTTATCGACAAGGTGACAATAAAATCTAGATTACTCTCTATGATTTGATATTTCACCAACTCGATTCCAGATACTGGGCTACGATGAAAGATTTGATGAACAGATCTATCGCGACTACGGATCTGCGACCGTCACGTATAAAGTTCTAGAGTTCTTGAGAAACTCGATAATATTTGGGGAAAAATGTGTGGCAAAAGGTAGAAGTCGCTACTAATGTAACGAGTTTAATTACGTTTCTTTGGTAGATTGATTACCTGGATGGAGTTGGATGTGAATAAGATTTTTGGGGGGGGGGAAAGGTTGAAGTTGTTGAAGTTAAAAAAAGGTTGGAGTTCAGGATTAACTGGAGAAACCTTTCCCGATGGTTCGACTAATTATTGAGCAAAAAGGCTTTTACAACGCTAATGATGTATGTAGTTAGTCATCCATCAGCCGTACTATCACGTGATTGACATTGAATCATCAAATTTTAATGCTTTGTTTCACTCAACCAAAATCCATTCAGCCGAGGTCGACCTACCGACCTACCGTATAGGTAATTATAAGGAAAAAGGTGAATGAAGGGACAAATGAATCACATGATTGGTTGAGAAGAAACTTTTGATAGAAGACATGAAACCAAATGGAATGATATTGGAAATTGCTTAGATATGACAATGACATGCACCTACTATTTACCTACGGGGCAAAGGGCAAAGGGCAAAGGGCAAAGAAGGGCTTGAGCCTGACTGGGACTTATACCCACGCCACCATACCTTTGATGGCATATGGTACTCCTACTCCTACTTCGCCATAATTATTTATTTTATTCATTTTTTAATATGTATCAGCTGTAATTATTATCTAATACCTATTCATTCAATTAACCAATTAAATTCATAAATTAATAAAATTAATAAAATTATATAATTTATGGGGATTTCCGTCTTACATTTCGGGATAACTCGCGTAGGTTGACGTAGTTTAATGTAGGGGAAGCTTTTCTGCCACCACGCTAGCGGGTCTCCGAGCTTTTTTTCCGTCCACAAGCCGGAATCTGTACTTAAATTTCTATTCTATACCTACAGTACAACTTTGTGTTTACTGCATTTACCTAGAATCTCTCAAAATGGCATCACTTCGTATCGGTCAAACTGCTCTTAGAGCATCTATTAGAGCTCCGGCATTCGGTGCTAAATCCGCTGCCTTCAATGCTATGCGATGCTATTCATCCAAAACTCAGGTATATTCAAAACTTTTCACTTTGCGCCTACAAATGATCTTTACTGACGATTTTTACTCCTAGACTTTGAAGGAGCGTTTCGCCGAGCAGCTTCCAGAGAAGATTGAGCAGATCAAGGCTCTCCGAAAGTAAGAAATACCTCATCGAGTCCCGAAAGCCGCACGCATATACTTATTTTCACAGGGGTTACGGAAACAAGGTCATCGGCGAGATTACTTTGGACCAGGTCTACGGTGGTGCTCGTGGTATTAAGTCATTGGTATGGGAAGGTTCAGTTCTTGACTCTGAGGAGGGTATCCGTTTTAGAGGAAAGACTATCCCAGAGTGCCAGGAACTCCTCCCAAAGGCACCCGGTGGACAAGAGCCTTTGCCAGAAGGTAAAACCTGCTACGATATCCGGCTGTGCTCTATTGCTAATATAACAAAGGTCTTTTCTGGCTCCTCTTGACCGGTGAAGTTCCCAGCGAGCAACAAGTCCGCGACCTCTCCGCTGAGTGGGCTGCTCGTTCCGATGTACCAAAATTCGTCGAAGAGCTCATCGACCGATGCCCAAGCGATCTCCACCCAATGGCACAATTCTCCCTCGCTGTCACTGCTCTCGAGCACGAATCCGCATTCGCTAAGGCTTATGCTAAGGGAATGAAGAAGACCGAGTACTGGGGTCACACTTTCGAGGACTCCATGGATTTGATTGCCAAGCTCCCAACCATTGCCGCCAGAATTTACCAAAACGTCTTCAAGGGCGGAAAGGTCGCTGCTGTCCAAAAGGACAAGGATTACTCCTTCAACTTCGCCAACCAACTCGGATTCGGCGCAAACAAGGATTTTGTTGAGATGATGAGATTGTACCTCACCATCCACACTGATCACGAGGGTGGTAATGTCTCTGCTCACACCACTCACTTGGTTGGATCTGCTCTCAGCTCCCCAATGCTGTCCCTCGCTGCTGGTTTGAACGGTCTTGCCGGTCCTCTCCACGGTCTTGCCAACCAAGAAGTCTTGAACTGGCTCACCAAGATGAAGGCTGCTATTGGTGATGACCTCAGTGATGAGGCCATCAAGAACTACTTGTGGTCTACCCTCAACGCCGGCCAAGTCGTTCCAGGTTATGGTCACGCCGTTCTCCGCAAGACTGATCCTCGTTACATGGCTCAAAGAGAATTTGCCGAGAAGCACTTGCCCTCGGGTAAGTTTTAATCGATCACGTGATTTTAGATTTCAACTCTGACGAATATATCTACAGATCCTATGTACAAGCTTGTCAGCCAAGTTTATAAGATTGCTCCAGGTGTTCTCACCGAGCATGGAAAGAGTAAGCACGGCCTGTCCTTTGAAGTTACACCTGTATTGTGGAGGGTGGCTGTCCACCTCACCACCCCTCCATACCCATCCTACCCATCCTTCCCCCTCAACTTCATCCTCCGAGTATATTTACTAACTCTTTATTCTTCTTTTTAGCGAAAAATCCCTATCCTAATATTGACGCGGTAAGAAAATGCATGTTCTTCTTAATATACCAATGCTAAAACTTTTACAGCACTCTGGAGTTATTCTTCAATACTACGGTTTGACCGAAGCCAACTACTACACTGTTCTCTTCGGTGTTTCCCGTGCAATTGGTGTCCTCCCACAATTGATCATCGACCGAGCTGTCGGAGCCCCAATCGAGCGTCCCAAGTCCTTCTCAACCGAGAAATGGGCCGAGATTGTTGGAGCCAAGTTGTAAAAAGGATATTAAAAGGATGGTGTGGAGGTAAACTTAGTGGTATACAATGGGCGTCCTGAATTAATGACCAAAGGGAAATGGAAGGTGTAGACTGGATAGAGCGACTGTTGTAAAATTGTATAACTTTTTTTCAAGCAGTTGCAGTTGAAGGTGCCCTAGAGCAGGAATACGCACTAATTCTCTTCATGACCCTTTCTGAGTAAATTCATCACTATGCCCTCTCAAGAACTCAATGAATGAACTATGTATTACAATTTTTTTGTTGATTCTACATGCCCCTCAAACTCACCTATTAGTTCATCCGCCCAGCTCGATCACTTGAACTGTTACTGGAATGGATACACTAGCTAAGTCCCCTACTACTTCCCGGCTACCCCCCTCCCCGGCCACCTTTTCCTACCAAAAACAGTAATTTTAATCTATTTATAAAACCATTACAATTTAATATTTTAATACAAAAATTAGTATATAGAGTCTTTATATAATTATAATAAAAATTGCAAAAATATAGAATTTTATTCAAAAGGGTATTAACATTTTTACGATATTTTCAAAGTTTGTATAGGATTTACATACAAATTTGAAAACCTAATAATTGTGGGTCGGGGGACCCACCTACGCTCTCATTGAGTTGAAACTCACGCTTCAGTGGGGGAAGACGACTTTACGTCGGAAAACGACTTTACGTTGAGATTTCGAAAAATTGAAGCTATTCCTAGATTCTGAACGCTATAATAGGAATTTTCAAGATATTTTTTATTATAATGAAACTTTAAGGTCTAATTAATAATACTACAAAATCTCATTTCTTAATATAAAATATTGATAGTTCTGTACAACTTTGAAATATTGATTTTTGATAGTTTT
>NGKG01000002.1:957731-1042198 GCA_002162505.1 Myriosclerotinia scirpicola
CCCACCAACCCCCCAATATCTCCTCACGCATATACACCATACCCCCACCATACCCCCACCAACCAACCATCCAAGACCACCCGAGCATTTCAATTCTCGAAAAACATTAAACCTTCCAAGCTCATCGGTCCATCACTGCATATTTTAATATTTACTCGCATAATTATTCCAAGCGCGAGGACCAACACGGGCTAATAACAATAAGATGTCCATCCACCAACTGAGAGTTGAAGGAAAGTTGAAGATACTGTAGGAAGTTCCAGGGAAAGGGAGGAAGGGGTTTAAATGAGTTAATAGACTGGGTATCTCGTGCAGCTGTACACTTGGAGGATGTAATCTGCTCTTGGGAAGAGGAGGAGAAGAGTGTTAGATAGCCTTGGAGTGGAGACAAGTTAAACTACTAGTACTAGGTACAGTTTGGCTTTTTATTAACGCACATGGGAAAGATTGCTTTGGAGTGGACACAGGATTACAATTGCTAAGGGATTAATGCCATTTTAATTCTTGAGGTTTGAAGGTGCCCCCTAGAGCTTCCCTAGACCTATTTTAGGCCCCGCGACCTTCCTAATGACAAAAACTTCAAAAAAACCGTCATAAGAGAGAGCTACCTAGCTTGTTCCATCCCGAAATCCTCTAGTGAAGTGTTACTTGTATCGCTTACTCCAGGACATCTTCACTTTGCTTCCCCCTCCCACTTCCCACCTTCCCACCAACACCAAGCGAAATCACAACTTCTCTCTCGTCACCCCCCATCTTCAACAAACACCCCGCCAAAAAAGACAAAAAGGACAAAAATAAACATACAACAGTGGGGATTCGCTGGTGGTCACCCACCCAACTACTAATCCACCGATCTGAAGCTTGTGTATGGCAGAGCGGACGGGATGCCCAATTCTCTTCAGTCTATGGTCGTATGTGCTTGGGAAGGTAAAGAATGAGGTTATATTCAAATATTATTATCTTGCCCTTCTCTTCCTGCCTCTGAATATCCCAACCTAAGGGTAGAAATATATCTCCTTGAGAAATATTTTTGCATCTGTCATACATATTATTCAAAGCAGTACTTGTTCATGTTGGGAGATGGTACTTGGAGGAGGTACTACCTGGTGTTCTGCAGGTATTTCTCTGCCTCTCGAAGACATGAAGTTGGCGATTGTGGGAAGTCGAAATTGGAGAGACCTCAGCGACCACCGCAAAGAGTTGAGCAATCCAAAATTTCTTGAGATATAAACGAAGATGTCAGAAGAAAAAGAAAGATAGATAAAGATACGTTCCCTTGAAAGTTGATGGTATAATTTGATGGAAGAGCTGCTCTCATCTCCCAATACATCACTTTTTGTATTCAAACCCGATGAAAAGAGATGTTTTTTGACAGAGTATAACTGAATATCTCTTATATGTGACATGATTGTTGATGAGAAGGTAGGAGATGATATTTGACGGGATATCTTAGCAATTCCCATACGACATCTTCAATCTCAACTTAGGTAATCCCTCAAGCAATGGAATATCAGTATCACCTTACCATTACCATTACCACAAAATACTTTGAATCTTACATAAAAGCTAAAAACATCCAGGAACGCGGGCTGCACAGAAGGAAACCCGAGATTCTTGGCCTTGCATTGGAATGGAAGGAAAGAAATATAAGCTTTACGGCTGATTATTTCTTCGGCGTACGATCTGATATACAGTCAGATTTGTGTTGCACGATGATATATTTTTGATTGCGTAGAGGTGCAATTCGCCCAGACGGATGTTGTACGATGAAGTGAAAATCCCTCATATATGGTTTGCTTGGCCAATTGTGCTGGCGGAGTGACGTTGAAATGATAGAGGGAGCTGGACTGGACTGCCACGAGAATCAAAGAACAAGAAACCTACGGAAAATAGATCTACTTGGGCGAGCTTTGTTTGATATCTCGAATTTAGTATCGCTTGCAGGTCTAGACTTTAGAAGTTATGCATCGCAATCCATGTTGTTTGTATCTGCTGATTTTCAAGAATGTATGGAAGCACAAGCTAATTTAACCACTCGCTACCCGGTCTCGCCGCTGTACAGTATCTTCGTAACTGGTAGGTACCTGAATTACGGATATATTGTTATTATTTGAGGTTACCACTTGGCAGGTCCTTAATGAGCGACGACGAGTATTTTATATTGAAATTTTTCCAATTATTCCCAGTGGCAATTGCTTCTTCTTGGAGGTAAGGTAAAGAAAGAGTAAGGATGAAGTTGGTCTGGACTTTGTTTTGGTCTCTATTAGTGGCCCACTCTTCCCCGCGAAATACAGTAATCCTCCTTCGCTTCAAGCGGCGAGCGAGTAAAAGTGTCAATTTTTGGTAGTGGAGCTTAAAGTGCCGTGATCTACTAACCCTTGAAAGAAGTTCCCGTTGATTAAAAACAAGTGCCCGTTGGATTGGTTCGAATCAACTTCAATCAAGGGAATGGAACTTTAAAAATACCTACTAAATGGAGATATAAAGTGCGTATTTGACAAACCGTATGATAGATGGATTGATGATTAAGTAATTTCCATAAGAAGAAAGAACATGAATCGACCGACACGATATACTATAGAGAAGGAGAGGCGGGTAGGAACGATGCGACGATGCATCATGGAAGGTTGCTGATACGGTATATAAAGTTATAAACGGAAGGATTCCATTCGGTAAAGCGAATCTTCCGTTTTCCCATCCTGATTTGATCGGTTTCTTTCCGTTGCTGACTGAATCAAGTTCAATCAACCCAAGCTGGAGTACCTAGTACCCTAGCTACCTAGGTAGGTAGTAATCTGGGGGTGGAACGTGCTTCAAGACAAAACAATGAGGGGAAAGCAGGTAAATAAATGATGGATGTGATAGATATATCTAGGTAATGTATGGGTAGGTAGGTAAGGGTAGACGACGTAAGTAATAAGTTATTATGTATATGGAGAAATGAGGAATCTGGAGATGGAGTATGTTACTGTATGTACAGTACTGAAGTGAAGTCCATCCATCAGTATCAACAAGATCATTGATAGAATTGGCATGACGCGATACTAGTGAATTTGATATATAAAATGATACCTATCTCTTACTACTAGGACCTAGGTAGGTATATAGACAAGGGATAGGGATAAAAAGAAATTGACCAACACAACTTCTTATATCAGAAAAGAAAAGAAAGATTTGGTGATAACAAAAGCATTAGATCAGTCACTTAGCCTCATACCTATCTCATTTGAAGCCTTGAGCAAGTTGAGCTGCCATTATGCTAGCATAGTGTTACTGTAGTACTTCTTCCAAGGTTCCATTTCACCTCAATCTCTCCTGCTGGCTGGTCGTTACTTCCCAATTAACACTTTAACAACAAATCAATTCAATTCAATTCAATTCAACAAATTATCAATTCGGACCTTCCCGTCTAAATAAGAAATCCCTTTTCTTCAATTCGTTAGTCAATATTCACTTCTATCCGACTTTTTTCCCTCTTCCCTCTTCTCTCTTCAATCTTCCCACTCAATCTCTCCCTCTTCTCTTTTCTACTTACACAACATTTCGACATCAACTTACCCATCCATCCTCTTATTCCTCTTCTTCAATAAGGTACCTAGTTTACTAATTCATTACCATTAAGATTTTCCTATCATCAGGAATCTCTCATATTCGACGAGGTCGCGTCGTTTATCCCCAAGAATTTGTTACTTTACTCATTACCCTCAATAAACCTTTACACCAGCAACTAAGAAAGTGTTCCATCTGCCACTTTTAATCATCCACCGTGGTCGCCATGGCGGATCATAACCATGGTTTACAGACAGGTGCCGCTCAATCGAGCAATGCTTGGTCAGATGCAGCTCCAAATCACTTAAAGACTAACATTGAATCTGGTCAATTCGACGAAAAGAATGGTGCTACTCAAAACACTGGCCCTGGTGTTACCAAACACGAAGAAGAGGAAGAGGAAGATGAGGACATGGACGCATTGATCGATGAACTCGAATCTCAAGATGGTCATGCTGAAGATGAAGAGGCCGAGGAAGAAAATGGTCCTGCTGCAGAGCGTCCTGTCCCAGAAGATTTACTCCAGACTGATACTCGCATTGGTCTTACCGACGCCGAGGTTCAAGCTCGTCGTAAGAAATGGGGTTTGAATCAAATGAAGGAAGAGAAGGAGAATTTATTCCTCAAGTTCCTTGGGTACTTTGTCGGCCCAATTCAATTTGTCATGGAGGTAAGTTTGCACAGAGTTCTTACCATCATTTTCAAATCCCCGCACCCCACCATTTGAGCATGGATTCTCCACAGATCATCTAGTAATGAAGGCCGTGGCCGTCGATTCGAAACATCCGTATGGAGTAGCTCAGCGATCGTTCCAAATTGATCATCCTAAGATACCTTTGCTAATTGAATAATTTCAAATAGGCTGCTGCTGTTCTTGCTGCAGGTTTACAAGATTGGGTCGATTTTGGTGTCATTTGCGCTCTTCTTCTCCTCAATGCAACTGTCGGTTTTGTTCAAGAATTCCAAGCTGGTTCTATTGTCGACGAATTAAAAAAGACTCTTGCTTTGAAAGCTGTGGTTCTTCGTGATGGCCGCCTTTATGAGATTGAGGCTCCTGAAGTTGTTCCTGGTGATATCCTCCAAATTGAAGAAGTAAGTTCACTGACTCTACCTAATTCTCCAGACAATACTAATACTTCCCATTAGGGTACCATTATTCCTGCCGATGGTCGTATCGTTACCGATGATGCTTTCCTTCAAGTCGATCAATCTGCCATTACTGGAGAGTCTCTTGCCGTTGATAAACATAAGGGTGATACATGTTATGCATCTTCTGGTGTCAAGCGTGGTGAAGCTTTCATGGTCATTACTGCCACTGGAGACCACACCTTCGTTGGACGCGCAGCAGCTTTAGTCAATCAAGCTTCCACAGGAACTGGCCATTTCACCGAAGTCTTGAATGGTATCGGTACGGTTCTTTTGATCCTAGTTATCTTCACCAACTTAGTTGTCTGGATTTCCTCATTCTATCGCTCAAACCCAATTGTTCTTATCCTCGAATATACTCTAGCCATCACGATTATTGGTGTCCCAGTCGGTCTCCCAGCTGTCGTTACTACTACCATGGCTGTTGGTGCTGCCTATTTAGCTAAGAAGAAAGCTATCGTCCAGAAATTGTCCGCCATCGAGTCACTTGCAGGTGTCGAAATTCTTTGCTCGGATAAAACAGGCACATTGACCAAGAACAAGCTCTCTCTCGCCGAACCATTTACCGTCCCAGGTGTTGAACCCGATGATCTTATGTTGACTGCTTGTCTTGCTGCCTCCAGAAAGAAGAAGGGTATCGATGCCATTGATAAGGCTTTCTTGAAATCTCTTCGTTACTACCCACGCGCCAAGTCTGTCCTGTCCAAGTACAAAGTTCTTGAGTTCCATCCTTTCGATCCTGTCTCTAAGAAAGTCCAAGCTGTTGTCGAGTCGCCCCAAGGAGAAAGGATTATTTGTGTCAAGGGAGCCCCACTTTTTGTTTTGAAGACTGTTGAAGAAGACCACCCAATCCCTGAGGAAATTGATCAAGCCTACAAGAACAAGGTTGCTGAATTCGCCACTCGTGGTTTCCGTTCTCTTGGTGTTGCACGAAAGCGTGGTGAGGGTCAATGGGAGATTTTGGGTATTATGCCTTGCTCTGATCCACCACGTCATGATACCGCCCGTACTATTAACGAGGCCAAGACTCTTGGTCTTTCCATCAAGATGTTAACTGGTGATGCTGTCGGTATCGCTCGTGAAACTTCTAGACAACTTGGTCTTGGCACAAACGTTTATAACGCTGAACGTCTTGGTCTTGGTGGTGGTGGAGACATGCCTGGTTCTGAGGTTTATGATTTCGTCGAGGCCGCTGATGGTTTTGCTGAGGTTTTCCCCCAACATAAATACAACGTCGTTGAGATTCTTCAACAGCGTGGATATCTTGTGGCTATGACCGGAGATGGTGTCAATGATGCCCCATCACTCAAGAAAGCCGATACTGGTATCGCTGTAGAAGGTGCTTCTGACGCCGCTCGTTCAGCAGCTGATATTGTCTTCTTGGCTCCTGGCCTTGGTGCTATTATTGACGCTCTCAAGACTTCTCGACAGATTTTCCATCGAATGTACGCCTACGTTGTCTACCGTATCGCCTTGTCAATTCATCTTGAGATTTTTCTTGGTCTCTGGATTGCCATCTTGAATAGATCTCTCAACATTGAATTGGTCGTCTTCATCGCCATTTTTGCAGATGTTGCAACTCTTGCTATTGCATATGATAATGCACCATTCTCCAAGACTCCTGTTAAGTGGAACCTTCCAAAATTATGGGGTATGTCCGTGCTTCTTGGATTTGTTCTCGCCATCGGCACCTGGATTACTCTCACGACCATGATCGCTCGCGGTGAAGATGGTGGCATCGTTCAAAACTTTGGTGTCCTTGATGAGGTTGTCTTCCTTGAGATCTCCCTCACCGAGAATTGGTTAATTTTCATCACACGTGCCAATGGTCCTTTCTGGTCATCACTTCCATCGTGGCAATTGACAGGAGCTATCCTCGTTGTCGATGTTATCGCAACATTTTTCACCTTATTCGGTTGGTTCGTTGGAGGTCAAACTTCAATCGTTGCCGTTGTCCGTATCTGGGTGTTCTCTTTCGGTGTCTTCTGTATCATGGGTGGTGTCTATTATCTACTTCAAGATAGCGCTGGCTTTGACAACCTCATGCATGGTAAATCACCAAAGAAGAATCAAAAACAAAGATCTCTGGAAGATTTTGGTAAGTGGATAATCCTGACTCTTATAAGTCATTGTTTGAACAAAGCGCTAATTTATACTTTTTTTAGTCGTCTCACTCCAGCGTGTCTCCACACAGCACGAAAAGTCGGCTTAAAACTTAAATCCCATAATTTACAGGCGCACATTAATTGCGACTTTTACGAATATTCCCTTGTGTTATTAATTAGGTAGTTCGTGTGTATAAACTTCGGACGGGCTCATAGGTATCAAAACTGCTTGCTATTTTCGGGCTAAAAGTTCAATTGCTACTTGCTGGGAAAATTCGACATTGTTCTCGGTTGGGATCAATTGCGGTAACTTTTGGCACAAGACGATTGGAGCAGATTTGAGCGTTTTAGTCATTCCATTTAGATGGCGACAGCGTCATCCTAGAGTCTATAAGTCTTAATAATTAGAAATAAATTTTCTTGCGGTTTCTTTGTCTATTGAGTGAGATCGATACATGTAAATGGGCTCCGTACATGGGTGTAAGAGAGGCCATATTAGTTACCAGAGCTTGAGTTTGCAACTTTTCACGAATACTCATGGCGAGGATGAAGAGGGGCAAGGGCATCAAAAACCAATGCAAATTACATTCAAAAGCCATGATAATCCAAATATGACTCCATTTACACATGACATACAAGACGTGTTCATGATCATATGCTCCAATGCAATATCAGATGTATGCATCGACTAATTAATCAATTGATATATTCCAACTCCGTTTAACTGTGACTTGACAAATCCAAGCATCCAATCATCTAAGCATCTAAGCATCCAAGCATACAAGAGAACAATTTTAATGTTGCGTTGCTGATGGGATGATGTGTACTGATAAAGTTCAAAATGTAATATATACCATGCGGTTTTCATCTACAACCTCCATTTACTACCTCTTACGGTTCCAAGGTTTGCTCTACTCTCTACCCCCTCACATACGCGTCTACAACTTCGCCTTGGGCGTTTCATCCGCCAATGATTCTTCATACATTCTATCGATATGTTCCCTAAATTTCTTTGCCGTTTGGGGGCGCTTGAGTTTGAGTCTGTGAGGTTCATTAGCTCTTGTTATATCAGCAAGAGAGGAAAAAGAGAGACTTACGTAGGAGTCAAAAGTTCATTATCAATCGTAAAAGGCTCCACCTCCAAATGAACATTCTTCACCTTCTCATAACTATTAAACTTGCTCTTCCTCCCCACGCCCTCTAGCACCTTCACCAGTGCCATGCGGACTCTCTTGTCATTGCCTGCTTCCTTAATGCCCTCTACATCTTCACTCTTGATTTCTCTCCCTAGAATCTTGCTCGCCCATGGCGCAAAATTCACAGGATCAACTCCGAATATCGCAACCAAGAAGGCCTGTGTAGAATCTCCATGAACGTAGGCTTGAGCTAGGAGTGAACAATTGGCCAAGTACACATTTTCGATACGCTCGGGAGATATGTATTCGCCTTGGGCGAGTTTGAGCACGTTCTTGCGACGATCGATGATTTTGAATCGGCCCAGGCTATCGACTTCTCCGATATCGCCGGTGCGGAACCACCCGTCTTCATCGAGGGCTTTGGATGTTTCGGCTTCGTTGCGGTAGTATTCGCGGAAACGGGCTGTGCCACGGAGGAGAATTTCGCCACGGGGGTTGGGGGTGTCGGTTGCGAGATACTCCATGTCAGGGACGGATTCGAGGCAAATTTCCACTAAAGGGAGGAAATGCGATTAGTTGAATTGGATCGAATGAGGAATTGGGGCAACTTACTGGAAGGGCTTACTCCTCCGCAATTACCGGTCGAGTAATCGTCATCATATTGTACAAGACCATGTGCATATGTTTCTGTAAGACCATAACCTTGGATGAATCTGGTACCGAATGCAGCACGGAGGAATTGATGAAGACCTGGATCAATTGGCGCACTTCCAGTGACCATACCACGAGCTCTTTGAAGACCAAAAGCACTGGCTAGTTTAGGAGTCCAGACACGATCATAAAGTGCGTGTTTATTGGTAGCTTGTCCGGGTGGGAGTTTCATCGATGCAAGCTTGGTGTTAATGATATGACGACCAATTGTACCTTTCACACCTGGAGCATCGATAGTGGCAGCTTTTATGGCAGATCCAAATCGATTATAGAGACGGGGAACAGAGTTGAAGCCTGTTGGGCGGAGAAGCTTCAAATCCTCCACAAGTCCGAGAATATCACCGCGGAAATACCCAATAGCGGATCCAACAGCAAGGCAGCCGTGTTCGGCAAGTCGTTGGTAGATGTGTGCTAATGGGAGGTATGAACAAATAACATCGTTGGGCCATGGATCAGATACAACTCTGGAGACAGAAGTTGCTGCAACGGCATTAGCCTGAGTAAGAACCACACCCTTGGGGTTACCAGTAGTTCCAGAGGTGTAATTGATGGTGATGATGTCTTCGGGTCGAGGAGGGTTCATTGGGGAATTTGGAGACGCAGCTCCAATAGCTTCAACATCTCCAATATAATGAATGGCGATCCCAGCTTCAGCCGCGAGAGCATTCAAGATTGCGCCCTTCGAGTTTCCAGGCTTCTCCCCTTCATCTAGAGGATCAAGAGAAATGATAAGCTTCAATGTAGGTATTCTAGGCGCCAATTTCAACAAGGTTGGAATATGTGGTAAACTCGTGCAAACACAAGCAAGCGTCGCATGGTTGACGATGTATTCCGTTGTATCCGGTCCGAGAGTATCGTAGATGGATACCGTAAAGAGGGATTGTGACATTGCCCCCAAATCTATATCTCATGTCAGCCCCACACCCTGCAATGCACGTAGCTATGGCTCTAGATCTCTTACCAACAATCTGCCATTCTGGACGATTTTGACACCAAAGACCCACACCGTACTTGTCATCTGTGATTCCCGCCCTCTTATGAAGCTCTACCAACCCCACACCAAAGTTCTTCCTACGCTCTGCCGTCTCCCTATATGTTATCCATTGATAGTTGCCATAAGTCTTTGTAACCGGATCCCAAGGTCTGTGACCCAAACATCTCGCGTTTGGTCTGTTCTTGGCGGCCTTTTCAAAGAAATCATGACTGGTCAAACATTCTGGATCAATTGTTTGTAGTAATGGCTTGTCCACGAGTTGGTAATGCCTGTAAATACCACTGCGACCTTCGCGCGCACTCCCTGGTATCGAAAGTGAGTATGGCGAGCCAGGAGGAGGAGATGACCGGAGGGTCTTCACATAAGTATCGGGGTCTTGTACTATCGGTGCCATTGTGTCTGTATATATGGTTCTAAAAGCAAGTATATATATGGTTCTGAAAAGCAAGTATCAGTACTCCACGTTGAACAAAGGTTAGGGGTTGGGGTTGAGACCTGGCAATGGGAGTTTACGAACCTTGGAATGTATGAAAGAGATGATAAAAGAACACTCTATAATACCTCGAGAGTCTATCGCAATGAAGATCTAGAAAAGAAACAATAGGCCAACTCAAAGAACGAATGAAGTTTACGGAAGGAGTTCAACTCAAAGGGTGCATGTGAAGGAATAGAGACAGAAGCCTCGATGGTCGCGTTTCGTTTTACCTCGGCATCCGGACATTTTCCATTTGCAGAATGTGGAGAAGCTTTGTAAATCCCAATCATAATAATAATGGGTAGAATTGGAAATGACCGACATATTTCTTTTGGGAAGCAAAGGAGGTAGGCCTAAACTGTTACATACAATTGAGCCTCACAAAACGTCAGATATAAATAGTGGTCGGCTATGTAGTGTTCGGGGGACCAACAGTTGAACGGGCATCTAAGATCTTACATATCCATATATCCGAGTTGGTACTCACCCGAAGTACCGGTATCACAGTAAGAATTGCTCCAACACGAACGCGGACAATGGAACAAAAGATATCTTTATATTACTATCAATGGATACGAAAAATGGAATTATCAAGTGCGTGTACAAGTCGTCTGCGCGATATCGACCGCCAAATTCACCACGACAGGACCTAGCCAAAGAAGCTTTCCGGCAATAAGCTCAAAGGGGGGAATCATTTTAAACAACTAATTTCGCATCACCACCAGCATCACCAGTCTTCTCAGCGTTTGACTCGCTGCCACCAGTTGTCTTTGCCGCAGCAGCTGCTTCAAACGATTGCTCAAAGTCCTTGATAATATCATCAATGTGTTCCGTTCCAACTGAGATTCTGATAAGATCCTATAGAACTAGATGTTAGCCAAATACATAACATTGCAAGTTGAACAAAGCCTTACCTCAGTGACACCAGAGGCCAATTTCTCCTCTTCAGAGAGTTGTTCGTGAGTTGTAGACCAAGGGTGAATAGCTAGAGTTTTTGAGTCTCCGACATTTGCCAAGTTGGAAATCAGCTTGAAGCCATCAACCACCTGGCTACCAGCTGCTCCTCCACCTTTAACCCCAAAACTCAAGACACCTCCGAATCCCCGAGGCAAGTATTTCTTGGCTAATTCGTGGGATGAATGGTTTTCAAGTCCTGGATATGATACCCACGAAACGTGAGGGTTCTTCTCAAGCCACTTTGCCAATGCCAGTGAGTTCTGAGCATGTCGCTCTCCTCTCAGGCTTAAAGTTTCGAGACCTTGAATCAATTGGAATGCTCCAAATGGATTCAATGAACTTCCCAAGTCTCGAAGAATCTCGACTCGTACACGAGTGATAAAAGTATCAGGTCCAAATGTATCCCAGAACTTCAATCCGTGATATCCATCTGATGGCTCAACCATTTCTGGGAATCGCTTGCCATTTTTACCCCAGTCGAAGTTTCCGGAATCAACAACTACGCCGCCAATTGTGGTTCCGTGACCTATTTCGAGATAGGTTAGAAAGAATTCACAGATCCCGATAGCAAAACATATAATTACCGCCAATCCATTTGGTCGCAGAGTGTACGACAATATCAGCTCCGTGATCGATAGGTCGGCAGAAATAGCCTCCCGCTCCGAATGTATTATCAACGACGAGAGGGACGCCGTGATCTATGTCTAAAATTAGTATTTACTGATAGAAACAAGACCGGAATCGTCCCAAGAGATTATGAGCTTCCGCAGATCACTGACCGTGTGCAACTTTGGCAATGGCTTCGAAGTCTGGGACGTTATATTTTGGATTTCCAATACTCTCAATGAACACAGCTTTGGTATTTTCGTCAATAGCCTTCGCAAAGTCCTCTGCCTTGTCTCCTTGTACGAATTTGGTATTTATGCCCAATCTTGGAAGGAAAACCTTCAATTGATTGTATGTTCCCCCATAAAGATTAGTCGTGGATACGATATTGTCTCCTGCATGCGCCAGTGCGGCAAAAGTCACTGAAGGGATTATTAGCAAATATTCGCTTATTGTATGATATCATAGGGGTTGCGTAGTGAATTCTGGTCATAATGAGGAGAGATGAGTGAATAATATAGGAAAACAGTAATTCAAAGGACATACTAAATTGGGCTGCTTGGCCAGAAGAAGATGCTACAGCACCACGTCCGCCCTCAAGCGCTGCAATCCGCTTTTCGAAAACATCGACAGTTGGCTGTGGCCAAGTCAGCTAATCTCTTGGTGTTGCACTTGGCTGTGAAGCTAGGATTTCGAAATTGAGATGCCAATTTTGAGTGCAGAAATGCCGACGCTCAAGAATTGAGATGCCAACTTTCATTGCAGACGTTGCCAATCCTTATAGGCAATCGGATGCCAAATCTCAACGGTGGTTCCTCAACTTTCGGATGGAATAAAGTTTTGGTCATACATACGTTCATAATACGACTGTAGATATTCCCAACCTCCTTGAGACCGAACAATCTAGCTCCATGAGCAGAGTCATTGAATGTGAAGCTCTGTATATATTACTTTTAGTTCTTGATATCATATATACTTTTGGAATGAATGAACGGACTGTAGTAGCATAGATTGGAACAGCTCTTGCATTTGTTGCGGAATCTGGTTCATGACTGTAATGTAGTCAACATACTCTTGTCAGCCTTATCTTGGATTGCGGGGAAGTGGTATTGCACGAACCCAGCATGAAGCTGTAGAGTTTCGAAATGAGTGCTTTCAACAGGTGCCATATTGACTGATTGCTGTTCAGTTCTCGAGATTTATAAGATTTTATGAGATTTAAGACTTTGTAGAATAGAAGAAAGAACCTCGGGAGGCTTTTTAAATCAGAAGATGGGAGTAGCTGGAGATCTTTGTTCCCCCCATTATTACCCTTTTGTAGCACGAGGAAGTAGCTCTTTCCAATGGTACGTACCTACCTAACCTTACCTTGGATGATCATAGTGGGGTAATACAAATACTTTATACATTGGCTTGAGCACGCCATTTTCTTTCATTGTTGGCCATGAGTGACGAGAACGGAAGCTTGAAAATAGTTGGTCTGAATAGCTTCATTTTTCCACTTCTTCGACGCCGTCTTGGTAATTTGAGGGGTTGCTTAACCTACTCAACCTACTCAACCTACTCATCCGATGAATTGTTTTTCCGGAAATTGTCAGCCCTGGGCTTTGACCTCATAAGGAAACAGCTCGAAACCTAATCTATTGGCCCCAATACCAAAGGCATCTTTGGTGACACAATTTCTCCAGCTTTGTCTTTCCATGCCCCATCGTCACCGTGATGTTTCTTCGTAACTCCAGATGATACACAGGCACACTTCTCTCAATGACGGTACTACCACAAAATAGCTGATACATCATACAGCACTCAAATAATATTGATAGAGTATACCTAGGTAGACCAACGAGAGATCAGCCTCGCGTCCAAGCATGCCAAATATCGTGGCTTAATAAAGTTTCATGATCCACTGCCTTCAAACGAAAAGCTCGATATACGAATCAATCAAAAAACCTCAATCTGGTGGTTCTTTCTTGGCCAACACAACACTGACACTCTTGGAAATTCTTGGGAGGTGGCACCAGACCTACTTGTAGGTTGAGATGAATATATTCCTTTTTAAGCTTTGCGGTTGAATTAGTATATTTCTGTCGTAGCCGCTGTTTCATGCTTTGGGAGAAATATAAACTTGCTAGATGTCCAAGCGGATAGTTCTCGACCAAGCGCTATTGGATGTTTCAACTGGTCGCTGTTATTATTATTACTATTATTATCATTCAGGGTTGCAATGATGGTCTCTATCACTCTGTAGACTGTAGTACTTCAATCTGCAGGCCCAAATCTTTTCTTAGAGTCTAGAGACGGATATTTAAGGATCAGTGGGCTTTGAGGTTATACAAATTCAGTGCGCGTTTGCGATTGCGGGTCAGCATATGTTTTCATTGGTTATGATGTTCACTCCAACAATAAATAGCCTCACCCCAGTCACCCCAGTGGTTAAATTGTCCTACCATATGGTCCATATCGTGGGGAATGCAAGCAGGCCTCTCCACTATACCAGGGACACCATCTTTAACGATTATCATTGGCGACAGAAGCCCTGCAACTTTCATGTAATGCTGTCGATCCTTGTCTGGCAGGGAATCGCGATAGATTGATATTCTGTTTCAAAGATGATACAGAGCTTATGCATTTCTTCCCACTTTGGCTGCAATGGAAACCCTTCGTCCTTCAGACTTTGTCTACTTATTTCTTTTGTAAATATAATATCAGTCTGCGACTCTTCCGCATTACATCTTCTTTTCTTTCTTCCTCCTCCACCTGTCTCCTTTCTTCATTTGTATACACCTTCTTCAGATCATTCATTTTACGCGCGCACCAGTTGCAGCTGCTTTCCCACGACTATAAACGATTAATTTCACGAGAAAACAATTTTCCCTAAATAACGATACCCTAATTTCAAAATGGCCATTGGATTACTTCTTCCCATTCGAATTGCTCAAGCAGTTTTCGCTATCGTCATACTTGGCTTGTCCGGATATGGTATGAGAAACATTGATAACTAGCGTATCATGGGACAGCTACTAACGTACCACATAGTTTCTCACTGGTACAATGCCGATACTTTGACCGCATCTCCTTCGCAGATCAACTTCTTGGTTTTCGTACCTGTCTTCAGTTTGATCTCCATTCTCTATCTCGAACTTGCACCCCGCTTCATGTCAAAAGGTACCCATCCACACTTTCAAACGTCGATATGACCATAGTGTTCTAACCCTAATCAGCATCTCACCCATACGCTCATCTCGCATTCGAGCTTCTCAATGTTCTTTTCTACTTCGCTGGTTTTATCGCACTCTCCGTTTTCATCAGCAAGCTTCTCTTCTGTCGTGGTTCAGTTTGTGGAGCAGCTCGTGCTGATGTGGCCTTTGGTGCTTTCGGCTGGTTGCTTTGGATGGGAAGCAGTGCTATCCTCGTATTAGAGATGTTCAAAGGAGGACGATCAAAATCTTACCCCCAGCCAAACATGGCCATGAAGCAAAATTTGAACCCGGTATAAGTAGCTGCATAAAGGATCAAGAAAATGTTAGCGGCTGGCATCGATAATGGGATGATACATGATGAGAGGTCTTGATGACTACTCTCTCTTTGGAAAGGAGCATTTTGTGATTATGGAAATAGGGGTCGGTAGAAAAGAAACGATTCGGGATTATTATGGAGTTGGGGGAAATACACAGCAGCTTGGACTGGCTGTTGTCTTTAAAACATACGGAATACCAAATAAATAATATGAAAACTTTTTATCATCACTGACTCTATGAGAGACAAGTTTAATTATGTTGATCTAGGTGACTCATCATCGTTTCGGGCATCTTTGGTCTCTGATAGAGGCTCTTGTGTCGCCCATCTAGCGCGGCACAGTAATTAAGGGTATGTATGACTTGAGGCTAGTTTGGACTAATGTTCTTGGGTGTAAGGCACCGCTTCATTTATGAAAGATTATTCTAGAGAGATCTCGGCGGTTCAATAAAAAACAGAAGTAAGAAAAAGTCACCGCAATCTCATCATTTCTAGTAAGAATACCCAAGGGGTGAGATCGGTGTATAACATGAGCCTAGTTGGAACAGTTATCTACAAGGGGTTATCTGATACATTTTATACATGTCTCGCTTTCCACGGCTCCATTCATGTAGTCCAGGCTTGGAGGCTGACGGTGTGTGGTTGTTGTTGCTTATTCCTTGAATCTTGAATCTGTTGGATATATATCAATGTAGTTGAATTATTAGACCGAATGATGGTGTGTATTTGAGATGTTGGACCTGCATGAATGATTTTACTACTGTGTATTTGGAAGATTGAATGTAATGTGAGGTCTTGAATGTCTCCGAGATATGAAACTCCATACATACAAAGATCCACGAGTTCTTCAACATTAAAACCCCGCATCGCAGTGTGAAGCTTGAGAAATGATCGGTATGACTGATGCACTCCCTTACCGATGTGCAAACCGGAGGAGAGAACCCAAGGGTGGAATGGAAACTTACAAGAATGATCGGGCTTACCATTCATTGGCTTTGTTGGTGTGGAACGGTTGTTCTGAAGGAGTTGCGCGGGCTTGGAGTTCGAGGATTTCTTCACCCGGAAAATTCGCCATCGAGAAACTAATGCTTTGGAAACCTAAAGGAAGAGAATCAACAAAACTTTTAGAATCACCTAAGACTTCTCTAGACGAAATTTGCACCCAAATTCGATAGAAATTCGCAGATTGCTCGAGTCGGCTAAAAGACATCAGATGTCATGACGGAGGAACTAGTTTCAGTTAAAATATACTGTATCTGTACAAGGCTTGATTCGAAAGTATATCGATTCCGCGAATCCGCTCGTTTTTGTATTTTTACGTCGAACGGAATTATAAATCTCGGTGAGGAAAGAAGTCTGAAGTCATACTCTCCAGAGGTGGAGATACGGGCTGTGAGCCAGCGAGCGTGGGTTTGATTGTATACTTTACTTTAACTATGTACTTGATTCAGTCCTAGAGTGAGCGGAGGGGAGGGATAAGGACAGGTTGTGCATCGAAACCATCTTCCAATATAGATAGATCATGCACAGTGTTATTAGTCGTTCATGTCTGACAAGTGAGGCTATGCAAAGTGCACACGTAAATTTTAGGAATCGAGAATTGACGTTGTCGGGAATTCTAGATGATATGGGCTGCAGTGGAGGAAGATTGAAGTTTCTGGACTTGCTTTGGGTAGTTGTGATTGTGTACCTGTTGAGAAAAAAAAATGGTTTACAATTTGCAGAAAAAGATCCGTTTGATAATTATATATGAGTTAAGTTGCCTTTATATAAAGAATACATATTTTTCCTAACATGCGGTCTCCACGCGAACAAGGTCAATCCGCAATACACAATACAAACACAGACATTCCCAACATATACTACGTACGTAAAATAGAAAATGTTGTTCGCGCATTTATATCAAATCAGGCAGACGTGGTTACTTTGGTGGCCGGGGTCGATGAATGCCAGCGGTCATGGTCGTGGTCATGGCCATTGTCGCTTCTTTCGTACTCGACTGCTATCTCCAATCATGAAACATCACGTAAAGAGTTGGGACTGGCCAAATACCAACAGTTCAACCTAGAGAAAGGTATGTATGAGATAATTGGCATCATAAATAGAATAAAGTGCGATAGTATAGCTGTGATCACAATCACTTACACTGGGGAAAGTCTTGGATGGAAGGAAGACTTAGCCTTAAACGTCAAATGTAAAATCCGAAGTCCTGATGATCCAATGCTGAGGGGCAATATGCCAACATTGATTCAGGCTACAAGCCCGCTATATGGACATCATTGTGGAGCTGTGAAGTCATGAATACCTGTCATGAATGTGTATAATGTACATTTGGTCACTCGTCCTCTGAGCGGCCATCACTTGACGGCATGAACATTGCAGCTACATTTGTACCGCCAACATTGTGGATAAAGTTGACCGAAATCAAAGTCAATGATTGTTCTCGGAAATGTATTTAAGTTTGCTTTTCGACATGCCTTCTTACCTCTTACTAAACAGCATCATATCTTCTCTTGATTGCTATCATATTCTCATACAAAAAAAGAAATTCCTTTCTAAGGTATACCATTATCTATATTTATTGCCATCTATCAATCTTCCACCTGAATCTGTATCACAAGGTTCAATATGTTTGAGCCCGTGGATTGGACACTAGCTGACGTGCACCGCAAAGAAAAAGCTAAAAATACCGATTTGGAAGATTATCCTGACAGACATATAGCACGAGCGATACTCAGACAGAATGATAATGATGATAATCAGATCCAGAAAGCCCTAAACGATATACGTAAATGGAAAATGAAGGATGTGCATCGCAAAGCAGACGCTGGCAAATTCGATTATGATGATCATGACGACAAAGACATCGCACGAGCTATACGAGCAAGGTATATCGCTCAAAAAGAAATGCTACCATCTGAAAACAAGGAGTGGGACAAGCGTATCGATAATCTTGGGTTTGGAAACTTATCAGTGCAGAATCAGAAAGCCCCAGCACGCAACCGTAGCCCCCCTAATGATAGGCCCAACACTGCGACTCAAAAACAGGTCCAGCCAAAACAGACCCAACCACCAGCACCAAAGAAAAGTACTTCTAGCACAAGTGCAAGTGTTGCTGGAGCACGACCAAAGAACGGAGAGAACCGCGCTACTCAGAAACAAGCCCAGTCCAGAAAGCGCGAGCGCAGTCCCACCAGAGATTCGAGCTCAGTACCATCCAAAAAGACCTCCAACACAGTTCCCCGAAGACCACAACCCGGAAACGGGGAAGGCAGCAGCGGCACTAGACAACCCGCACCAGTCTACGAACTCGCAACTAACGAGGAAGGCAACTACATATGCAAAAAGCCGGGATGTGAAAAGGCGGGTCCTTGGGGCCGCAAGTACGACTATTTCCGACATGTCAACACAGTCCACGACGCGAGCAAGCTCACGTGTGAAATCGGTGCGTGCGCCAGTACACAACCTACATTCTCACGATCCGATACGCATCGAAAGCATCTGAGAGAAAAACATCCGGAGACTTCGGAAGGAAAGGATGCCGAGGCCGCTTATCAGAAGTCGAAAGCGTCGAGACAACGGAATGCTATTTTATCGTGAACATTATGGTGCCAGGTGCAATTCGATGGCATAGGGTTGTGGAAGCTACCAGAGGCCTTAGAGTAGTCTATGATTAGGTATCGGGAGTATGGAACTTTGTAACTAAAAAGGCGAGAATTGGGATTGTTTTGCACCATTGGATTTACCGGAGTTATGATGTTTTCATACTACAGCCAAGTATACAAAATAGTTTTATAAGAAATTAAAAAACACTAAAAGTAAATCACACTAAGGATCTCACCTGAGTCCCCTCTTTCTTCCAACGTCTACTCAAAAACCACCAAAAGTGGCAAAGGAATGTACATACCAGGATACTAACCTAGTGTTATAAAAACGAGACGATGATTCTGTACTCAATAGATCTCAGCAAGAACAAGGAAGAAAGCAAGCCTCGAGCTCTGCTTTGCTCTGCTCTGCGAACTAGGCCAAACCAATCTCAATTGTGCCTAATTATCACTGCTGTACTCTGAGCTTTCAAATCGTGGGCGAGGTTATGTGTGTAGAACCACTTGGATTTGTAGAAGAAGAAAAGGGTAAAGATAATTGATTGGTCGAAAACCATATCTTACCTTTTGTAGATACGCCTCCCTTCGCCCTCTTAAAGAATAGAGATAATTTGATAGAGGTACAGTGAGTATTAGTTGCAATAGCAATTATGAGATAGTAGTAATATGGTAGTAATATAATAATAATACCTAACACTCTCACTCTCAAGATCGCAACCCCTTTCAAATACAAAACAAAACACAAAACACAAAACAAAACATTCTCGCCACGAATAAGAATAACAATCCAACAATCCATAGCAAGAATGACATGAAAATCAAATAAGTAAAAAGCAGTGAATAAAAACGACGCGAGATCAGATAAATCCGATTCCATACCGAGATCAGATGAATTTGATGAATACTATCTAGGTAGATAACATCATCCATAAATACTTTCGAACCCATTTCTTCCAGAGAGTGAATATAACTCTAAGTTTAGACGAAATGCCAATCGGATCTCCTCGCTTGAAAGGATTATTGGCATCCATGACGTGGGAAAGATGGAATAAGGATGAAAGGTTGAGATCAGATGAATACGCGCTAGATGGTTTGCAACTGTGCAACGCTGACCGATATGAGAACTTAGAAGAAGAGAAGTTGGATCTTCAGATTTAAAGTTCTATTTAGTATAACTCAATATTGTATCGTCCTGTGAGTCTCAAAATATAGATCTTGCCTTGTGTTACCTCAGCTCAGTTGCTATCCAAGAGAACTATATAGATGCATAAGAGTAGTACCTGTATATACCCCAAACATTTCTTAATATATGCCTTGCCGAATCCTCTATCTCAAGTTCCATAATCTTTTTCACCAATCTTCCTCTTATTCGCAACCTCATTATCCCCCTTCTCCTTCCTCTCTAAAACGACTTTCATAACCTCCCCCAGCTTTCCCACCGCCTCCTTCCCAATCTGATAATGCACCACCAGCCTCCCCGCACCAAGCTTAAGCCCTTTCTCCTTCCCCAACTCCCTAAACTCTTCCACCGAAATTCCCGCATCTTCCAGATCCAACCACACCATGTTAGTTTCCGTTGGTTGTTGCAGCTTTCCACCAAGGCTTTCCCATAATGCCGCAATTTTCTTAGCTGTCTTGTGACTTTCGCGTAAGAGACCCCCTTCTCCATTAGGACCCTTTCCGAATGTTTCATCAACCGCGACTCTCGCAGCCGCGGTCAGAACACCAGCTTGACGGAGTCCACCTCCAATGCTCTTTCGTACCCATCGAGCATGCTTGATGAAATCTTTCTTGCCTACCAACATACTACCCACTGGCGCTCCTAATCCCTTGCTAAAACATAAACTCACGCTATCACATTCCCTCGTGAAATCTGGTAAGGATCCTGCTCCCGCAGCAACCGCTTCCCAGATTCTAGCTCCGTCCATGTGTACTTTGATATCATATTTCCTTGCAAACTTTGCAATAGCCTTAACTTCCTCAAGTGGCATAATCGTACCCGCCAATGTATTTTCCAAACTTATAACTCTCGTTGGACATGTGTGTATATCGTCACTAATTGTGACATGTTTCTCCACATCCTTCAAAGTCAAGTATACACCATTGCTAGGTACAACCCCCTTGACGAGAGCTCCGCATAAAGATGCAGTACCTCCAGCTTCCCATTCTAGAATATGGGCGCGATGATCGCACAGGACGGAGTAGGGGGGTTGATTAAGGTGAGAACGAAGGGCAATTTGGTTACCCATGGTTCCCGAGAGGACGAAAAGGGCAGACTCATGCTCGGTGATTTGTGCAAGATAGGATTCGAGTGAATTTGTTGTGGGGTCTTCGGCGAAGACATCGTCGAAAAGGGTAGTGTTTTGAATGGCTGTTAGCATGGATTTGGTTGGAGTAGTCATTACATCGCCTGGCAGGGGTGTCAATAGAATCTCTGTGGGAAGTGAATGAGAGTCCTACTGCGGAAGTCAAAGGCTGCTTGTCCTGGTCCAGACCAAGCATTGATTTCATGATGAGGTTCTGGAGTTGGCGATAGATCAGTTGCTCCACCAAGACCTTTCATATCCTCTGTTCCCAAGTCTTTGCCTTTAGCTGCCATGCTGGAGAATGCGAACTTGGATCGAGTGCTAGGAACTGAAGCGGGGTAAAGAAAGGGGTTTAGGAGGGGTTGTGTATTGTCTTTAAATGGATCTTAGCAACTGTTATTCTCCAATACGGACTTTAAAACTTGCTTATTAGACAATAACTTGACGATCGTGAGATCAAGAGAGACCTTAATATACGCCCGGGTAAAGTCATCCTTTGATTGAGCGCGGGGTCCCTTTGACCTGCCTGCGCCCTTCGAAAAAGTATGCATTACATTAAAATCTCAAAAGGGAAGTTGTTTCTACAAGTAGATAAGAAATGTATCGTATCGGAGATAAGCTCTTATCATCATGTGACTAAAAATATTCGACAAGGGTTCAAGAGAATCAAGCCAGCCTCAGAATGTTTTCAGTCCAAATGATGATGTCCATTGAACTTTCTGGAAACATGAAAGCAACTATCCGAGACCCAGACATGCAACAAATGAAGATATATGACTTGTCGAGATACACAATGTCACATATGAGCCAGCGTGCATGGTAGGATCGATCCGCTCATATATGCAGGATACCAAATTTTGCTTTTTTGTGTTACGTAGGAGGAAGAAGATGTGCGAAAATGTAAGTGGAAGAGGAACTCAAGGGCAAGATTCGAATATTTGGACTTCCCTCTTCAATAAACCAAACCTTAGCTGGATCTCGAAGTCCGTGTCATTTTCAAACTCTTATTTCATGCAAAAGCTTTGGGTCTTCTAAGCTTTTGCGAATCACGAACCGCAATATCATATCCAAGAAGATCAGATCTTGTGCAATGGAGATAGGAGCAAACTTCTGGTGGAAGTAGTAGTGTCCATGTCTCTCGGAACCGACCCTATGCAACCCAGGAAAAGGGAAATTGGGAACACATCTCGATTCTCCAGATTCCAAGTGATGATGGCCAAGGAATGTCATGTTGATTACTTCACCTCACCGTGGATAACTCCCCAACCATCACACACCGGTACCCATGGTTTCACGGTTCCATTGATCTTTGAACTCCACTTCGGTCTCGATTTGTTGATTTGCAGGTTCACGTTTCATTATTGATGATTGAACCCAGATGAAATCAATAATCAAGAAATGAAAAAAGTGGTTCCATAGCAAACAGTACGCAAGCCAGCGCACTGATCGACAATTAATACGAACAAAAATGCGACCCTTTCCCAACATTGTGATTACTTAGTGAGAGAAAAATGGGGTCAGAGTTCAATTCATATGTTGAGCAGCTTGAGCTCGATGTATGATCATGTATCGAGCGAGAAAGGATATAGAAAAGGAAAAAGAGAAAGGACCCCCACGCGCGGCACTCCGTCATCACATGTGCCGTGGACTTATCTTATATGCGCTGCGCATAACACGGGAGGGTCGGCTCTTAAAGAATACCACTACCTACCTACACAGGCTACACTGTCTAGCAAAGGCTTAATGCTCGCTTGGCTTAAGCCATCATCAAGCCATCAAGCCACCAAGCCATGCATAGGTAGGTACTATGTGGTTACGGATTACGGGTAAGGGTATAGTTACCACTGACGAGTAATACTACAAGTACGACTGCTAAAGATCTTCAGTGCTTATCTAGAATTCTTGGAGGTCTTTGCTCTGGAAATTCAGGGGTTTCAAAGGATCTGAAGAGTGAAGACTGAAAGATAAGAGATAGACTCTGATAGAGAAAGACAGACAAGTGTCAGATAGAGCTTGGAAAGGCTTGGAAGTATAATTAATTAATCAAGGTACGCCTGGTGAGTAGGCTGGTACGGGCATCAGTTAACAGGGGCTCCAGGTGAAACAATCTGTGAAATCTAATCTTTTTTTGAATTCTTTTAATTTGACCACCACTAACCGACTCAATATTGACCACGGGGGTCTATTTCCGTGCTCCCGCACTAAAGATTCGTTTAACTGGACGTTAAGTTAATGCCAAGGCTACAAGAAGATTTGATAATAGACAGACATTGATAGAGGTAACCTTATAATTTGTTTGCCTCTGTTGAATTCGGAATGTCAATCAACACTGGACTTTTCCGAATATATATATATATATATATAGACTACCTACCTACCTACCTACCTACCCACCTACCTGTAGTCAACTTCGTCACTTTCCTGCTGCTCTGTTCAATGTCCTATAATCCTATTGGGAACTGGACAATCAACCCGGCTACCTATGACGTATCACGTACCTACCTACCTAGTTCAACAACCGAGCAAGCATGCCAAGAAGAACGACCGGCCAATTTTTGGATATCCTTCGACAAATTGAGGAAAACGTCCATTCAGTCAACTTTCAAATACCTTTTCCACCCAATCAAATGAGAGATGAATTGATATTTATGGAATACAAAAATTTACCACGAAAGATTTTGTGATTAGATCTCCTTGCAAACTTTCCTCCTTTTTCTTGCGGCATGTACTAGGGGGTAGAAGTTATTAACTACTCTAGGAAACTATATCTACATTCTACAAACCCTAACGTGACTAGGTAGTGAATGTACCAAGACGCTACCAGATCCCCTAGTCGGAAAGATGAGCTACTATCAATATCTAAGATGGCAAAATCTAAAAAAAATCTATTCGTACAATAATAATATTCAATACCTCCATCCACTCACTTCCTCCACTCCCTCCTCCTCCTCCTTCTCCTCCACTTCACTTCACTCTCCACTGTCAACGAATCCTCCCCACTGTCGTTTATATCATCGACTCGTCACCTTCGTTTTCCCCCCTTTCTTGTTTCTCTTAAACATCTCCTCTTTTAGTTCTAAAATACCCATATATCATCCACTCCTATCGCCTCGTCGAGAACTTACGATCTTCAGACCAAATTTCGTACATTTCGACTTTCTAGATTCCTTTAATCTACCGAGATCTCCCAATTGTCTCAATCACAGACCCTTTGCAAGATCAAGGCTCCTTACAAATCCCTTATTGAACAGCTTCAATGCTATCGTGGGGTTAATCTTGGGCCCAGTTTTGTGAATAGATCTACCCCATAATACGACATTTGGGAACTCTGCTGGAATCTCATCCAGCTCCAAATAAAAACCCATCATGTCGACGCCAATTTTAGAGAAGGAGCAATACTCATTTCCAGCATTTCCAGCAGATCCGCAACATCACCATCACCAAGAATCATTTCAGGACCGTCGGTCGTCCGATGAAGATGGAACTTTGCGAGGAGAACCCCCATACGAAGACCATAATCATGGTCATCATGAGCGTCACGAGCAAAATGTTGACAATAATCACCTAAGAGTAGCCACGAGTTTTACCAATGACCCAGAACACCTCAGCAAGCGAAGTCAATCGCCCATGTCTGCTGCAGCACAGAGAGAACAGTCACGGCGGCTTGACGATGAACTTGAAATGCTTCGAGTCGAACGAGTGATATCCAATGAAGAGAAAATGGATGGCCATAGTATAGGTAGATCACACAGGTCGAGATCTAGGGGCCCCGGTGGAGAGCCTATCGATGATTTCGACGTCGATACCACCCCTATACACGAGAAGACGAAAATATACAGACCACCAGCACATCCTGCCACGGCACTTGCAAAGTTTTTTAAGAAGGTTCACGGCTCTAGCATTCTGGTTCGGTATTTTGTCTATATCATACCGTTGGTGTTGCTACTTCTTATCCCCGTTTTATTCGGGCTTTTTCTTTTTGAGAACACCACGGTTGGAGGCGTTAAGCTTTTTTGGTTTGGAATTTGGTTGGAAATCGTCTGGTTGACATTGTGGCTTTCACGAGTGAGTGATCGTAAGGTCTTTCCCAATCAAAACTCCGCTAATTGTTCCAACTAGATTATCGCCAAATGCATCCCATATCCCATGGGCATTGTTTCCAGTTTATTCACAAATAACAACAAGAAATGGAGAGATTTAGGAAAGTCATTGGAAGTCCCAGCAACTTTGTTCTTCTGGTGGCTGGCTATTGAAATCTCTTTTCTCCCAACTATGAAGAATCACCACCTTAATGGCAATAAAACGACTCGTGACTGGGAGGTTACCTGCAATAAGATTATTGTATCTATTTTTGTCGGAGCAACATTGAACTTCATCGAGAAAATCATCATTCAACTTATCGCCATCAGTTTCCACTTACGAACTTACGCGGACAGAATTGAGCTCAACAAATTTCAGATCCAGAGTTTAGTAAAGTTGTACAAATATTCAAAAGAAAAGATTCAAGAGCGAGATGAGGATTTTGAGGATCGCTCTGGGCAGGCAGGAGTTAAATCAGGAGCTCGTACTCCAATGATTTATGTCAACAGGGCACAGAAGAATGCGCGTAATGTATTCAACAAGGTAGGAGATGTAGCTGGTAAGGTAGCTGGAGATTTCACGGGAAGAGCTGTTGTATCAAGCACTCATCCACATCAAGTGTAAGCTTCCCCTGAGCTATTATTTTCAACACTGCTAATTGCGACTGCAGGATTCTCCAGCTTTTGAATACCACCACGGGGTCGCAAGTACTTGCTCGACGACTTTACAGGACGTTTGTAAGTGGCGATTCGGAAACTATTCTTGCGGAAGATTTGACCCTAGCTTTCGATAACGAGGAAGAGGCCGAAGCAGCCTTCACCATGTTCGACAAAGACTTGAATGGTGATATCTCCATGGAAGAACTCGAAACAGTTTGTGTTGAGATTGGACGTGAACGGAAAGCAATCACCGCCTCTCTCAAAGATCTCGACTCGGTCGTTGGCAAACTCGATAGTATTCTCTTGTTCATAGTCGGAGTCATTACCATTTTGGTATTCATTTCTTTAATCTCTACTTCTGCCTCTGGTGTATTAACATCGGCTGGATCATCCGTTTTGGCTCTTTCTTGGTTGTTCACTGCCACTGCTCAAGAGTTCCTACAATCCATCATCTTTGTTTTCGTCAAGCATCCTTTCGATGTTGGAGACCGAGTCACGATATATGGAAATACTGGATCCAAGTTACAAGGAGATGATTATTTTGTGAAGGAAATTTCTCTCCTCTTCACCGAATTCAAGAAGATGGAAGGTCATGTCGTACAAGCTCCTAATAGTTACCTTAACACCCTGTTCATCCTGAATCAACGTCGCTCAGGCGGTCTCGCAGAAGCTGTCCCCATCACTGTCAAATTCGGCACTTCCATCGAACAACTCGAACGACTCCGCGAAGAACTCGTGAAGTTTGTACAGAGCGAAAAGCGCGAATACCAGGGCAAGATTATCACAGAAGTAACAACCATTTACGAAAACTACTCCATCACCTTCAACGTAGTCTTCTTCTACAAATCCAGCTGGCAAAACGAGTTATTGCGTCTTCAACGCCGAAACAAATTTATCATCGCCATGATTTGCGCAATGGAAGATTTAGGCATCCAAGGTCCACGCCAACGCCTCGCCGGTTTCACCCAAGAAAACCCCGTCTTCCTCAACGGCGCATATCCACCCCCCTACGCACCCAATTCGGAACACTCTGATTTCGGTCCAGGACCACGCTCTGGATCTCTCGCGCGCGACCAGGGCCCAATGGGTGAATACGAGCCCCAAACCGGACCCCAGCCCGCCTCAGGCGTAAACCCACACCCGTCCATCCTCCGCCGCCGCGCCTCTGGCTCCCAATCCAACGCCCGTCGCCGTGGAGAATCGCTGTCGGCAATGAACAAACGCGTGGATTTCTCCCTCGGCATGCAAGGCATGTCCTCGGGCATGGATCTCGGCGACGTCTTTGACGACCGCCCCAAAATTCGCATCCCAGATGTCACCTTCACATCTCCCTCCCCCGGTCCCACTTCCCGCCACAGCCGCGAAAACCAGTCTCGCGACCGCGATGGTGAAAGCCTCGCCCGCCAATCCACGCGCGATTCGCACAACTCGCAGCTCAATCGAGTAGTATCAGCCAACAGCGGGAGAACGCACCGCAACCGATTTTTCTCGCGCGGGCGCGGAAAGTCTTCGAGTCATGGGATGGAGGAAGAGGGGGGCACGAATTTGGATGAATTGGAAGCGGGGCTGCATACGCATTCCAGGGATCTTCATAGCAGCGAGCTGAAGGATATCCCCGAGGGGTCGGGCGTCACGACGGCGAATGCGAGTCCCGGGGGGAGAATCGATCCCAGGAGTGGCATGGTGAGTTCGCAGGCTGTGCAGAGTGATGGGGTGAGGGATGGGGGAGAGTTACCGGCGGTGGGGAAGGTTGGGGGTCCGCCTAGACGGGCTTTTACACGAGCTTAGGGTGGGTGGGTGCTAGAGATGAGGGAAGGGGAGGGAAGGGGAGGGGTAGCGATGAGAAGAAAAAATGCTATTTAACGGGTGCCTGCCTGCGTGCCTGCGAATAGAGGTGGGATTTTGATTTCGGGCATAGATAGCGAGGATAGATAGCGATGATAGATTGGAATCTAGAGAGCCAGGTATGGAAGTACGGTACTACTTGCTGGTGGATTTTAGGATACATGGTTGCTTAGATGGGGTTAGAATGTCATTTGCATGGCACGATAGACGATAGACGATATATACGAGATAGACAGGTCAGGTACAGGCCTACCTACAAAGATTATAAGTAATGGATTAACTTAATTTTCACGGTTATCATATCATGCCCTTGTTACAAACAGTCTAACTTCATCTCAAAAAGTAGTCTGACGAAATCAGGTCAGTTACTCAGTGCGCTACAACAAAAATTGATAAACAGTATGCTGCAATTTTTTTATTTGACATCTCCCTAGCAATCCTAACGACTAGAAAATACACAATAGTAACAAATACACGCAACGGATCCTGTTTAGTTATCTTTCCCAGTTGATATGCCTCCCCCACTCCTCGTCTATCCAGCCATTGTGCATTGGCAAAGAAACACACATAGACGAACTCCCTTCCCTCAAATTAGAAAATAACACACCCAAAGAAATGAAAAAGAGAAACCAGACAAATCAACTTGATTGCGTAGCGATTCATCATCCATCGAAAATATCTTATCAACACCCAATCCTACCACACCAAAACAGAAAATGAAATCAAAGCCGATATTGTATGATCATAATCTCATCTCTCGTAACACGTGCTCGACCAGCCAGCCAAAAACTCATTCCTATTTCGATATCCGTGGATTAAAAATCCCAGAAATCACCACCGGTAGCCTTTTGGTTTTGTGCTTTACCGGGGCGGCCATTACGGAATTTGCTTCCAACACCGTTGAGACCACCGGCTTCCTCTCCATCAGAATCATCTCCGAATCCCCATCTTCTTCCGGTACCCTTGTTACCACCCATACCATCACCCATCGTCTTAATACCGGTGTTTTCGCGGTTACGGTTTGAAGCGGTGTTGATTTCTGACAATGGCTCTTTGGTAGAATTAGATCGGCTTGGTGAAGAACGGTCGTTTTCTTTTCGGGAATTCTTCTCAACAGGGGATTGATCGTATGTGTCCCAGTTAGCATCCATCATCTTTACAGCCTTTGCTCTATCACCCCCCACATGAGCAGGAGCTTGTCCGGTAACTGGTGAGACATCAGTCATGCTGAAATGAGGATCAAAGTCCTTGTGTCTGTCCTTAACGTTTGCAAGGCCTGTAACTTGCTTCTTCGAAGCTGGAGTCTCACTCCCATCGAACAGGGTATCTTTGTAAAGTCCAAGTCCATTATTGTGTCCTTGTCCACGAGCCCCGCCAATGATGCGACGTTCTTTTTGTGGAGTGCCTTCGTCCTGGAACTCGAAATGAGCTTCAGCATCCTTGCGGGGTTTGTCGGCCTTCTTAAGCTTGACCGGAGTATCCAAGACTTCATCATCACTGTTACCCCAATGACGAACTTCAGCCGCGCGAAGAACCTTTGTGGGAACAACCTTTTGAGGTGTTTGAAAATCATCGAAGCCCCATTGGCTTTGATGTTGACCCTTGCCACCTTTGCCACTTACCGGACGAATGGGTTCCTCATCCGCAGGCGCATCTGTGAAATCGAAATGTTCGTATCTAGCTGGATTGGGGCGGTACATGGGGTCCTTGGACTTCTCATGGACAGGGCTATCTGAAGTATTTTGTTCCTCATCAGCATCGAAGAGTCGGGATGGTGCAAATTTCTTGGAAGCGCCTGCTTTAGAGCCAGCTTTGGGAGGAGAGGGTTCGTCTGCAGGAGCTGAAGAGTTGCCAGAGTTATTACTAACAAACAGATCGTGATAATCGCGAGGAACTGGCTTTGCTGATACGCTGGTTTCTACTCCAGATGGATGAGATTCTCGTACAATATCTTCACGAGGAGCGAATAGGGATAGGCTTGCGTGTGGATCGCGCGTCGCATTGCTAGAGTTACCTCTGGCACGGGCAAGAGAGTCTGCGTTTGAAGCGGCGCCTGATGTACCGGAACTTCTAACACTTGATGTGATGAGCTTTATCTGGTCTTTCCCATCGCGGATTGGCCAATTTCGACCAGTCTTTCCAATAACATCGATCAATTTGAGAAGTGAACCTTGGTCCCAATTTTGTCGAATTTGTTGAATCTTGCCGTTGGCATCGAAGCTGACGATGTGGATCTGCCATTGTTAGTATGCGAATGCCATGAAATGTACGATTTCAACTTACTATTGGAAAGGTAACTGTGCGATCAGCAAGAAAGTTGTCATCCAGTCCAGGTAGGTAGGATCCTCCTGATGTTTTGAATTCGACGGTTGTGTGAACTTCTGCGGCGATGGAGCTGGGGCCCTCAACAACATTCAGAAAGGTCTCCTCTTTCTTCTGAAGCTGATGCTGCTGACCACTTAAATGCTTGACGATATCGGACGATCCACTAACAGTAATGAGAGTCGTAATGAAGTGGAGAGAAGCATCAGTTGCGAGTGAAGAGGGATTTGGGGCAGCTAGAAACTGCTTATAAGCAGACTGGAGTGACATTTTTGAGATTGCGATGGCTTGTGTTGAAATGCATACAACAGATGCAGGTTGATGTGGAGAAGAAGTCGTGGTCAATTCTGATGGATGGAGATGTTTCAGATTGCGCGACGCCAATGTATTACTGTATTGTTTGTTGTTGATGGATGTGAAGTGAGAGAGAGGGAGGGAGGTTTATAGGAAAGGAAGGTTCGCGACTTCTCTTGCGAAATATCTTTCTTTACCTTTTTGCCCGCGTAACTTTGTTGGAGTGAATTTCGCTAATAACAAAACAATTTACTTTTTTTATCGATGTTATGGAAGAAATTAAGACCTTTTAATCTATTCATACGAAATTATCATAGGGGTTTTATTATCAGGGTCAACAGACTGTTTGTTTATATTAAGATCTCACTCTATTTTTGGCTTAGTCATGATTATCTTTATGCTTCCACTACCTAGGTAGGTGGTACCTTAGCAACAGTACTAACTACTGCACGTCAAATCTATCTACATACTTAAAGTTTCAGAGTAGTGAACACGGAAATGTACTGTGGTCAGTGTGGTAACATGAAAAGAATACTTTTATGGGGGGGATTCATGCTCAAGATCATATTTGGGGTTACATTTGTTATGAATATGAAGAGAAGAGAAGAATTTTCCTTACTGAATTCATGATTGATAGCGAACATGATCATGTCTCATGAGTCATGAGCTTGTTTCTTACTTCTTCATTTTCTGATACAAAAAAGGTAGTTTTAATTCAAACCCGGTCCTATCAGACGAGAATGACTGGAAGACTTCGCCGACAACGAGGTTGAAGTACACGCCGACGATAATACCTTGAGCACCCTAATATATGCAAGATCACTTCAATATCATTCAATTCGCAATATCAATCCGATGTTGAATGTCGATAGATATCACTCCACATCATTTCCCTATCACTTGAGAGCTACTGTCTCACTCTCAGTATGACTATTTTCGTAGTAGCTTTCAGTATTACCGGCTACATGCTAACTCTTCATCCGTAATACCAGGCAGCCGGGTAAATAACAATTGGTTAGCCGTTCCGTTTAGCTGATAAACAAATCTATTAATGCCCGAAGCGTGAAAGTGTTCCTGAGATCCTCACTCAAAGATTCATCGATCACAATATTCACACCTCCTAAGGGAACATGGCCATTAAGCAGCACTAGTCAATTGTTCATTTCCATGTGAGATTGCTCGTGAAGAAGACATTTGGTTTCCTGATTCACCCCTTAAAAGTTTAGCGAGAATTGAACTGCCAATAAAACCAACGACCTTTAGGATATAATTTTCTTCATTCACTAGAGTAGTTACAAAACATATCTCACTCCCAGCGCAAACATTGTATCAATACTTGGAAATTTCGCTACGTATCTATTTCCGTATTTATCGAATGAGCATATCAGAAGAAAGACATGATGCAGCAATTGAGGGGTTAATTAGAAACATTTTGCCCAATGTTCATCATAAGTATCCCCTGATAGTTCGGCAGTACCTCCCACTAAACCCCTTACCATAAAAAGAAACTCCTTAAAGTTAGTTGCCATCCTCCTATCAAGCCCCGTCAAGCTCTAAACTACCCCCCCCCGGCAGAGGAACCTTAACCTAAAAAATATCTTTCTTCGCCTTCGTATCCCTCAAACAACGTATCCAAAGTATGACGTTAATCAACAAAGGCTCCTCTAATAATAATCACCTGCTTCAGGACTCCAGAGGTACCTGAAATTCCCAAAATGTGTCAGGACAATTCAAATCTTGACCAATATTCCTTTCTCCATAATGTATTTGCATTAGCATCTACATCACTTGGAACAGTATGATGCCCCACGTTGCAAGGAAAGCTACAGGCATCAAGAATGAATTGGATTGACTAAAATATGATGTTCAAGAATTGGTTTGGATGGATGCACATTATCTTTGCCGTACTATTTTGAAGTTGTTGGCAGGAGTGTTGGAGCTTCAAAGAAAGTGAATGTTGAATTTGGTTGGTTCACAAAATGTCCGAGCTTGTTAGCAGCCTTCCAGAAGCTCCCCCGCCTATATCAGAACTCCATCTCAGCCTTGAGAAACAATAATAAAAGCTTGACCTTGGGAAGCTCTTGTACGAATCTCGACAGTGTTGAGACAACCAAAGTGAAGTTAATATGGTATCTCAAAAGATAGAAGAAGCTCTGCGCCAGATTGCTGGTTCAGAGGAAAAACAACAAGGCTACAGTACCCTTCTGTCAAACGTCCAATTTACATCTACACCAGCAGAGTTGCCAGACGACTTGATCCACGTTTTCGATGCCATATTCGCAGATGCTTTAGGAATAGTTGCGACTCGATCTGTTATCATATCATTTGTCGATGCACTTAAAGCCATAAAAAGCAACGAGGCCAAGATCAAAGTTGGAGAACATGCTTTATCGACACTCGGTGAACATGCATCCTCATTCGAAGAACAAAATGCCCAGATCCGCGAACTGATGGCCACTGCGTACGAAGATGACGAAGATAACCTCGCAGCTGCGAAGATTTTGGCTGGTATCGTTCTCGAATCATCGCAACGGAAAGTCACAAATGAGGAGAAGGTGCGCTGTTGGATTCGTATTACTCGCAACTATCTCGAGGTGGATGATACAACACTCGCAGAGCAATATTTGAATAAAGCCAAGAACGTCATATACACAGTCTCCGATCGCGATCTGAACCTGCACTTTCAACTCAGCCAAGCACGTATCCACGATGCCAGGAGGAATTTCTTAGCTGCTGCTCAGGGCTACCAAGATATCAGTTTCTTGCCTGTTATCGCCGAAGAAGAGCGTTTGCATACTCTCAGTATGGCCATCAAGTGTGCTGTTTTGGCACCTGCCGGCCCACTTCGAAGTCGTGCTCTGGGAAGACTATACAAAGACGAGCGAGCTTCCAGCTTAGACGAGTTTGGTATCTTGGAAAAGATGTTCCTGGATCGTCTATTGTCTCCCGACGAAGTAGCCAAGTTTGCAGAAAGTTTAGCTCCACATCAATTGGCAAAGACTCAAGATGGTACTACGGTATTGCAGAGGGCGGTTGTAGAGCACAATTTGAGAGCTGCTTCGAGATTGTATAGCAACATTCGCTTCGAGGCTCTCGGAGACATATTGAATCTTGATGCGGACAAGGCTGAGGAGACTACCGCGAGCATGATTGAACAAGGTCGATTACTCGGTAGGATTGATCAAGTTGAGAGAGTCATTTGGTTTGAGGGAGGAGAGGCGACTGGAGAGAAAGGCAGCGGTAGAGCTGAAGGCATTGTTGGGAGAGAATTGAGAAGATGGGATGCTAATGTTCAAGGATTGGCCGAGGAAGTTGAGAAGGTCACATCTGAATTGCAGCTTGTTTATCCGGTAAGCAGACATTCTATATTATAATCTGGCACTGCTAATCAATCTAGGACTTCGTCGCTGCTAATTTGGTGGTATGAAAGTAAGGATGATGCGAAACGAATTATACGATACAAGATTGGCGTTAGGTGTGTTCACTGCATACCAATAGGGAGTTTAGCGTGATGAGGTTCACCATGGCATTTATGATAATAATGAAGAATAGATCAATATGATCGTTATGAGCAAAACTATTGGGTTCTGTATCTCTATCAGTTGTATAAGTTCGTACTCCCTACCTGCTTAGCCTCAGCCCCGTAATTAATCCCGTCAAGCGTCAAAGTCTTGCAAGGGTATCTAGCTCTTTCTCAACTTCCAACTTTCTGTGTAATATCAGAGCCTTTTGCCTTTGCTCATTCTTTGATTCCGTACCAGACATTAACATCAACCTGTGAAGTTCACCACCAACCAAAGCCCCCATTCTATCATACCCCTCCTCTGTAAAGTGAACACCATCAATCCAGATTCGCCTGCGTTCCTCTTCTGACATACTCCAATATGGTATAGCATTATGAAGGTCCAATACATGACTAGACGCTACCTCAGCAAGTTTCCTCGGCAACCCCTGAAAGAATACACTTACAAATTTTCAGCTTGATGGGCACGAATCATATCATTCAGGTAGTCTCTTCGTTGATCAAGTTCTGGATTACAAGCGCCACATTCTGGGACTGTCAAGGCTAAGACTGAAGTTCCTCGAGAAAGAGCATAGTCCCAGGCTTTCATCAAATATTCAAAGATAGTGTCGGCATCTTGATTTTGGTTTAGGTCGTTAGTTCCCCCTAGTATGACCATCCAGTTGTAGGGGGTATCGATCTCATTGTCTGGGAGTGGTTAGTAGATTGATTAAGGCCACAGCCATAATCCAAACGGAAACAAACATCACTTACATAAGATGTCTAGTCTTGGTAAGTAGTATCCAGGAGGACTAACAACCTGATCTCCTGGCAAACCTTGCACATCCGTACTTATCGAGATGTAGGGCGAAGATGTCTGGAAAGTATCTTCCAATGCAATTGAGTATGGATGGTTGATTGGAAAGCCTTGTGTTAAGCTATTGCCGAAGCACAGAATGTGCATCGGATTCAATACAAGCATGATGTTGATATGAGGATGTGCCCCCCAATGTACCTGAGTACTTCAGAATGTTTAAGGGGGTTGTTCTGTCACTCGCGAGGGATTGTATGTAAAAAAGTGTGGATAAAGTGACAATGCAGATTTCGAGTTCTTCGAAAAAGGAAAGAAAGATTATGAGATTATCTATTTGTTGAGAATACCTTATAACTTCTAATTGCACTTCAATTTCTTAGATGTAACTCCAGTCATGATTGCAATATTGACCTCGGGAAGAAAGCGAGTGAGTGCACGGACCTTTGGTCTAGACTAAACACTCGTTTCGTTGCCGTTGCCGTGTAAACAAATGAAAGGAAATTTAGAACCCCCCGCCCCCCCAAAATTGAAAAAAGTCTCGATAACCTCTTCATAACCTTTCGCGACAATCCCTTCATCGACGCGTATTATTTTCCAAGTTTGCCCTCATCGCTTGGAAGAGGATGTAATTAATAGGACCCATATAATAAAAAATAATTCGACAACCATCCTGAACCAATATCATCAATCAATTCACTGCTTATCATCCACCAAATCGCCTCAATGGCTACAGCTTCGCCGACGCCTATGAGCTCCAGTCAATTCGCAGCCATCCGAAGACCTGCTTCCCGAAATGCATATAAACAACCTCCTAGCCGACCACATTCTACCAGACCTGATGTTGAAATAGCTCGGCATTACTCACTCAACGATAGCTCCGATGATGAGATCCCAATGCCAATGAAGTTGAGTGCCTTAACGAAAGCTTTACTCAATGATGAGGCCTCAATTATAGAGAGTTCGACTCCTGCTCACTCCACACCCGAGCCCCCTCATTCATCACACATTAGAGCGGAAAGTGCGGGTATATTGGAATCATCTACGAGAGAGAACCAATCGCCGGGGAACAGTGAACACAGCCCTACCTATCCGCGACGAGTTGTGCGATTGAGTGGTACGCCTGGCTCTACAGGATTACGGAGGGGAGCCTCATTGTCGAGTGCGGTTCAGAAGCATAATGAACAACAAGCGGCACCGAAAGCGGAAGAAAGTGCATTGGATCTTAGCACGCCGGCACCAGTACCAAGGACCGTACGAGTATCTATCGGCAGATCTTCAATTGGATCTTCCGGTAGACACTCTGGTAGACCAGATACACCACCACAGGAGAATGGGTATGAGAATGATGGGCCACAAGAATATCCTTCAACAGCTACAAGATCACATTTAGCTGCGAGCCAGGGAAGCGTATCGAGATATAACCCCTCTACGGTTAGTCGCTCGAGGTACGGTGAAGACATAGGATTACAAAGTTCGATGAGAGTCAAAAGAGGTGCAGTTCCTAAAGTGTTTGGTACATTTATGAGAGGCCCAGCTCGAAGAGGACGACCGCGGATATCTCAGTCAGATGAAGAAAACAGCCCAATGGAGGAAAATGCAAACAGCAACGATGTTGGATCTAGCCAAGATCCTCAAAGTCAGGAATCACAATACGGGCAACCGGAAAGCCAGAACAAAAGTCCTACCCCGGAACTAGAATTGGCCAGAAGGGCTCCAGTCTCGTCATTCAGAGAATTTGCTTCAGGCAGCCCTCCTAGCTCGAATGGCCATCTCAACTCGGTCCTACGTTCAAGGTCTCCGCCACCACCCACTTTATCTAGCTCTAGCAGATCTGACCCTCGCTCAATTACTTCCGCGTCGAAGCAACAACAACCTGTATTCAAAATACCAGCTCCACGTCCAGGTCTTCCTACGACTCATGACCAAGAGAATGAGGCACCCCCAACCTTCAAGCGAAACAAACAGCCGGTAATACATATGAATAGTGCAGAAAAGCCAGGCCGACCAGAAAGCTTCGACATGAATTCTGTACGTGCTACTGGATCTCCGGAAAGACGCCCTCTAGCTGTTCGAAGTCAGAACACTCCTCGAAGACCCGCCCCACCACCACCTAAGATGTCCGTATTAGAAGCAGCAACTAGTACTGCTGGTGCTGCAACTACATCGCACGCCAATAATAAGAGAAATAGGTTGAAAGTCAATGGGAAGATATTCACACGCTTGGATGTTATTGGGCGTGGAGGTAGTTCGAAAGTGTACCGAGTAATGGCAGAGAACTCGAAAATATTTGCCTTAAAGCGGGTTTCCTTGGAAGATGCAGATGAATCAGCCATACGTGGTTTTAAAGGTGAAATTGATCTACTGAAAAAGCTGGGCTCAGTGGAAAGAGTGATTCACTTATATGACTACGAGCTGAATGACGAGAGAGGAATACTTAGTGTGGTACGTTAGGTCATCTACATTCCTTGCAAATTGAACAAACTAACTTTTACCTAGCTTATGGAAATGGGTGAATTGGATATGAACACGATACTCAATCTACGCATGAAATCCGAACAAGCCAAATTAGACGTCAATTTCGTCCGCTACTACTGGAAAGAAATGCTCGAGTGTCTCCAGGCCGTTCACGCTTACGATATAGTCCACTCCGATCTTAAGCCCCACAACTTCGTTCTTGTTCAAGGCCGTCTTAAGCTCATCGATTTCGGTATCGCCAATGCAATTCAAACAGAAGAAACCGTGAACGTTCATCGTGAAACACAAATCGGCACTCCTAACTACATGTCCCCTGAATCCCTTATGGACTCCAATGCCTCCGATGGAAAGAACCGCAATGAACCGAAACTTATGAAACTTGGAAAACCATCCGATATTTGGAGTTTGGGATGTATACTTTATCAAATGACCTACGGTCGTGCTCCATTCGCTCATATCCAAAACCAACTGCAACGCTGTCAAGCGATCATAAATTTCAGCTACGATATCGAATATCCTGCATATGGTGTAGGCGGCGTTCTGGTACCCAACTCTCTCATTCGAACACTGAAGAACTGCTTGAACAGAGATCAGCACAAGAGACCATCGGCAGAAGAGTTATTAGGGGAGAACGATTTATTTTTGAATCCGCTGGAGATTGATATGGACAAGCACTTTCCCATGACTGAAGAGTTGCTAGGCAGAATTTTGCAAAATGTGATACAGAAGTGCGAAACTCTGGGGAGAGTACCTAGTGAAGGGGAACTCTTGACTTCGTGGCCAAAAGGTTATTTTGCCAGTTTGAGAAAGGCAGAGCAGAGGGGCGGTGCATGATTGTTACTGATGACGTTGGAAGTACGAATTGCAATGGATGATGATGGATAACACAAACAACAGGCGTTAGTGAGTTGGATGGATGGTTGGATGAATGGTGTTCGGCGTTCTCTATTATTTCCATTATTTTGCTCGAAGATCCGTAGACAGACGGTATCATAGAAGACGATATCAAGTGGTAATTAATGTGTATAGAGTATTGTACGATCCACTGGATAGGAAAAGTATGGCGTTTTGGGGGCATTTTCTCTTTTCTTTGTTACATTTTTGGAGTTTGTAGGATATACCACACTTCATTCAGTCTTATTAGTTTCGATTACTGTTTCAAGAGCAAGGGGAAAGGAGGGGAGATAAAGAGAGGCTGTATTTACCGCAAAGAGACTTGTTCAAACATATTATGATATTGAAATCGTGTGCTAATGTAGTGAGTGTACGGACTCATAAGTGATGTGAAATTTGAACGTGAAAAAATTACTGGAATATTCCTTGAAACTTTCAAAGCTCAGTGCACTTTTTCACTAGGTATAATATGATTCAAGCAATGATACTGCGGATTTCGAAAAGAGACAATTAGGAATTCGGGGTTGGATTAGTTACGAGTTTTGAGTGTTGAGAAGCCTTTTAAGTTTTGACCTTCTATTCATTTACAAACCGTCCGTTTGCTGAAGAAGTGATAAGACAATTATCAGCCCATCGAGAGAAATATTGAAAGTGTCGAGAATGTCAACTCGTTGGGAACAGCCGTCCTGTCACTAATCTATTGGTTCCCATATATGTATGACCGTCTCCGCCGGGAACTACTTGTAAGTTGTGGTTCAATACTGTCATCGTACATGAGTTGAGGGACAGGTGTTCGTTGAGCGGTGTACTTATTACTGTATCAGAAATCTGCAAAGGGGAAGCGACTCAAGCGAGGAATTTGGGTGTGGACTTTAGTAGTTGCTACTAGGTGCGCCTCTTGTTCAGATGGAACTTTCATACCATCGCACGAAGTTCTGGTGCAAGTTCTAGAGTCCGTGGGAAAGGGGTATTCATAGTGAGTTGTAAGGTATACTTTAGAGCTCAACGAGGTACCAATTGATTCTTATATCTGTGATCAAGTTGAATCACTGGCGTCGCTGTCGCAATTAAGAACGATTACCAATTCATCTCAATTATTTTATCGATACCACCGTAGGTTGGATCTTATACCAGTTCGCGAAGCCCTCCCTAGCAATATCAAACAAAAAGATCGACATTGGCAGATAGGCGAGCGCTCGGTTCATTACGTCATCACAAAGAGGGGAAATCTTCATTTGCCAAATTTATGTTTTCATGAAATCTGCTCATCAAAATATTCAAAGTTACTATGCGATCATCAGTATTACCGCGGAGCCTAGTGCGCTCGTGCAAAGCGACCTTTGCACAACCCCTCATCGCCCGCCACACAGCCCTCGTTTGCCAAATTTGCAAGTGGAAAACCACACCTCTCTTCCAATCTCCCGCGATCTCCTCTCATAGAAACACATCTACATACACGAGTTCTTCATCGTCTACCTCGCCAGATAAAAAAAGCGCTTCTGCCACCTCCCCTCCCCAAACTCACTACGACCTTTTTCCTCTCACTCTCCCTCGCGGCCCGCCACCCTCCGGGCCTTTCTACATCGATGTTCGCGCGCTGCGCAACGAATTCCTCCGTCTTCAAGCAAGCGCACATCCAGACTTACATTCCTCATCGAACAAATCCCGCGCCGAAGCCGCCAGCGCCCTCATCAACGAAGCATACAAAACATTACAATCACCTCTACTACGCGCACAATATCTGTTGGGATTACAAGGTGTAGATGTACACGATGAGACGGGGAAAACGGGAGGCGAAGAGGGGGACAAAGAATTATTGATGGAAGTTTTGGAGACGAGGGAGGAGATTGAGGAGGCTGAGGAGGAGAGTGATTTGGATGGGTTGAGGGTTAGAAATGAAGAGAGGATTGCAAAGTGCGAGGGTGTTGTGGGGGATGCTTTAGAGGCCGGGGATATGGAGACGGCGCGGAGAGAGACGGTCAGATTGAGGTATTGGGTTAATATTAGGGATACTTTACATGCGTGGGAGAAGGGGAAGCCGGTTGTTATGGTGCATTGAGCGGGGTCAAAGGGATAGCAAGGTGTGAGTAGAGGAGAAGGTTTTATGACGGCAACGAAGTCGCTTTTGGCTACGAAGTGAAGACACGATGGAATTGGAATGAAGCGATGATGTTGCACTGGCTTTTGCGCAATGCATTCAAAGTATGGTCATTAACATTTAATTTTGATCTACTCCGAAATTACCCTTCCAACAGCGGCCGAGACCTAGCAGAATGACCCTGTCATCCTAAGTCGGGGATTTCAAATAGAGTCTGGTTTCAAAACATAAGGCCGATGGGGCGCAGCGAATATAAACTAAATATAAGTACGACGTTCAAGAATTCCAAAGAGATAGGAGTTGGGTAGATTAGCCGGTGGCCTAATTGTAAGTTAATATGTCACCCACAATAAATAAAAGAGATGGGATTCAAGGTAGATGCGATCCGGGAAAGCCATGACCAAATTTCAGATACACCCTGCCTGAGCAATCGACATGGCCTCTTAGTAGCTCAATTCTGTATAACATGATGTATTTCTACTCATAACGGCGGTCTTATAAGTGCGATTCATTCTTGTCATCATCTTCTACGCTTGGGGATACATTAGCAGCCCTGAACTCAACTAATCTCTGCAGCAGCACAAGCGTTTGAAGATCATCTTCAGTAGAACAGGAAGGCAAACTACTGTAGAAATGACGGTTCGATGTCAAGTCGTCCATTGCCATCAGCGGCCGTATCGATGTACAACAATTCCGATAGGTTAACGTCCAATCTAGCCATGCAAATGTGCATATCAGCTCGGGCTTTATATCCTCTGTGGCTATCAATTCATCTGATATTGCCAATTAGGTTGATTTATTTGACATATCGTCTGGTAGCGATGCTGATGCTGATGCTGGATTTGCGGCGAGGGCTCGATGGCTTGATTAATAGCATCAAGCGATTGATTAAGTCTTTCCACCATCCTGTTATGTTCCAACAGCGGTGCCAACTCATATTGACTCGGCCCCGGAACCGCATTTGTATCACCATTACCATTGCCATTAGCCATACTCATATTTTCCCTTTCTCGTTCCCGCCTCACAGGTATTCCTAGAGATCGCAGTCCTTGCAGCCTCTCAGGCCCTTTTGAACTTTCTTTTGAATCCGCACTCCCATTTCCATCTCCCACTACTTGTTCATCATCCCCCTCACCTAAAGCCCTCTTTCTAACTGCCCCAATCCCCAATCTATCCACCAATTCTCCTCTCCCTCTCCCCTCCATATCCACCTTTCCCACACTTTCCCTCTCAACATAGAGTCTCGAATTCCCATATATCCTATTACTGACCCTATGAGGAATCTTCCAATTCCTAATCAACCTACAAACGGTACTCTGCCCATACTTAATCCCCCATTTCTCCTCCATCAAACTCGTAATCTCCGCCTGTTTCATCTCCGGATGATCCTCACATAATTTCGTCAACCATTCCTTAATCTCTTCTTCCTTTTCCCCATATCGGAATTTCGGCCCTTGCTTTTTGCCTCGTTCATCGACACCCGTGTCGCGGATCTTCTCGTGTCGTTTGCGGATTCGTATGACGGTTGTTGGGGTCGTGTTAAAAATCAGCGCAATGGATTTTAGGTCGACGGGTTTGGAAGTTTCCCAGGCACATTCGATGGCTACTTCAATGGCGCGGACGACGTTCTTTTGGAGGGGAGGTGCCATTGTTGCAATTCGGATGGGTGATTAATTTTGGGGGTGGAAAAGGATCGCCCTTTTGTGTGGGGGATAAGTGATATTGAAAGGAAGCTTGTAACGAATATGATTGTGTTGGGGCCGGTAGTTTTGGGTAGATCTAGAACTAGTGTAGTGTGGGGTTGCGGATCTACCTACTAGGTTATTTAGGTAGCTCCAAAGTCTAAAATCTTACTTTCGATGACTAATACTCAATATATCTATCTAATTCTCACTTCACCGCGTTACAACGGCTACGTAATCTATCGTCACCACAACAAGTTAAGCTCCTGAATAAGTGACTTAGACACTTTACAGCTTTTGGCATGGCTCTGTTTCATCCAGCATGTGAATTAGCTCATGTGAAGAGTTTTTGTTCCTTCTCAACACCAAGATAAAGCCTATTTAAGCAAAGCAGCGGCGTTATGAGAGCTAAGCGTTAGCTATACTGGTTGGGCATGCCGCAACGTACCATCACTAGCTTTGATCATTAAGCCCAAGATATTATGTCCCAAAGGATTGTAGGCCGGGGACTGATTCTGCATTTGTTGCATATCTACAAATCCAATATTGAGCCTTGTTCCCTACAAGTAGGCCAGCTACTTGCAATAGCCCCGGGAATTGGTCCCCTATTAGAGTAGATCATAGTCTACCGGCAGTAGTGCGTCGCCTTGTCTGGAATGGTTAAAAGTTCCGGGTTTCAAAGGAAGAACACTGAGAAGTTTTCACAGCCCATCCCAAACTTTTCTGACTCGCTGTGATGCATGGCACTAAGTAAAGTACCATGCTTATCAACTGTACCATTCATTACATTCGCATTAGTTGATGCTAGCTGCGGTCTGAATTGGGTCATGCTGCGTTCTTGTTGTGGTCTTTAGCAAAGTTAGCATGAAATTGAGAGTTCGGATTGAAGTCCACAAACAGCTATTCAAGTGGAAATTGGACTTCCCAATTATCGGATCGAGATCCTTCCATACCTAATAGGTGTGGTTATTATGCCCTTGGCTAAATAACGCAGTGCATTGCCGAATTCTGTATAAAACTAGTCCCTAGCTTTCCTTAGTCCCCATCTCGAGCAATCTAAGTCTTCTGCTTTTTGTTTATCTTTCGAATGGAGCGAATAGGAAGGTTCGTCTGGGTATTCCTGCCAGAAATGTTCGATTGTTAATGGGAAGGTCTGTTGATTGATGCTCTTCTCTAACCATCGGCTCTCTGGTGGGTTACGGGCAAGTTGTTGAGTCGAGCAAAATGTCGCATCCTTTATTGATTTTGTCAACAGATGTATTTGTACTTGCCACTTCTGGGTTTAGTTAGAAGGTAACAGAAAAGGCTTGGGCAGTGGCTATCCAGATAAGGGTTCTTAATCAGATATCTTTGATATTTCAAGAGGTAAGCTTGATTAACATGAATCATACGTGGCGACATCAAGCTTACCCCATCCACTCCCAACCAATTCACTGCCAATGCCCCCGCTTTCCTCCAATCAAGCTCACTTCTTCATACACTCAATCCCCGCTTAAACACCGGCGTACCTCTCATACCCTCCATCCCCAAAAACCAAACTCTCAAATTCAAAAGGATCCCACAAGATAATCCCATTCTCAGTAAAATAAAATGACAAAAAAAGCCGGCCGCCTCCGATCCGCGAAAGGTCTCGCGCTATCTGGGATCGTTATTGAACCTACGTGAAAGCAACATGTGTGCGAGTCTTAAGCCACTACCGCTGTACCAAGGTACACACTGGGCTGATGGAGTTTGTCGTAAGTTAAGTTATATAGGTTGGGGGCGGGAGGGCGGTGAATGTAGTAGGAGTAATGTCATATGAGATTCCATCTATTATACCTGCAGCTGTGTGTTCTTTTGAATGTGAAGGGCAATATTATGTCTTGATATTTGCGTGGATTCTGGGATAGATGGAGGAGGTGGCTTTCTCTGTCTATATGTATGACTTTAGGATATTGATATTATTCTTTGCTTCTAATTTGAGATTATTTGCTATTCTATATTACACTGATAATCCACATAAATATTCCATATCCTCTTCTCCAGCCCCATCCTCACATTTCAACAACAAAACTTCCTCCACGCATCCCCAAAAGTCCACCAAAGAGCTACCAGCCTCTTCCAATATGAATCACCCACACCATCATTATTCTTTACTTTTCAATTCAACCTATCTCAAATCTCCCTCGGCCCTTGATCTGTTTAGCTTTGCTGATGAATACAACGACATAAAGCAAGATGCTATCTTCAAAGATCTTTTTCATCTCGTACCCATTGTTTTCCATCTGTATCACTATGTCCATCTGTATCACTATGTCCATCTGTATTACTATTTCCATCTGTATTACTATTTCCATCTGTATTGCTATTTCCATCTGTATTTCATCTCCAGACTTCACAAGTTCATATCAACAAACAAAAACAAACAAACAAGAGAAACTTTGAAAATTGCTCTTCTAACCAGAATGAGTTATTCAAACGCGATCCATATGGATATTCTCAATCCTGTTCCGGCCTAGGCAGGTTATATTATATAGAAAGCAGTGGTAGTATCCTACCAGAAAGCGCGGTGAAAGCGAAGAACCAATCAAACCCAACCATAACTTCCCAACTTTTTTGTTGCATATCTAAAATTGTTTTCGAGAATTGGATCTTCAATCTATCCCATATACCACGTGATGATGATATTGCTGCCTGAGGTATGCAATATTAGATGGCTCTTGAGCTGTTACTAGGCAGGTATTTTTGTTGCCGTATATTAGGTAAGCTGAATACTAGCTGTGAGTGGTTCCATATACTTGTGCGTTGTGAGCTCGTTCAGAATGAGCAACAGTAGGAAGGAGTAAAGTATCCATGGTTACAGATCAGGATGAGCGGGATCTTCGTTATAAAGAAAGTGATTTCAAAGGGGTCGGGAATAGTTATCTATTCAAACCACTATTTAGCTAATGCACGACTCATCCAAAAATACAGTAGATCAAATAGCCGTAAAATAATCATTTTTCATAATATCCGTTGCTAATGCCATGAAGATATAATACAACCCAGGAAGGAACCGAATAAACTATATTATATTGCAAACCGTTGCAAGATTGCCAACCAAAAGACTCCAGATCAAAACGGGTATCGACCGCATCGCTCCTCGCTTGCAGTTCCGAGGTTGTCTTCAAGCCCCTAGGTCATTCCCATTGAACCAGATAATCTCCAATTCGAGGTTTACTCCTCAAAACATTTGGCCGATTGCTTATCCTCAGGCTTCCGTAAATTTCATGATGCGCCTTTGTTACCATTCCCAATCCCATCATAAACTCTCCCATCCTCATAAAAATCTCAGCTCTCTTCCGTTCTCAAGCATCCCAAACAAAGTACTTCTCCCTCCGTCCCCCTCTCCACACAACATTTACTGCATACCATCCTCCTATGCTGCATTCCTTTCTCGACCCAAGTCTCCTTCCCCTCCTCATCCTCCTTTCCTCCAACCTCTCCCCCCATCCCCATCTGATTTCCCCACCCCCCAAGGCACTCCCTAATGCAGACCCAACAAGCCCTCTTCCCACAGCCCTCACAATTCGCAAACGCATCGAGTTCTTTCTTCACAGTTGGTTTGCGTCGACAGATATGACATGCACTTAAATCCATTCCGCCTGCACTTTTCTCTTTCTCCTTGACTTGTTCACTACGCGCTTCGGTTTCCGCTGGTAGATATTCAACACGGATTCGTTTGTTCAAGCTCATCTTCGATCGTGGTATTAGGTGTCGACGTTCAGGCTCGTGGTGCATCGTGTGTGAGGAGTAATAATTGTGTGGATGTGGATGTGGGTGGAGGTGTGAATGTCTAGGACTATCTGCACCATCAGTAAATTCCTCTATAACTTCTTCCAGTATCATCCCTTTCCCCTTTGCTCTTCGTGGATGATGTGAACGCATAGTAACACGCACCCATTAATCTTCATCTGCACCTCCTCCAGCCGCTCATCCCTCTCCATCACATCCTCAAGATTCGCAACATCCCTCCGTCTCTTCAGCAAATTAACAGTCGAATTCGTATGAAAATCCATGGATGACGGAATATCCCAATCTTCTTGTGCTATCGACGGCATTTTATCCTTTCCTTCCTTCCTTCCTTCCTTCCTTCCTGATTCTTCCCGTCCTTTCTTTCCCCCCGAAAAAAAGTTAAAGTTCGACTCTTTGTATAAATATTCGAAGCTTCTCGAGTCGCAAGTCGCTATCAACAACTTAAATTTAGGCGGCAAAATCGTTTGCTTGTGAAGGAATAAATGTAAGAAAATCAATGCTGAAGAGCAGAAACAGAAAAGGAGGATTATAACAGGATATCGAGAGTTGAAGATATTTCAGGTACCTAGTAGATCGAGATTGACGAGAGAATGTGTTTGTGTAAGGAAGTTTAGGTTGAGATCCGATTGTTTAAAGAGAGGTTCATTGGCATGGTGATCGGGATTACAGTCGCCGATTTGACAGCCCTGTGGTTTTATGTTTTGTTTATGCTTTTTGTGTTTTTATGAAAGCTTCCATCCATTGTATCATCCCGTCTCCACAATCATCAAGCATAAGGTAGTCGAGACTTGGTTCATGTTCAAGTTTATTGAAGTTTTTATTAATCATAAGAGGTATTCCTCCTGTACAACTCCTAAGTAACTTTTAATCTATCATATACTTTGCATATCTAATGTAGTAGGTATTCAATATTCATAACTCATGCCGTTATATTGTACCTCCTTTCCTTTGCTATTCTCAACGCATCCATATCCATATCCATATCCATATCATAAAGGTCATCTCTATTTTGATATCCTTTAACCTTGAAGAACCTCCTGAAAATTACTCCAAGAACAAGAACAGCCCCCTGTTCCTCCATCGTAACCTCCAAGCGACGGATCACTGGTATTCGAAAAAACACTAGGAGCTGGATTGATAATTTGACCTCCAAATGCTCTATTCTCCCCATTTACAACTCCACTGGTCCCTATAATCCCTTCTCTATCATTCATACTATAGCAGTACAGCAACTTCTTCGCAGGTTCTCCTCCATGTCTATCTGTTGTGATAGTAATCGGATAAGGAAATGATCCAGGTTGTGAGAAATCTTGTCCCGACATAACAGTGGACGTACCAGTAGAACTAGTAGCGTTATTGAGTCTAGCGGTACCATTCATCTTCGTCCACATTTGCACTAAGAAACGAGTTTCACCCCATGTGCAGCGGTAATTGGCTTCTCCTTCAAGAGCGCCACCATTTTGATCATCGGGGACTTCACCATTGGAAGTATTGGTATCGTTGAGTAATGCGAGAGATTTGAGGAAAATAGTACGATTGAAGTACGTGTAAAATCCGTAATGTTCGGTAGGGAGCCCTCGATCGTAAAGACGAATGGGCTGCTGGATGGGGTATGGAAGAAGATTGGCTGGGGCGGCAGTACCATCAGCGTTCAGACTTGGGGCTGGTATACCTGCTGTGATATTTGGAAATGGATTTGAATCGGTATTGTTTGAATCCGCACGCCTTACCCGGTTGCTAACGGTCAAAGTGGTGTTTGTAGTCGACAGGAAGGATATGTAAAAGGGTGTCGATTCTCCGGCTTTGTTGGAGGAGACAATACCATCTGTGGTGTCGCCCAAAAAGGCTTCTTCAGCGTAGGATGGTGGAGGTGGCGAGGGATTGAAAGTTACGGTTTGTCTTGCCTTCAATATCAGGTCTCTGATAAATTTTCTAGCGGAGACGGGATTTCCAACAAGACTTCTTGTAGGGAGGTCTTTGTTCCCCGTGACATTCGCAAAAGTTGCATTTGCCGCACTGCTGTTATCCCATTGTATCTGTAAAAGGAAGTTGGGCTGATTTGGTAGATTTGGGGCGACCGAAGCCTGTTGCTCTTTTGGTAATGTACAACTCCATTGCGTAGCAGGGAATACACAACCAGTATTTGTTACAATGTTAACTGGAGCAGCCACTGTCGAGAGGCCTGAATAAATGGGAGGGAACCCAGTGAGATTCAACCATTGGGATTGTATCACCACATGACTTGACTTGCGAGTCAACGTCGTGGCAAGCGCTACAATCAGGATAATCAATAAAAGCAACGCAATGAATATGCAGCAATACCATCTTCGTCTCTTTCGACCTTCAGGGCCTTGTCGACCATGGCAGCCATTTTTGGGGATGCACCCTCTACCGGCCCATAACCCGCCTGCTTTGCGGGCCATTTTATCTTCTTTTTCGTTCTTTTGACGTTTTGATTCTGCTTTTTTGGCGGCTTTGATAGTAGCTTTATCTGTCATTTGCTGGAGATATTCTTGAGTCATAATCAAGAGGGTTGGCGTTGTCTGCCTATCAGGCCCAGGATATGCCGTGTTCTGATTAGTTCTACCACGCGCAGGGCTTAGTGGTACCTCAGACAACTGAATACTGCCTTGGGAGGCCATCGCTTGTTGCATTCCTGGGGATATTGGGCCAGGAGAAGCAGGGTATTGGAGGGCGGGAGCGGGAGCGGGAGTTGGAGCTGGAGCTTGTTCGTGTGAAGGTGGGAAAACGGCTCGATATTTTCGGACTTTCTTTGGTGATTCGGTATAAGGTGGTGGTGGCGGTGGTGGAGTAGCGGTACTAGCAATGAGTGTTCTAGATTTTTTTATTTCTGAATCATTCGCGTCCGAACTTATAGGCATACTCGAAGTGTTATAAACATTAACGTTGCTATTTTGGGACTGAACAAAGGGATTATTGCTTCCAAGCTCCCTTGTTCTATCGGCTGCGGATGATAAGGAATTGTCTTTGTTGACCGAAATAGAATCGCTAAAAAATGAACTCGGAATAGCTGAATGATCATGGGATACCGTAGTATTTGCAAAAATGACCGTGGTATTCGAATTAATGACGCTAATCTGTGTCGCGTCTCCCACATCACCCGAAGTTGAACGAACAAAGGGCAAATTAACTATAGACGGTTTGACCGTATGTCTCGTCTCTCTGTAGACTAGCCCAGGGGAATCTGGTTTTTCTGATCTGAAACCCAAGGGTGTCACATCCCACCAAGCATCGGATGCATTTGATGTTGGCCTTTTGATTGAAAGAGGAGAAAACAGCTTTTCCCACGACTTTCGCTCCTCCTCCTTAGATTCCTGAGCTTTGGCTGCTGCAATGGCCAATATTCCTGGAACTCCAGGAATATCCGAAATCTTCTTTTCTGGGTATACTACCGTATTTGACCGTGTCAAAAATGGTGTCGTGATATAGTTCCACCATCCTTTTGAACGAGGACGTACAGCAATGGTATCAATACTTCCATGGTTGTCTACTTTCAATGCATCTGCAACAGAGACTGCTCGAGCACTTCGTACAATAATGGGATGTTCATCCTCCTCATAAATAATACAGGAAGACAGAACTCGAGTTGAATCTGGTTCGTCATCCCATTCAGTAGTGGCGTTGGAGTCGGGAGAAAAGTAGCTATGTTGTGCCGCCACCCTCTTTTTTTCCTCCTCAGCCAAAGCTGCTGGCATTGTTGGCAATGGTGGTGCACCATCTTTGAATGGGTCATTGGGACTGGCTACCGAAAAAGATGTTGATAAAGTCCGTGCTCGCGATACACTTGAAGCAGTACTATATGGTGACCACGCAGAGATCTCATGCGCAGGTGTGACGACAATGGATGGTGTTGCCAATCCTTTTCCCGTCGGTGTCTCGTGTCCATAGTTCCCCATAATTGTTGAAGCGATTGAAGTTGATGTTTGAGGGGTGGTTGTATGATGAGCTAAACGTGCAGATGGGATAGATATGCCGATGACAATTGGACGGTCGTTGGGAGATAGGTCATCTCCTAACTTCAGGTTTGTTGGTCTCAAAGATCCCCGTCGCTCTGCCAGTGGAGAGACAGCCAACGTTTCGCTCTGTACTGGTTCCGGAGCAACGACCATGGTATTCCCAGGAGAGTATTCAATGTTTTTGCTTTTCTTATTCTCCAAAGATTTCCATAGTGTTCCATTGGGATGAGTCGAGACATTCTCTAATTTTCTAAGAGTGGCCATGTCAACGAAAGCTCCATTGGATCGAGATTGTTGCGAAGAAACCACTTGGGGACGAGGTCCATGATGGGTTGAGACGTTTGTTTGGACTTTGATGCCGAGTTTCGCAACAATGTTGCGCTGTCTTCCCTTTGACTTTTCTCGTGTCAATCTAGATATGGAAAGTTTTCTTTCTCTCCGACTGACTATGCGGGTCACGTTCCCAAAGCGGCTGGTAGCGATATTTTCTGAAGGTTTTGATCGTGGTAGTTCCTCCGGGGAAATGATAGAGGATGTATCTTCATCTTTCCAAGAATCTTCATCGTTGTCTTTTCCGTCAAATATGGTTTCAAAAGGGTTTTCCGTAGGTACTGTGGAAGGACTGTTCGTAGATAGAGCAGGTGGTTTCCCAACCGGGGATTTAGATATAATTTGGTTTTTGGTATTCATGGCGAAATGGTAACAAAAAATTGTCAAAATTGTGGTATATGAATGGGTTGAAAGTATGGACGATGCGGGATGTCCTGTTTATCGGTAATGGTAGCTCTTGCTCGTTTGAAATATTTGCAAAGATTTTTGGTCGAATTGAGGAAGGTTGGAAGGTCAATTAACTATAAAAGAAAAGGTCTAGGGTCCAGCCAGCTCATGGTCGTGAATAAAGAAATATTGAAAAGTACAAGGCCGACAAGAAGAATTGGACAATGGGGAAGGAAATCAAACAATAGCTATTGAGGACTCAACAATAACAAAGAATGATAAACGAAAGTGAATGTCCCACAACCCAAACAGACAATAAGCACAACAAGACGCGAGATTGTATCTGTAACAATATACAATAGAAACTACACGCAGAAATGAATGTATGAGTAGGGAACGGGAAGGGAAGGGAAGGGAAGGGAAGGGAAGGAAAGGGAAGAATGAGGGGGAAAAGACAATGAAACGGGAAGTGATGATGCCTCCCATTTGAAATAGACCTACAAATTGGCCATGAAGCACGACCTAGGTAAGATCCAGACTTGAAGTACCGAAAATAGCAACCTTTTCTTATTCGATCACAGTCGCATCAAGTCATAATAGTAAATCAGTAAGTTCATTCATTGACCAGTCAAATGACATCTGTGATCAATTGCTGTAACTTTTACGCGCCGACAAGGAAAGTTTGATATGAATTGATTGGTTAGCGCGTCAAATGAGAACCTATCCATGAATATTGCATGAAAGTAAAGATCTGATCGTTATTACGCAACATGATGATGTCTTTTATGATTGGAAGACATTATTATCGTTGATTATCGTAGAGACATGGAGATGAAGATGGATGTGTTGGGTTGGTGTCTTGAATCATACTTATAGTATTTTGAAGTCATTCAAGATCGACAAGAGAAGAGTAGAATTGATGGTCGTTGATTAGGTAAGAATACACTAAAATAATACCCGGGTAGACCTCGGTATCTAGGCCACCTGCAGTGTTGTAATCTGGGGGTGGTGCTGCTTTACCTATCATCATGTAACCTTATTCCATCTTCATATCCGACCTCGATCAATGTAACCTTCTGGTACAATACAAGTATAAGAATTCACCCTCTATCGTCTGGAATAAACTCCTTCCGAGGCACCTAATGCTGAGCAATGAGTCTCATATCTATTACACTACCTATGTCCCTAAAGACAATGGTCTCAAGCCTATACTGGAGCTTGACAATCCGTTTCTGCTGAGAAGAAACTTCTTAGATAGAGGTAACGTTGTACGAAATGTCAAAACGGTATGAAATGCAGAAGAAACATAGTGGCAGTAGAGGGAGTTCTGAATACCAGTCATCCTACCCCATTCCAAAGCTTCTTAACTTTTGGATTTGGGCTTTGAAGCTATACAACGAACCTTTTTCATCTTAACCTGTATCGAAACACTCGACCCAAGACCTCAGCATTCTTGCGAGCGCAGCGCTGGAGAAGACATATGTATTTCCAAATCATGTACAGCAAGGTTTTAATTCTTGGGGTTCAATTCTCATTGAATTGTGAAGTTATTTAGCCTGTCTGATTCATCTAGCACATAAAGCTTCACTTCAAGCCACAAATCTCTCTACTCCCGCGCAAATATAATCATGACAAAGGGAAGTTATTGTGAACTAGCTACAATAGTCTAGTCTGGCCTCATATCATCCTACCCATCCAACCCGATTCTCCAGCACTTAGTTTCCAACGAGCTTGCTACCCATACAAAGTCTAATAAGCACGTTTGGGTACCGCAACCATTGATATGATCTGGGGTCCGTTATAGGGAGGAGGCGGAACATCATATCGACTCCCCACTTTGAAGAAATTTCCTGGCGGCGTGTCCACCACACTACACAAGCCCTGAGCAGGCCAAAAGTTGGCTCCGTTGGATCTCCCATTCGCTGCGCAAAAAGCAAGACAAGCTTCAAAATCGGTCGTCATCAACTCAGGGCCTTGCACGGCCCGGTATATACCATGCGAAGTGGTGGTCAACCAAGGATATGTATACACCATCACCGAGCGCTGGCAGTAGATTCGGAAATTTTGCCCGTTGCGATTTACGACTTTCATATTTGAAGCGGGGCAGGAGATGGCGGGAGGTGGGGGTGGGGGTGTGACGCAGGATGGGTTTGTGCCTGATGGGAGATGGTCTGTTAGAGTGATCACTGTGGGAATGAAATGGTACGTGGAAGGAGAGGTGGAGGTGGAGAAAAGAAGAGAAAGGTAAAATACCGTCCCATTTGAAATTCTGGCCTGCTGGGCAACAACCTTGCTTTCCGCTGGCGGATTGCACCGTGTTTGGGGGAAGACAACACTCTGTCTTGCCGGTCTTAGAGTGCGTATACCTTTGTTTCTTCTGTTAGCTTGTCATTTCCTTTCATTTCAAGACTACCCTGTAGTCGTTGTCAACCAGCAAAGGTTCAAGATCTTACTCGGTACCAAGACAGACTATATCGAAAGTGTTAGAAAGTCAGAAATAGAGAGATATCGGATGGCAAGACTTACTGCTTATAGCTGCGGTCTCACACTCGCCCTGAAAAACACCGTTTGCATCGTTTTTAGGAACGTAATTGGGGCCAGCGGTTCTCTTGCAGAAATCCTGTATTGGAGTAAAGTAAGCTCAGTCCATCTCTACAACATGCAGGCATTAATTCATATAGTAAGATGAGATGAAAAAGACTAGCATACCTCGGGTGTCTCAGCAGGCGACTGAGCAAACACAAAGCTTGCAATGGTGAAAACACCAAGTATGGAGAGCTTGAGTGTTTTCATGGTGGAATAGTAGACAATGAGATCAAAATAGGAAAGTGTCCAAGTAGAATCGAAAAGTCAATCAGTCACCGAGAGGGCAGAGATGTAGAAGTAAGTTTCGCTCTCAATATCTGGTTGATATGATATAAGGAGTCGGGATAGGATGGTTTCCTTAGCACCTATGAAAGTATCACAAGCTCCGCTCTCTGAATCTTGCATCCAAGGATTTGAAACCAGAACACTAATGCCGTAATGAAGTGTCACTGCTTTCTCAATTGGGGTGGCTAGTTTATTGAATCCCGAGTCACTGAACCCCGCATAGTATGTAGTGAGGATGTATCGAACCTTGCTTTCGATGGTCAAGAATATCTCCTACCTCATACATACTACATCCCACAACGACTCGATGGCTCCACCAACAACTCAGCGCCATTTGCAATTCAGCCCGAAGGCTTGGTGGTGTAGCTGTCATGTAGCTTTTTGATTACAATTTGGCACTGCTACATCATGTATCGCCTCACTACGTTATCGCATCGTAGCTGAAGACGATCTGCTGCATCATGTCTTGCCTGCACGATGTTTCTATGCTCTAATTGAAGACGCTGTTTCAGCGCACACGATACATGACTATCGACTGCACCATGTTGTAGCCGCAGACTGAATTTCCGAGTGACATTCGTACAACTTGTAAATCTGACATCACCATCCTACAGTAGTACTACCTCCTGCCAATTCGATAGATCACAAATGCGGAACGTAAGGCCGCGTAATTAGTATGGGGTAGCTAGTAGCTACCGTACGAGGCTTCCCATGCATCATCTGTTTCACAGACACCGACCCTCTGTGCCGGATACACCGTGTACTTTAGGTCACCTCTGTATACATGCTGAGACACAACGTATGGCACATAACTAGCGGTGCATGCATGACTCAAATTGGGAAGAGAGGGACAGTAGATGTGTAGCTGAGCTTCCCGTATATGCTCGGTAATGGGTGCGGGGAGACTCTCTGTAAGGGGTGGTCACAGCATGAGCATCTGTTTCTTCCGAGAGCCGGGATTCGGGACATTTAGGACTCGGGTATTGAGATGGCTGCTGTGAGCGATTTACGTGGGTGGTTTGAGTGGGCTTATGCATGAAGGTTTTGGTGCGTGGATCAGTTGGGTTGTTTGGGTGAGATCCCAATGTACAGGAGTGAGGCGTTTTTGTATGCAAGTGAGATCTCGTGATGCTCTAATTCTCACCTCACCTCTTTGCTTCAAAAATTATAGGTCTTCAGATTTCTTGACACAAGCTCTCTATCTCAAAGTGATATAGGCAATATTTTCAATGGAAAGGTTGGGATCGTTCTATCAATTTCAAATATCTTGTCATTGAATCTTGAGCCTACAGTAACCCTAATCTCCCGTCCCCAAAATGCGATGCCAAGTCCTCCTTTCTCACCATCATTCTCATAGTCACTTCAGAAAAAGTTCCCATGAGCTAGAAAAGTATCCTCGGAGTCTTCTCTTACTAAGTCCTCTTTGTAGTCGGAATAGCGCACAAGAAATCCCCTCCAGCAGGTGCTGCGCCCGTTGGCGGTGACTGCCAGACAGAAGCCCAAACGCAGTTATCAGTTGGATTTCCATCGTCGTAAAAGTTGACACCTTGACAGTATGGTTGGGCTTTAGCAGCTAGATTGCGTATTAGCATCCTCTCTCTATAATGTTAGGCAAGGATTGAAACTCACAACACTGCTCCATACACTCCTTGAAATCCTTTGCACTCGACACCCCCAGGTTTGGATTAGCAGCGGTGTGTCCCAAGGTGCAGTAAACCTTATACTCTACCCCACCGACGGTGGTAGTCTTGCCATCTGCAGCTGGACATTTATCAGGGAAAGCTGGGATTGGCGGAGTCGGACAGGTGGGACATGGAGTACTTGGAGTACTTGGACACGGGCAAGGACAGACGGGCTCTTCAACGAGATGGGCACTATCATATGGATCAGGCGTTACAGGTACATCATTATTACCGTGACTTCGTAAATAGCAGACTTTAGTTGATGGTTCAAAGATGGCCCTGACGCAGTTGCTTATTCCAGCGCAGCGTGTTATGCACTCAGCCAGATCAGTTGCGGGTGCTATGTTTATATCATTCGCGCCGTGATTGACTAAGAGTTTGTTAGAAGGGGATTGAAGATTTACAAAAGATTGTTTACTGACTCAGGTTACAATAGAGCTTCCATTTCTTGCCTCCAGCCGTGAAGGTCTTTCCATTCCCCTTGGGGCAAGTAGGTGTTGGATTTTCCCTGCAATTAATTCAATATGAGAGCTGTATCTTCGGGGCCCTTAGAAAGAAGACTTACTTGCAAGAACAATCACAGGTATACACATCATCCGAGTTTGCACAACAGCTTCCAGTCAGTGTCTTTGGATCGGCATGATAGAATTTACCAGCAGCACAGCAATCGCCTTTCTTTGCCGTGTCGTCGAAAGAAAACACACTTGGGGCAACGCAGCAAGCTCCTTCAGTCTTGACAACGGAATCCACGCTGAAAGTTCCCTGAAAAGGTAATAGTAAGCTCTGGGTAGCAAAACAAATTTAGTCGAGAGAAAACTCACTTTGTCTTTACCACAACATCCTGGCTTGTTGGTTTTGGGATCCTAGGAGAGTTTAGAATCGAAAATTCGCATCTACTCAGACGGAGAACTTTTCTCACGGTGTATGGGCCCCAATAACAGCTCGTAACAGGAGGAGCAACACATTGCCCAGTAGGTTCTAAATACACCATAAGCACAAAGCTACTGAACTACGTAGGGTAAACATACGGCCAGCTGCGTTGAATTGCATAGCTGTTAATTTTGTCAGAGAAAGCTAAATATTGAGGCTATCATATCAACTCACAAAATTGCGGTCCAGCCTCTGTTACGAATTAGCAAATTAGTCCCTTAAAAGTTCGGTATGAAATTCTTACTTTGCTTGCACACAGCATCCCATTTCGCCTTATCAGCTGGAGTCGGATCAACTGCAAAGACTTGACTTGTCAAGACAGCAAAAGGAAGTAATATCTTCCCTAATGTGTGGATCAACATTTTGAGATGAGCTGTTTAGTCCGTGAAATCGAATAGCTAATAAACTTAACTGTATATTTGGAGAGAGAGAAATATGTCAAAGGCAACTTTCAAGAGACTTGGAAGTCTTTACAAAGGAATGACAGAGGGATTGCCTGGTTAGCATAGAGAAAGCTCTATAAACCACTACTATCAATGCAAGTCTCAAAACGTAGGATAGCTTGTGGATCATTGTCTAAGACTGCGCACCGAAAGAACCCGATTGTGGAAGTCTGAGAACACAAGAGGTAATGAATATGTTGTGCCATGTTAAATGCATGTAGGGTTCTCCCAAAGGTTTTCAGGTCACTACTCCCGAGCGAGTGGTGAACCGTAGCGTAATGAATTTGAACAGAAATACGATGTGACTCGACATACGTTGTGCTACTCCTTACTCCAGTCATGCCGCCAAGTATTGAATTCTAATATATTATGAGTGATACTGAATAGAATCAGGGAGTTTTTTGGTATGCATTGCATACTATGAGTTTGAAGAATGAGGCTTGCCTGAATCAACCTTGCTGTGTTTCTTTGTGCTAGTCCTCGCTACACATTGATATATTCTTGCCAGCTCAACCTGTCTTAGAAATAGAGTACAATGCGGGGAAGTAATACAACTTCGACTTTTCCCTCAACAGGAAATGAAAGGAAACGATAGGTTTCATCGGAGAATATATCTGTGCCGATTAGATACCTAACATGGAAGATGAAGTGGCTTCTACTTGCGTACACTCTCAATAGGACAGGACCAATTAGGACAATGATGCATAGACATATATCGTAGCAGTACTCGCTAGGCATCCGAGAAACAAAACGCATGTGTCTGGGAGGAGCTGAGACCCATTTTCCATTTTCGTTGTGATCTTAACGAGACAAGAACTCGTCTGCTTTAAACGTCCATCAACACTGACTTTAAAGTTGAAGTTCTGCTCTACACGCTTGCGAGAAACATCCTCATCTTCCTGCTCTTATCACTTGCCTTGCATCATATTCTACCAACAACCATGATGGGCCTCACTCGAAGCACCCTCGTTGTAATTTTTTCCTTCTTACTTCTCCTTCAACCTCTTGCAAACGCTCAAGATCAGGCTCAAGCTCGACCAGGTGCCGCTGCCCCAGCTGCTGCCCCAGCTCCGGCTGCTGGTCGACCCGGTGCTGCTCCTCCTCCTGATCAAGTGCCAGCTCCGCCAGCGGCCCCAGCTGGAGCTCCCGCCGCTGGTCGACCCGGTGCCCAAGTACCGGTTCAACCGGGAGATTCCGCTCAACCACGGCCAAAGGTCTATTCTTGTCCCGCCGATAATGGCGCGAAATACACAACTGCAAATGGAGTTACTTTCGAGCTACAATGTGACCATGGCACAACCGCCAAGCCCCTTGACAACGTACCTACCAATTCGCAAAAGGAATGCGCAGATTATTGCTCTACACTTCCAAATTGTCAATCTGCCGATTGGAACGACAGGTCCAAATTGTGTGCAACGAAGCAGGAGGTTTGTATCCTATCTGCCCTCTGAATGTCAACTTGATCCGCTAACTTCAGCAGTACATACCGGTGAGCAGAACTAAGCTTCAAGCACAAGAGTTTTTTGCTCTTTGATCTGTTCTTACTGACGAGAAAAGACGTTTCCCCTTCCAGGAACACATACCTGGTTTCCTCTAGAAGAGCGAAAACCGCGCCCTGACACAGAATACCGTACACCACCCGAGTGCCCAGCACCCAAGGTAGCTCTGGCAGAAAGCGTGACTGCGAGCGCAAGTTTCACATCTGATGGCCAATGTCCAACCAGTAAGCGCATCTTCAATCGTAGAGTGAAAGTTCTCATCACTGATAATTGCAGATGACGGAAAGATCTTTTTGACTCCACAGGGCACATACTTCCAAGTCAAGTGCGGTTCACAAAATACCGCTGAAATAACAATTCCCGGGAGCAGGCCACTTCATGACTTTGCAGAGTGCATGACTGCTTGTGCAGATATTCCGGAATGCAAGAGGTAAGATCCAAAATTAAGAAGAGCTGTAAGCAGAGGGACTAACTGAGGAAAGTGTAACATTCAATGATGGAAAACCTAACTGGGATTGTAAATTCTTTGGCACTGGAGTCGAAGCATTGGTTGCAGATGCTACAAGTGATTGTTGTCCTTCTCCTTCTCCAATTCAATTATGCTAATCTTTCTTTATAGAAAATAAAGTCTCAGCAATCGTCATTGACCCACCAACTTCCGCAAAGCCCGACGATTTAACATTCCTCTGCTCTACTGAATGTCCAAATGCTGATGGGCAAACATGGGAATCTGAAACCGGGGAAGTAAGTGCACAGTTAGATTAGAGGAAGGTATTTCTAGAGTTGCTACTGACTGTTCATTAGAAATTTCGCATGGACTGCTGCAAGCGCCACGGTACTATTACCATAGGTCAGGACCAGACAGCCTCCCTAGAGGACTGCATGAAGCTCTGCTCTTTAATATTGGCCTGTCAATCTGTCGATTGGCAGCGAGATTCCGGGAGCTGCTATTTTGGAAAACACTCGGGTGTACCTACCATCGCTGCATCTGGGTGGGCTTCTGCCCATTCAATAGGTTGTGCTGGAGCTTGCAAGAAATCGGGTGGGGGATGCTGCGGAGGAAGATGAGGTTCCTCAGCATGAACCTGAAGATGTAACTGAGGCGTCTTGTTCCCAAAGGCTTATTACTATGTTGTCACTTTACTATATATGTTATCACTCTCGGAAGTGAAGAAAATTGAGTAGCTCGGATAATTTAGAACATTGATGATTGAATCATGAGATATTGTATCACGTGTGTATCGATTAGCCACTTAGCCTGTACTTCAGATCTCACCATCTCACCATCTCGCCGTCTCACCGTCTCACCGTCTGTTTCTACACCGTGACTTCAGCAACAATAATAACCTCGCCTGAGCCACTCCATTCGTACTCCTTGTTGTAACGTTGTAAATAATGATCATGAATCTTTCAAGGTTGTCGTCGTTTCGTGTTATGTTTCCATAATTTAAGATATAAGGAAAGAAATAAGGTTAAAATATCCTAGTTGATAATTATTGATAAGAAAAATGCTATCGAATACCTTGTAGTCAGTCACTGGACTGGACTGGACTGGACTGGACTGGTGGGTAGATGTGGACTGGTTGATATTTGTAGCTAACCCCCTATCAAAAGAAGCGTAATTACACAAGACTTTGGAGATTAATTATAACTTCATTGAACGGCCGGGGATTTCCTTCTTTTTATACCTTCTCATCTCTACTATTACTCATCCCTCATACTCATACATATAGATATAGATATACATATACATATCGTGTTCAATCTTCAATCTTCAATCTTCAAAAACTCTCTCTCATTATACGGTATCGCCGACAAATCGAACGCCATCACCAACCATCAAATACTTCCTAAGAGAAAGAAGAAGAAAAAAGAATCAAAGAAAGTACACCTTCCCTTATCTAAACACGAGAGAACGAGAACGCCAAGAATCTCAGGACACTTTGCATCCGACCAACGAATTTTATTTCTTTGGATCGCGATTATTATAAGTCGAAAAAAAAAACTGCTCGAGTAAGTAGGTACTTAACACGAGCTAGTAAAGGTACCTAGTAAAGGTTTAATCGAATTTTAATAATTTACCTCTTCCTCCTTTCGTCAAGCTGGCGTCCTCCGGTCTTTCTTCTTTGGAATCTTCCCATCAACATCATCGAAGACGGTCATCAATACAAATAAAGACAGACCTTGAGCCTGACGAACGAACTTCTTCCCATTCCACAACCCGGGTGTTGTCACCTATACCTGGAACTCCGATTGGTTCAATGTCATTATCGCGAAGTCCATCTCCAAGACCTGGGGGAGGTTGGGCTAGCCCCGGCCTTTCAAGCCCTTACACCAATGTCAGCGGAAGTTCTAGTCCCAATAAAATGCAAAGAGGGGGTAGAAATGGAGGCTCGGTGACTTGGGAGTCTGCGAGAGCAAAAAGCGAAGAAGTAAATGGTTATCCTTCGTTTTCGACAAAAAACAATGGTTTCTTCAATCGACATATGAGAAACCTCTCAAATAGTCTGCCGCATTTTCATATGGGAGGGGATAGGAGTTATGCGGAAAAAGAGAAACTTGGGCGCGGGCGATGGGTAGGATCTTCAAAGTTGGCACGCATGAGAAATAGCTTTGCGAGAGTCAGTCGCAAAGTGAGGATGCGATTTATGATTGTTTTAGGCTTTGTAATGATGATAATACTTTTCTATTCTACACGTAAGTCGACTTCTTGGACTGGGGGATAACGGGCAATTCTGACTTCAAGATAGCTTTACATTATTGGTGGCGCCGAGCGACGCATCTTGGAGGAGGTAAAAAGTTTGTTATAATACTTGCAGCAAATCAGGGGGGCGGAGTTATGGAATGGAAAGGGCCAAGGGAATGGGCAATCGAACGAGACAGTGTGCGCAACAAACGAAAGTACGCAAACAAATGGGGATACGAATTAGAGATTGTGGATATGAGCACCAAGAAGAGATATGCACATGAATGGAGAGAGAGTTGGGAAAAGGTTGACACTATCCGGAATTCATTAAGAAAATACCCGGAAGCCGAATGGTAAATTAACTCTCACCGGCAAATACTGAATCTCGCAGCTAATAAATCTTCAGGTTCTGGTGGCTCGACCTCAATACCTTCATAATGGAACCATCCTACTCCCTTCAATCTCACATCTTCAACAGCTTAGCCAAAAATACCTACCGCGATATCAACGAATATAACCCCCTCAACATAACACACCCTCTCACATCTCCCTACCTCGATGCCGAATCTCGCAGCACCGTCGGAGATGGCCAAGTGAGCTCCATAAACCTCATCGTCCCCCAAGATTGTTCGGGTTTCAATCTCGGTTCCTTTTTTGTCAAACGCAGCGCATGGACCGATCGTCTTCTAGACGTATGGTGGGATCCTGTTGGTTACGAACAAAAGCATATGGAATGGGAACATAAAGAACAAGACGCGCTCGAATTCTTGTACATCAACCAACCCTGGATTCGACCTCATACCGCTTTTATCCCTCAGCGCAAAATCAACAGCTTCCCACCTGGAGCATGCTCGGATAATGGAAATGATACGCGTATCCATTATGATGAACATGATCGGGATTTCCTAGTAAACATGGCGGGATGCGAATGGGGACGAGATTGTTGGGGCGAGATGTATAATTATCGAGAGTTAAGTAATCACTTAAACAGGACATGGTGGGAAAGATTCAAGGAGGATTTGGTGATCAAAGCGTGGCAAAAGATTCGGGGCAAGAAACCCGAGTCAAAAGATTCATGAATGGATGAATTCAGATGAGAGGACAATTACCGGATGAATGAGTTTGAACTAGGAACGAGGGGAATGAAAGGGATTTCCCTACAGCGGCTACGGCAACAAAAAGGAAAGGAAAAGCCACATTTTTTTCTCTGGATATACTATACTACAGTGTCTTTACTTCATGAGCAGCAGCGCAATTAGCACCTTTTAATGAGAGCGGTTGTAAATGATGTACTGCTTGCAACCTGTATTTACACAATTGGCGTCTGGGTGTTGTTTTATCTTCTACTGTAGATCTTGATGGGGACTTTCTGATTGTGTATCTGTCTATCTGGGCAGCGAACATGGGAAGTAGAAGGGGGAAAGGGGAAGGAAAGGTTTGTGTATATGTGTATAGATTAATGTTACGATCAATGCCCATTTACAGAGATATTGAGATTGAGAGTGTTTTGTGAGCATGGTGTATAGCACCTGTACAGCACCATTCACGCACTAGTGATCTAAAGTTTAGAGACCGGATAAGGTTCAACTTCACAGCTAACTTCAATACCTCTTCCAATCTTTATTTTCTCTCGGTATAGTATACATACATGCATATCCCGGGTATCCAAATCAAAACGCCTTGTGCCATTTGCTCTTACATGTTGTTTCCTCCAATGCGCCACTTGCAAACGCAATATAGCAATGAGCTTATCCGTAGCTTATCCGTAGCCTGTCTTTACTTTTTAAATAATGGGATGCGTAAAATACTTTTTTTTTGGATCCGAACGCCCTCGCATTTGACCAATACTTTAAATGCCCTCCCCGTTATTTCTCCCCCATAACTTAACCGTTCTATCATACCCACCACTAACGATCCATTTGCCATCAGCCCCTACATCACAACTATGCACATTCCCCGTATGACCACTCAAGCTTTGTACCAGCGCCCAATCATCCGCCGAGAAGATATTAACATCCTTATCAAAGCCGCTGGAAACAAAGAATGTCCCCGCCTTCCTGGGTATCACGACCCCCTTCTCATCTTTCTCGGGCAACGACTCGGCATCTGTACCCTTAAACCATCTCAAGTCGGAGACCACACTACGATGCGCACCTACTCCACCAGTACTTGCGACTTTCCTCACATCCCAGCATTTGACCCAGCCGTCGCCCGATCCTGATAGGACGCGATGTCCGTCGGTAGACCAGTCGAGTGCGTAGATGGGTCGGATATGTCCGTCTAGAATCATGACGGTGCGGCCGGTTCGGAGATCCCAGATACGTCCAATACTATCCATACCTGCACTGGCTAAAAGTGATCCATCGCCGTTGAAATTGAGACAGAAAACCCCCCTGGAATGTCCTTCTTGAAGTAAAAGTTCTGTAGTAGTTTCAACATCCCATAGTCTCCATGTTGTGTCCTCCGATGCAGATGCAACGTATTTGCCCGATGGATGGAATTCCACTCGGCAAACCCTCTGGTTATGGCCTGCAAGCGTCGAAACTGGCGTATCCTGCTCCATATTCCACAAATGCACTTTCCCCTCTGCTCCTCCTGATGCCAAGTTGACGCTGCCTGGCGACACATTCGATCCCTCAATTGTAGCCCCCGGGGCCCAAGAAATCCCACCAACCCTGTCTGTATGCCCCCTCAGCGACTTTTTGACTTCCAAATCCGGTATCCCAAGCAGTTTAATTCCACCTCCCCAATTGCCAGCCGCGACTAACTCCCCACCCGGCGAAATCCTCACGATACTAACTGGTCTCTCTCCAGCCGTTTGACTTCCCTGCAACTCAAAATCCTTCAGTCTCTCCTTCACACCTTGTCTAAATTTAATATGAGTCCTCAATGGAATATCCTTTTCAACCTTCTGAATATCCACCCTCTTCTTCGCCCTCGGCAATGAAAACTTCGCAATTTCAATCCTCGCATCCAGTAATTCTTTCGTCCCCCTGGTATAGAATTCCTCCTCCGCTTCCTCATCTTTACCCCCCTCCCCCATCTCCACATCACCATCCTCAACCTCTCCATTTTCTTCCGCCTTCATCTCACTCTCAATCGTCAACAGCTGTCGCAATCGATCTCTTCTGTCACCCGGTCCCTCCCCAAATAACGTGATTGGTTCGCCCATTTCTCGAAGTCGCGAGCGCACGCGTCCATCGTCGGTGGGAACCGCTATGGCGGCTGCGCGACGCTTGCGGTCGAATTGAGAGAGGATGGCACTGGCTCGCTCGGGGGCAATGCCGGCGGTTGCGGAGGGCATATCATAGTCGCGGTCGAGGGCTGGAGTGGAATTCAGTGGATGTATAGAAGGATCCGTGGGGGATAGTACTTACGGACATCTGCGAGGTCTATACCTGTATCCTGTGCGTGGGGGAGATTGGGTTAGCATCTGCTCGTGAATTTGTATCTATTCATCTGCCTAATGTTCATTCGTATGCATGATTGCAAAAATATATAGCTTGGAGGGGTAGAACTCACTTCTTTGGCCTCCTCTACGTAAGCTTGTCTTGAAGGATGCATGTTGATAATTCTGCAAGCTGCAGATGGTGAAGAATATATAGTTCCGATGTACGTGCTGGTGATATGAGGCAAGTGTCGTTGTTTATACGCGCGGGAAATAATTTATTTTGAGTGCAGTGCAGTGCAGTGATGTTAGTGATGATCTTCGCTAAAGTTTTGGTGCTTAAAGGCCTGGAAGCTTGGATCAAAATCTATTTCTAGGCCTCTGACTTTCTGGGTGGAAATGCTTGGCGCTTTCATGCTCCAGGACTTATGGAGAAAATAGGAGATATCTACGAGTTCATCTGGTTACTATCCTGGCTGAGTAGTCAATTATAATATCAATATATATTTGAGTTTTACAATCACATGTCTTGAAACATCACATAGAAATCATAATGGGAGAATATTTGGAATACAAGAAAATGGTATATTCTATCTATAACGTCATGCGCGTATATAAAAAAAAGAAAACCCTCCTCCTTTTGGTAGGTATCAATCAATCCCATAGGTATTCTGGTGCCAAAACGCCCTTACTCCAATACATGTGATGACAATGCTGCTAATGGGTGCAAATGAAATTGTGGTATTTCCTTGCTAAACGCCAAATGCAAGCTAAGGTACAAGGTATATTCATGAAAACAGAGGCTGAAGTGTAAAAAGGTCAAATGTAAAAGTGTGAATGTAGAAGAAAAGAAGAAGAAAAATTTGAATTTGAAACAGGAGTCCCCATCATACCCGAGATATCCACTCATCTATGCCTCGAATGGCGTAGGAGTGATGCCTCTCTTGGCAGCTCCGTTTGAGAAGACCTTGATCGAGTTGATGATCCAGTAAGCATCGGTGAACGCAGTTGGATTGGCAGCAACATAAGCGTTGCAAGTAGCAGATTTAGTGCTGGCTGCGCAACCTCCGCTTGACCAGACTTGTCCAGCCCAATCTCCACAGAAGGTTGTATCGAGGATGATGTTGTGTTCAGCGAAATGAGTATCGATGTTACAACCGCTACCAGCAAATTTGGCAGTTGGCGTTCCCCAGGCGGTGGGGTCTGGCTTTCCAGATTGGATGTTTTCTGGGATAGCTGTACGAGGGAAGAAGTAGATGGCGATGTAGGATGAGGTCCACTCCCAAGCATAAACTCCACCTCCGTTTGCGTTGAAGCTTGGACCGTAGTTTTGGGTGTTTTTGGTTACCTGACCACAGCCTGTGTTTCCGCCTCCAGCATTGCAGTTTGCGCCAACAAGAGTTGTGCCAGCGTCAGATCCATTGTTGCTCACGACGCAACCTGATGAGGTGTGAAGGGTCATTTGGTTTGTGGTGGCAGCGTTCACTCCCTCGATCACGTCGATCTCTCCATTTGCAGGCCAGTTGGGACCAAAACTCCAAAGTGCAGGCCAAGTTCCACACCCTTCTGGCATATGGGCGATATCGGCGATGAACAAACCATGGGTATATGCTTTGTTTGAGCTGACACGAGTTGAGGCTCGCCCAGCAGATCCTGAGATTGTTGTAGTGTGATCGACTCCGAGGTAAACAGAGTTGACACCGGCGTTGTTGGTGTACCCAGCTAGAGCTGTTTTGTTTGCAGCAGAAGCTGATTGGTATGCCACAAGACCGTTAGTTGGATCGGCTCCAGAAAAGAAGTTGAACTCGTTGAAGAAGTTTGTATGGTCATATGAATCGATAAGTGTATATGCGGCGTTCGCGCTGCCAGCAGCGAGAATCAGCGCAGCACCGATACGACTGAAGACTTGAGTTGAAGGCATCGTTGTGGTTTTAAAGATTGTATGTGCTTCGTATTTTGTTCCTGATAAAAAGTCTTTGAATTCAAGTATGGAGAATTCCTAATGAAAGTATTGAAGTTTTTTGCGTGATCTCTGAGTATAGAACTTTAATGAGTGTCTAAAAAGCCTTCGAGTAAAATTGAGATCGGGAAAGATTTATGGAATTTCCTCGAATTTAAAAAGCAATTGTTCTCGCTTTGTGTGACTACGCTTGACAAAGACAATAGAGTTATTTCTAATTGTATGCGTCAAAGGAAAATTGCCGAACAATAAGTTTTAGTGAATGGAGTTGAAAGATGTCGGATGAGCCACAACTGTCAAAGAAGGGTGAACAAAGAACAAGGTGACCAAAATAGAACGAGGATATACCGCGTAAGGAGTGACGGTGATACCGAATGCTTGAAAGTTGACAAAGCGAGAAAGAAGCTCTTCGACTTGAAGAAAGAGGATGAGAGATATAATAAGAAAATCACGTATTCGAAAGATTCCTTTTCTAAAAAGTCCAAGGCTCTTTGTCCCAAACAGTCCAGCTCTTGAAAGGCGTTTCCAGGGATAGTCAATGAATGCCCTGTAGACTTCATGGCAGGGGAGTAAGCTTTGGAGGACTAGATAGCCATTATACCAGGTCATCCTAGAAGACCTGGGAGCAGAGCTGAGAGGGGTAAATGGTAAAGGTATGAGTGAAAAAAAATGTGTATGTGCGTGTGAGAAACATATGGAGGATTCAATGGATGATGAAGCATTGACATGGAACAGGCTAGACTGACCACTCTCATGACGAGCTAGATTCCCCCCTCCCCAGACAGACAAATACCCACTAGGTTGATTTGATCTGAACTATGGGATGTATAGGTAGGTAGTGAGAAACATTATTACGACAGGGGAATGAGGCGATGAATTGAATGGCACAGCCAGTCAGGATTCCTCATTCCTGTTAAGAATTAGATGCCGGAAAAGAGATGTTTGAGGTTTGTGGTGGTTCCTGAAGGAGTGGGCCAATTAAACTTTATAAGCTGCCAAGAGATCTTTTGGACGGGACTAAGCGACGTTTCTAGTTTCATTTAGGCGTTGAAGGTGTATGGTAGCACTGGTCAGATCATTGTTTAAGGAAAATCAAATATATGCAAGGCTAATAAGTGTGGGATAATCACTAATAGAATCTAGATATAGATAGTATTGATCTATTCTACCTCCCAATTCATTCTGTGCTTCTTGTCGTTGAGATTAGTTTCGAAAAAGGGGAAGTAGAAAATGCGATTCTTCAAGACCTGAACATATTATTTGGTATTTGTATAGCCCTTATCTAATTCTCCCATCAGGCGAAAAACAAAACGAATTGCTCGAGTAAGGTTAAAGAAAGAATCTTCATTTTCCAATCAGATTCCAGAGGACCCAGATCTCCAAACATCTAAGGAAAAACTTCACGTTCCCTTGAAACACCAAGATCAGAAGGAAACTCGTTCGTCTGGTCTTTTCCGCGTAAGCCCTGGTGCCCGTTTCTCGAGTCAACACCAAACAGATTGGCCGCGGTAACATTTGTGTTTGCTCGTGTCTTTCGCATCTAAAATGACCCACTCACCCACTATATGGATGCATGAAACTCGATATCATGCGATGAGACCCAGAAGATCTTATCAACCGCCACATTAGCAAAGCACCGTGCGTGCTATCAACCTGTCACTGCTGTCAGACTGTCAGTAACTCCGGAAAGTACTGTCAAACCCCGAATATCCATGATCCATCCCCCTACCATCAATCAAATGGGGGCTTGACTGGTGGACCAAGCTGCGGCCCGATACCTACTGTCATACATTTTAGAGCAATACCCCAGACTTCAATTCTTCTACTACTCCCCATCCACCCCTTTTCAATTTCCGAGTCCTCAAATCATCTCAACTTTCGAAAGCCTCGGCATCATCAACCTCGTCTTTACATACCATCACTATATGGTGCATTGTAGGATTCACCTTATTCATAGTACGTCTTCGCCTCTCTTATGCCTGCAAGTAAGCATCTAAATTAGATCTATCTGGAGTTCAGTGGAATCAAACGATCCTTCAATGTTATGCATAATTTACAATCCATAGCTAGAGATACACGATCAACAAAGCAATGAATATAGTTCGGCAGCTTCTACTACAACACAGCCCATCTTAGGTATCTTCAATCTTTCAACTCCCGGTCGCATATATATCATCCTCTATTGCATGAACAGTTAGTCTCGGTAAGATGCGGTACGCATCGCTGCTATCCACCAACAAACTTCAAATATTACCTCGCCTCCCGTGCCTTTGAAATCTCCCATTTCGGATGGCTCCCAATGTGCCATCTGAAACGAGGAATTGACATTTGCCAATAATTCTCACCTCATCTATTCCCTTCCCAGTCAACCATCCGATATTACTCAATAATGTTATTTGACCACATTCGTTCTATTTTACTTTCACAGTGCGGACTGGTAGACTCAATGCATCACATTGTAAATATACTCAGCCACACGTAGGTATAGGAGTCTCTTGCCCATTATCATCCATCATATCCATCAAACATCATACCGGTACTTCACAAAGTATTATTCATATCATATTGGGACCGGGAAAGAATACTCGCTTCTGAGGAATCTCGGGACTGGGCAGTATGGTGACGAAGTCGCCCTGGTCTCAGCTCGAAAAGCGATTATATACCTCTTCCTTCTTAAGTAGAGAATAGGCTTAATCTCACAATTCGTTTCTATTTTCTCGCTGTTACACTCTTTCAACAGCTATATCTGTCCATTTGTTTCACTTTTCTTGTCCTGAGCCTTTCAGTACGTCATATATAGCTCAGCCAGACTCACCCTTGTGGGCACACTTGATCTGTACCACCGAATATATTAAAGCCACGATTCCTACCTCAGCCGATGGCATTCCCCACTGAATGGCTTTCAACGCCATATATTTGTCGTCCGCTCTTTTCACCAACTATACTGACACTGGGCCACATTCTGGCCCGGTTCAGTCATCACCTTCTTTGAGGTGTCCGTTGCTTACAGTCATCAACATGTTGAAGATCAAATCCTTGTCATTTATTTCCTACCGGCCCTGATGCACAACATCGCTTGCTAGCCACTGGAGGTTCGGCTTACGAGATGAACAGCGGTTCAGGGGGTGCCTCTCTAAAGATGCTGCTGCAGGGTATACAAATGGAGGTATGCCATACTTTGGTGGGGTCGACTTTGATGATGTTTTTCGTCTTGGAAATGGTACTACCAACTGGCCTGTTATCTAAAACTTTGCTTACGGTACCATTGCTGAGATGAGGCGAATGGGCAAGGCCTTTCCCAAAACTTTTACACACAACTAATACATCTAATCCTACCAGCGACAAGCTGTAAATTTACTATATCGATTGTTCTGAGGGTGGTCGTGAGGGCATGATCCAGGTTCAACTTGCCCCTGAGTTATACCATGGAGTTATCGCCGGTGTACCAGCCTTGCAATATACACATCAACAAACAGATGAATCATCTCATTGCTCCAGTTTAGGTTGAGATTGTAGGCTACTACCTTGGCACGTGCGAATTCCAAGAGTCTTGAACGAGATCGTTGCTTTCTTTGACAATTTAAAGGGCAAGTCTGACAGCGTCGGTACCCGTAGCGATCTTTGTGTTGAACAGATAGATATGAGTAGTGTTATGGTAATGCGCAAATAAAGAGCCCTTCATGCCAAAAGGTGAGACAAACTAATTGCGTATCGGTGACATTTTGTGCCTGACGAGCACGTATAAAACAAATGTGGCTAACGAGTACACTTATCCAGGTTAAGATGTCAAAAAAGGTTACACTAGGATGATTAGGAGTTAGTACTAGGTATAAAATCGAGGAAGATTATTGAAGTGGAATCGGGGATTATAATCTTCTTGGGGCTTATGAAATATTGATATGTTGTGCCCGCGACCTTTTGGTTATCACAAGCGTGGTATCTCATATGAGACGCCCCTATTGAAAGCGCCGATATGCACGGAGATATATGCAATTGTACAAAGAGCAGAACTTGATCCAAGAGCATAAATCGGTACCTCGCGAGGATCAGTGCGAGACAAGATGAAAGGAGCATTGTGTTTGATTGGGGGGGATAAAGTACGAGTCGCGATATAAAAGCGTGAGTTTGTGGCCGAGAAAGTAAAAACGAGGATGCGGGCGTTTATGAGAAAAGGGAGAATGGGGATCAGAGATACTTCTGCGGCGACGACAAAAGGGGGTGCTTTGGCGTTGACGCTGTGGATGGAGGCAGTGGCGGCTGTTGGGAGAAGGGAGAAGGGAGAAGGGGATAATTTTGGGGATTATTGAGGCCAAGGGGGTAGATAAAAATGAGATAGGGATCTGGCTTAGACCCTGCAATCATTGGAGATGTCAAGGGAGCTTTGCAAATGCCACAAGCCTTCAATATAAGAACTAAAGGCTCCAGAATTTCCCCAGTATCGAAACCCTTTGGATCATAGTCTCCTCCACCACCAGCAGCTGATACCAAAGTAGGCAAGATGGGCCCGACCATGATAATGACTTTCATACTAGAAAGTGCTATCTCAAACTCGCGAAATATACCTCCACCGAAATAGTTGATGGCAATAATAGCAATGAGAATTATGGTAACGCAAATAGCTGCATTGGCTCCAGGCTCATCATATCCATTTCAATTTTTTCTCAAACCAGAATTGCATAACTAGCACTTATTCTGTAAGATTTCTGGGCGTTGTGATAATGTACTGATGTCTTGTGAGTAAGTATCTATAAAGAGACAGGACTATTTTACTAACTTTGAAAAGGTATTTGACAGCTTGTCAAATCGACTGATTGCTAGGTATATTATTGAGATAACGTAAAGCATTCCGAGTGGCGGTAATGAGGGGTGATATTTTTCACTACTATCTCATAAGGGCGATGTATGGGGAGGAATTGAAGAAATCCTTGAAGAAATCGTTTGAGATTCTTTATGATTGGGCCAAGCGCAACTTTTTCATCCCATCTCGTATATCCGTTTGCTCAGCTATTTTGATGTTTTGTACATGATAGGGATCAAAATTGAGAATCCTTGGTGTTTAGATTCTTCAGAATGGAAATCGTGTTGAAGGTTGAGAATAAAATTAGAATACATTGAATAGAGCATTTTCAAGGGACAAGAACTCGCAATCAAGGCCCCTAAAACTTGGATTTCTCTACCACCAATTTTCTCAAACCTATACAACCCACATTCACTTCATTGGAGGTGCATTATTAGTTTGCATACCAAAAGTTCAAATTTTCTCGCACTTGATCCTGGAATGCGTAAACTCGATATTAAATCTGCCAAATATATATCGACTGATGTACTTCGGTTCGGCTCCATCCGACCTCTCCCTATCTATGCATCCCTGATCATATATACTTGCCCCTGAAAATTCAATTCGAGTGTGGGTGACTGCGCAACTCAGGACCGTTTAATTGCTACATATCAAATGTGTGTGTATTGCGTTATTCTGGTTGCTGGATCTTCGCGGAAGGCCCAACTTGCGACCAATGTCGTCGCTGTTCTTAGAATGCGGTAATTTCTTAGTCAAAGTTCAAATCTCTGCCATATATTGACTGAAAATGGCTCGAACAATTTTTGATAGGGTTCCACTGACCTTAATGAAAAAGATTATGGCTCTCGAACAACGGTGTTGAGGGAGAGAGGGAGTCTTTTTCGGAAATTCTTGCATTGTTCATTGCAAAGTTCTTCTATTCATATTCAAACCCAGAAAACCCTAAGGAACAACCCAAGAAACAACTCCAAGAACATGCAAACTCGTCCTATAAAATGGAAAAAGGGCTTAGCTCTATCCTAATTTCCGTTCCTCATCATACTCCACTGAATCTCAATCTTGACACAACAGGACTGATATTCACGAACGAACTTCAACACTGCTAATACACGCGTGACACAATAATCACCGAGAAACAAAAAGTTATCATGCCAATCCTGATATTGGCACTTGTGGTAGTAGTTGCCGGGTTTCTCGCCGCCACAATGGTCCTTTACTGTATTTGGAGGCAAGACTCACAGCAGCCAACCCAGGACTAGACAGCGTACCACAGGCATCGAGCCCTCATCCGCATCCATCATCTCATGGCCTGGCCTGGCCAGTCACCAATCAGCCTTTGATGGAGGTTGGGTGAGACAAGAACGAGTTGACTGACAGGCGATTGTCGGATTGTGAGGTGAAGTGATAGGTAGATGTTGAGAAAATATTGTTTCATTTGCCACTAAATTAACCCCTCTTGGGGAATCCAAAATGCGGTGTTAAAGTGCGTGCTACTGACGTCTATACAAAATAGACTTTCAGTTGAGCTACCTTGAAGGACTTTCATTTGTCAAACAATTCCATTTGTAAACACTTCCATTTTTATCGAAAAGACAATCCCCCCTTGAGGAACAAAAATCAAATTAAATAGACCAAATCAATAAAATTCCCAAACTTGCCTGTGCTAAATGACCACTGTGACATCCGTAAAATTTCTGATAATACCCGGTATAATGCTCATAATAATATCACTCACAACCACAGGTGTAAATGTTCAAGACTAACTAGGCAGTGATGACACCACAGAAAAGACATAGGAGATCGCTCGAGGATATATATAAGGTACCCCTCAGCATCGGTTAGCAACAACTTACCAAACACATTCTATAGGCATACTAGAAGTTGCGTCTTCAAAAGTTCTCGAAAGTCCTTCGATTGTAGTTTTATATGGCAAGCAGCACAGTACTTATGTTCTGCACCAATTTAGCATCGAGGGTTGTCAATATTTGTGATACAACGTTCTCGCTAGTGCGTGGTATTCTGGCTTTGGAGTTGTAGGTAGTTCTAAAATTGTTGCATTATAAGCAACCCTCGCCTAATAACATTCACATATATCAATGCTAATATGACTGTGTAGACCTTCGAGCACTGAAACAATTCTGAGTAGGCTCTCCTTTCATTACCAAGAGCCCCATTTCTTTGTCTCTGACTGATCCTGTTCCTTTTAACAAAAGAACCGGATGGACGCAACGAACAATCCATTGTCCCTTCACGGGAGCACAAAGCCCATAGGTGATGCAAAGAACTACACAGAACAGTTCAAGCTGTTCGTGAATTTAAAAACAACTGATTCAAGATGCCTATAAATGAAGTCTTAATATCCTCGAATTATGTCTCTCCATCCACTCCAGTTCTATCTCATTAACACTACAGCATCAGATTCTCCAGTAACAACGCCACCCAAAGTTCAACGACATTTTTAGCTTAGTCTACTTCACGGAAAACTTTCAATCAACCAGCAAGATGTGCATTTCCAGACGTTTCATCTTCACCCAGTGTGGTCACCACACCTGGGGCACACTTGTAAGAGTCTGTGACCAACAGATTGCCTTTCAAACATCTCCAAGCACATCTATCGAGTGTGACACAATGTATTCTCACCCAATGCATAGTTACAAGTTCGCTCAGGTGTGCCGAGAATGTGAGAAGAAGAGAGGTAAGACGGCTGAAACAGCCGAGAAGTTGAAGCAGGCGTTGAAGGACATCAGAGAAAGTGTCGAAAGAATGGAGAAGATGCAAGCCGAACAACAAATGACTGAGACTGCCAAGGAAATATTGGCTGAAGTCTATCTTGACGATGTGGCGGCCTTGGAATCATGGGATTAAGTCAGATCTCTGATAAATCTCTATGATAGATCTCTGGTAAGATCTCTGGTAGGATCTCTGGTAGGATCTCTGGTAAGATCTCTGGTAAGATCTCTGGTAGATCTCGTAGTATAGAAGAGGAGGATCGGTAACCACACTGCAAGTCCAATGTCTTGCTGAGCAATACAAAATACATTGAAAATCAAAAACAGAAAGTCCCAAATAATTATGCAGTGCCAAAATGAATATAAGAGTGAATTAAATGTAGCACATGAAGTGAAGCATATGGAAACATGGATATAGCGGATGACTTGCCATTTTTTCCTGTTTAGGGGAGTGTATTGAAACGTGAGATTTAAATGCCTGGCTAGGTAACTTCACATGAGTTCTACCCAATCCATATTAGGTTCTGTTGTGGGTATCGACCAAACGATTTTGAGGATAATGTTGTATATTTTATTTTGATAGCTGCATAAGCCGATCCAGAGTATCTCTGATATAGTACATTCATCTCATCCCGATGATATAGCAAGACCGGATGGTTTGCTGACCAGAAGAGTTTGCCATGCATATCCTACAATGTGATTGCAAAATGATAATACAGTGGCTGTCTCTCGGATCCGATATCACCCCCGATCTGGTCTGGATGTTGGAATTCTAAGCAACCGAAAAGTGTACATGATCTCGATGCTACAAGATCGAATTTAACCCTCAATCTCATCCACCGCCTTGATCTTGAGCTCAGCAATCCTCAAAATCGTGTACTTGTGCTTGCTCTTCACAGTCTTCACTTTTCTGTTTCTCCTTTTTGTTTTCTCCTTGATCCTCATTGGTTCTGCCTCGGTACCCATGACTCTGGCTCTGCACTCAAACAACCTCTCATCCAGGTAAGGCGTTCCTTTTAAGGTGTAATCTCTTGATCCTATACTTGAAGCGGTATTGAGGCGTAAAACATCACCGGGCACTACACCAGGCATGCGGAATGGAAGTCGTACTGTGTCTCCTACCGTTACGAGGTAGGGGCGACTGTAAATGTGTGTAGTTATGAAGTGTGATGGTTGGGCGATGAGGAAAGGAAGCATCTCTTTGACCGAAGGAGAGAGTGAGGGCGGTGCGACGCTGGGAGATGATGCGACCGGCGCCGGAGATGCGACTGAGGATTTCTCTGGCTTTAAAGGTGCTGCTGAGGATAATGGGATAGCATTGCTACTTTCGATGGGGGACTCGACATGTTGTGTTGTAGAGTTGAAGAACCGTGCTCGGCTTGGTAAGAGAAAGGTGGGGGGAAGTGTTGCACTTGGTGTTCGTATGTCCAGTAAGGACTTTCTAATAGTTCTGCTAAACATCCTGAAGTCGAAGATGTCGTAGAATTTATCAAGTCATTGATATTGAAATCTACATTGAAGCTTAAATTATGATGACTAAGCGAGATTTCTTTGCGCGCTAAGAAATTTGTTATCGATAATCATCGGCCTCGACCAAATAAATTTTTTGTCACTAACATTCCACAACCACACATCATAATATTTCATCATGGTATGTCTGAACCTATTCAGCAGCTTTTGTATTTACTAATTGACTATTGATAGCCTCAAAATGAGTATATGGATAGATGGCGCAAGCTTCATGGTCGCCGCCTTGACCATGAAGAGAGAACGCGAAAGAAGGCAGCAAGAGAAGGTCACAAAGCGTCCGACGATGCTCAGAAATTGACTGGTCTACGAGCGAAATTATATCAACAGAAGAGACGCCATGAGAAGATTCAGATGAAGAAGCAGATTAAAGCTCACGAAGAACGAAACGTCAAGTCCTCTGCGCCTAACGAACCTTCAACCACTCCATTGCCTCAATATTTGCTCGACCGATCCAATCCAACCAATGCTAAGGCATTGTCGAGCGCTATCAAGAATAAGAGAGCGGAGAAGGCTGCCAAGTTTAGTGTGCCATTACCGAAAGTCAGAGGTATTGCAGAGGAGGAGATGTTTAAAGTCGTAAAGACCGGCAAGAAGACTGCGAAGAAGAGCTGGAAGCGCATGATTACGAAAGTATGTCGCCTTAGTTCACCGACGGGCAAAACGCATATATTGTGAAAAGATCATAATGCTAACATGTCACTTTTTAGCCAACTTTCGTCGGCCCCGACTTCACAAGAAGACCTGTCAAATATGAACGATTCATTCGACCTATGGGTTTACGTTATAAGAAGGTATGTTCTTCTTAGACATCCTACACTCTTCCAAATTCTAACAATTCCCAGGCAAACGTTACTCACCCAGAGCTCGGTGTAACTGTGCAATTACCTATCATCAGCGTCAAGAAGAACCCACAAAACCCTATGTACACGCAATTGGGTGTTCTCACCCGTGGAACTATCGTTGAGGTCAATGTATCTGATTTGGGCTTGGTAACAGCTGGGGGAAAGGTTGTTTGGGGTAGATGGGCACAGATTACCAATAATCCCGAAAATGATGGATGTGTAAATGCGTAAGTTCATTCCATTTCGCATAGCTTACAAATATTGACTCTTATAGTGTTCTTCTCGTTTAAAAAACTTCACTCTGATGTCAAATTTACAATTACGCATGGTGTTCAGGCGTTGGTAAAGGATGGTAAAATGGAATACAAAGAAAAGGCTTGTGCAATCGCCTCGAAATTTATATCAAGGATCTTGTGCCAGCTTGAGAGAAAGACGAGATCGAGAGACGCTGACTAACTTCACAATAAAAATTCATATTTAAATGCCCTTGGTATCAATATCAGCCCAGTTCATCGAAGAATCATACAATGGCTTATGTGAGTGTTGATACGAGTCATATGAGTCATGAACGCGTAATGCTTTAGGCAGGCACGATGCTCACTTTATTGCCATCTATAATCTTCGCACGCCTTTTTCTTCGACACACTCTTCATTGCACCATGAGCATATAAGCATCATGACATTAAAACCATCACAAATACAAGCAAGAGAACTTCTTGCGCCTATCAAATTCCACCAAATCTTCAACGTTCCAGCAACAGCAAAACACGCGGAACTCAAGGTATCTTATGCTATTGCAGGACCACCAGATGAGAATGCACCGACTATTCTTTTTGTTTCGGGCATGTTCGCTGTAAGATGGCTGGCAGTTTTCTTTGATCATGTGGCAATGGAGGAGAGAGTGAGAATACTTCTTATTGACCGGTAGGTGGTATTGTCCCTTGTTTGAAGGCAGGATACTGGCTGCGCTCTCCACTTCATTGTTCCAATCTCAACATTCTTGCGTCTAGACTTTGATGTTTGGGATATCAATGAGTCTCGTGGCTCGTATGCATAAAGTTTCAATGTCGTCCGAACTAACGTATTTCTAGACCTGGGTTTGGGGGCTCTACTCAAGTCCCACTTCGAGACCGTATACCCATTTATCTCGAGACTATTCCTCTTCTCCTAGAGCATTTGAACATCAAGCACGTCTCACTTGCAAGCCATAGTGCTGGAACTATATACGCTCTCAACATTATCGCACGGCTTCCCCAAATCATTTGTCCAAATCGGCCCAGAATAACTCTGCTTTCTCCTTGGGTTCATCAAAACCTGACATCCGTCACCTTTCTCCAGATTGCTTCAATACTTCCCGATCGTGTACTCAATCATTGGAGCTCGGTCACCAATTTCATCTTAAACAATGCTACACCTATGATAGCAAGTTCAGGTGAGGCGTTGGCTGCTTTCAGATCTTCCTTATTTACCCCAGAAATCGCCGCATCGACGCAGAGACAGGCGGCAGAGCAGAGGTGTCTAGAGGGATACGGTGTATCAGTAGAGACGAAAAAAGAGATTGATAGTCTTTTATTCAAGTGGGCCTTTCTAGAAGGTACGTCGGGCTTGAATGATGAGGCAAGATTGTGTTTGAAGAAGACAGATGACTGTAGCTGGGATGCTTGTGAGGACTACGAAGACATGGTTAAAAATCTAGTAGAGATGTGGACGCAAAGAGTTGAAAATAATGAAAGCGCGATACTGGATGTGAAAATTTACCTTGCTGAAGAAGACTCAATGGTTGGCGAGAAGGGAAAAGAATACTTCAGGAAGTGTTGGACCAGCAAGAATTGGATTGCGGGAATCAAAGTAAGTTGTGAGCAATTGGAGGGAACAGATCATGACGGTGTTCTAGACCCTTCAAGGAGCTTACGAGAGATTCTGAGAACAGCAAAGGAGACATTAGATACCTAGTGAGGCCCATTCTGAACCCTACAATAATTGACGCTCTCGCCCTAGTATTAATTGGGACGATGTGGGCAGCACGGGTAACATCTGAGTACGTGTGCACATATCAATAGACTTCAAAATAGATTATTTCATGGTACGAGTTGTTTTCATCGACTTATGGCACAGGTATATTTTATTGAAAACAGAAAAGAGGATAGAAAAGTTTAATGACCTATGACCTTTCTCTAATCTCTTACGCCTTGGATGCAACAATCTCTGTAGCTGGATTAGTATATATAAGCAAGAATGGTGGGATAGTACGTACTCTCAACATCAGCAACACTTTGCTGTAAGATTTGTTGCAAAACCTTAGGGTTCTCGAGCTCCTTTTGGATCTTGGAGATAATACTTTCTGAAAGTTCTTTTTGTTGACGGATCTTGACTTGACCCTCGTATCGGACCCATGAGTCGAGAACGGATTTGGCCTCAGCTGCGAGAGCGGTTTGTTGCTCGAGTTTATATGCCTTGGCCTCGAGTTGTGCGGTTTCCTGTAAGTCCTATCAGCAAAGCTTCCCCGGAAATTTCCCGCACTCCATGCCTCATCATACCTTAGAAACCTCGAAAAGAGTCTTGGTGATGTCAACAACGCTGCCCAATTGTTGAACGCTCTCAATTCGAGTCTTGACGGCCTCGGTGTGGTCTGCACGGGCAGCATTCAAGATGTTCTTAATCTTGTTGACTTGACCAGTTGCCCACTCTGAGTACATTGGTCCACCAAATTTAATGACAGATCCCCAAATGCTCAAAAGACAGAACATAGCAACAGTTTCTTCGTTGACGACATAGTATTCGTTGCTGAGGGCGTATAAGGAAATACCTCCGGTTGCGGAAAGGATAGCAGCCTTGGGGATGAAAGAGCTGCCTGGGAGTGAGTCAAGGAGAGATTGTGCCTTCTTCTTAGGGTCCTCTACTGGTACATTGGAGGAGGATGATCGCGAACTCGAGACTGATGTGAGGACCGGGAGGGTACGGGAAGAAAGAGCAGGTCGAAGACGAGCGGCCCCTACGTTGTGTTAGTAAATCGTGGCCGGTAGCAATTGTGGCGCAATTCGCAAATTCATATGTGCTACATACCTAAGGCGCTTCTTGTCAATAGTCTAGATGCCATTGTGATGTGAGGGGAGATGATGCAGAGCAGCTCAAATTTCTTGAAAGGCTTGAGACGAGGTTCTTTCGGAATTCGCTTCCCACCTCACTTCGAAGTTTCTTATGTAACGATGCCTAAGGCTCATACGAATTTTTGGTTGTATCTCGATAAGAAAAATAAATTTCTAGACAATTGATGAGTGTAGATGTCATCACATATATCACAATGCCCGGCACAACAATTGATTCAAAACTTCCTTCAAAAAGGAAGAGAATCGTATCGGATAAAGGACCTTCGAAGCGCGTACGATCCGAAAGTAATGAAGAAGATACCAAGGCGCAAATCCGCCTCCTAGAAACCGAAATCTTCGAGTCGAAGAAGAATTATAACAATATCGCAAGGCTGATTGGCATTGCGCGAGATGACTCGGAAGGCGACAAAGCGGCAAGAATTGCTGCAGTCTCATTATGTCGGGTCTTCACCAAGTTAATAGTTGTTGGAGGTTTACAGAAAACGAAAGAGACCTCGGAGAAGGACGCAATTGTGATTCAATGGCTCAAGGAAAGGTATTCGGAATACAAGATCATTCTCCTCGACATGTTAAGTCAAGAAGATACTGCGTTTGCGGCAATGGATCTCTGCATGAGAATGTTAAAGACTGAAGGACAGCATCTGCGAAACGGTCAAGATTACTGTTTTCCCACAGGACTTCTTACGGATATGGTTCAAGTTCTCATTCGTCCTGGCAGCGATAGCAGTGTAAGGAAAGAGTTCGGTGAGAAGTTCGTTGAGGAATACGATGATATGCGATTTTTTACTCTTGAAGCTATAGAGTAGGACTGCCCTTACCTATTTCCAGGTTATTTTCAATTACTGACGTTTTAGAAAACTGGTGATAAACCAGGAGGATCGAAGCTTGGGCAATGATACATTTGATTCTGCCTATGAGATTTTAACGTCAATATCATCCGTTCCTGAATCCAAGGACGAACTCGAAGATTTCTATATACCTGCACCGAAGAAAAAGACCCACGCGCTTTACTCCTTAACAGAACATAAGAAGCGAGCGCAAGGGGCATGGTTGGCTGTAATGAATATGGAGATGGTGAAGGAAAGAAGGAAAATGATTCTGTCAAAGATTACCGAGTCTATTGCGCCATGGTTCACCAAGCCCGAACTTTTGATGGACTTTCTGACCGACTCATACAATTCTGGAGGATCAACTTCATTGTTATCACTCTCTGGCGTCTTTTATCTCATCCAAGAGAAAAACTTAGACTACCCGTCCTTCTATCGAAAGCTGTATTCGCTCCTAGATACAGGCATTTTGCATTCGAAGCATCGCTCAAGGTTCTTCCGGCTTTTAGAAACCTTTTTATCTTCAACACATTTACCGGTAGTACTTGTCGCAAGCTTCATTAAGAGACTATCCCGGCTCACGTTACACTCTCCTCCCTCTGGTGTTGTTGCGGTCGTGCCGTGGATTTATAATTTGTTGAAGAAGCACCCAACTTGTTTATTCATGATTCACCGAGAGACTAGGGGGGCTGAAGCGAAAAAGGTTTTGGAAGAAGAGGGGCTTTTGGATCCATTTCTTATGGACGAAGAAGATCCGATGTTGACCAATGCTATTGATAGTAGTTTATGGGAGATTGTTACGCTGCAATCTCATTATCATCCCAATGTTGCAACACTCGCCAAAATCATTTCAGAACAATTTACCAAACATTCTTACAATCTAGAGGATTTCCTGGATCACTCTTATGGAAGTGTAAGTTGGCATACCCTCATATCGTATGAATTCACTGACAACATCATACAGATGCTTGAATCCGAATTAGTAAAGGACGTGAAGAAGGTGCCGGTTGTTGAATATGAGATACCCAAGAAGATTTATATGAAGCATGATACTGATGCTGGTCTGGAGGACTCTCTACTTGTGAAGCTGTGGAACTTCAACTAGACCCCATGAGCTTTAGCACTCCTAATTTATATACATCAGAGACTCCTTGCCCCGAGGTATCGTGAAAAGTAGCATTTCTTATGCAATCACCCCGAGAGCAAATTGAGGGTGGAGCAAAACTAATAAAGGGGTTCATATAAATTCTCGGTATTCAATTTCGAAGCTGGGCCTTCATCTTTGAATAATAGCATCGATAAAAAGGCTGTTTCTCCCTCAATCTGGCATCTAAATATCTGGAAGTGAATATTAATATTGCAGGTATCATAAATAACCTTAAATAGATACAATAATCTGTAAAACTTGAGAAAAGTTGCAACATTCTGTGGCCCTACCGTAATAACCTTGCATTGAAGACTAGCTCAGCGTACTGCGCCCCTTTCCACAGCATAACGTACCTCAAAAACTCAAAAGATCAGCGGCAGCGACAATCTACAATTCTGTGAAGAAATAAGCCTTGCATGCCTTGTAATTGAATGTAATGGCAGTCATCCTTGGCAACGGTCGCAGTTGGAAAGCCACACTGCATATTTATTATTGAGTGGTAACTCACCTGGGTAATTTAGTCACTACAAGGCTATATACAGACAACACTGTTTCTATCCCAGAACATAACCTCACATCTTTGAACTAGCATGAAAAAATGCCTCTTATTGATCTACTAAAGAAAAAAGATAAAGTCGCAGGAAATGATGCGCACTCCCCACGCGCCACCGATCCAGCTGGTCCAGCTTTTACATTTATGAGAAGTGTAAGGCCGCGACACACAGCGTACCAAATCAGACCTCACTGCTACAACATTGCTAATAGGACACAAGGATACACATACACAAGAAGTGATATCACCGCCGAGTTTCTCTTCTTCGGAATCGTCCCTGCAACCCTCAGTGAGCAGACCCAACAATGAATCGCGAACCAGTCGATTATTCGGAGGACGGCCTAGGAGCAACTCGCGCGAATCTGGGAACTCGGGCACATCTGGCGCATCAATCTCTTCACAAGTTAGTGATAGAGCCACATTAAAATCATCAGCACATAATAGCAAAAGAATATCAGAATTTTTTGGTTTGCGCAAGCATGAAGGAGCGTCATCGCATGTTCCGAGTGATTTACCGGAGATTAATGTGGAAGAATTTGCACAAGATGATAGAGCTGCGGAGGTACAATGGGAGAAGCGGGCTACAATATTGGCACAGCAGAATGAGAGATCAATAAGCAGACCAGGTTCAGCTTGTGGCAGTCCACCAGGGAATAGGAATTCTGGAGATGTGCCCAAGGCAATAAGTCCGGGAAGAAATCCTTCGGGCGTGGTTGCTAGCAGAACTGTGGATGATGATCTTCAGGAAGCTATTCAGCTTCATGAGGAAGGGCATTTGGAGGAAGCAACAAAGCTGTTCGAAAGATTGGCGGACCCCAATGGTGCCAATAATGCTCTTTCTCAAGTCTTATACGTAAGAGACCTACTTATTTATTCTTATCACAAATTTGCCTGACGTAGGGTTGGTGAAGCTTCAGCTCGCCAAATCTGTCAACTCTATCTTCTTAGGCATCGCCGGACTTGCCAGCAAAGATCCTTTGTCCATACTCCGGTCCAATTGCTAATATTTCACACAGGGTCTTGCTCTCAGGTACGTCAACGCGGCCCCTTATGCGACCTGCATCACGCCGCCTGATTGAAGAATCAGCCGATCTCTTCCCGATCTCGACTGTTGCCAATTCAGGTTCTAACTAACAATATAGGCATGGCTGGGGATGTCAAGCCAGTCCAACCGAAGCCGTCACGTACCTTTCGGCAGCGGCTTCAAATGCAGCAGCAAGTATGTACCTAAACTACCTTAAACATTTCATCCCGTTTCATATGATCACCTTTTTGTCATGATCCCACATATTGGCATAGTGCTGACTTCGTGGACAAGTTGAGCAGCTTGCGCTACAGTCCGGAAAAATGAAAGGAGGAGCTGCCAAGGGGGAGCTCGTCATTGCGATTTACGAGCTAGCAAACTGCTTCAGAAATGGTGAGGATGTTCCGCTGAGTTGTCAGCTTTGTTCCTGGTAGATATCTGCCACGATTCAGACTCTATCTTGATGAGTTCTTTTCGTCTCTCGGTCATCGTGGAGAGTATCGAAAGATGGATTTCCTAATTAAGTAACACTGACATTTTGGCTCTTCTCCAGGCTGGGGAGTTAAGGTAGATCCAACAGCTGCTCAAAAAGTAAGTGGGCTCGAATCATTGGGTCGCGGGAAAGCCCGTTTGTACATCACTGACGTCGCTGTAGTATTACCAAACTGCTGCAGAACTTGGAGATACAGGTATGCATGGAACTTTCGCCTAACTCATTTATCAGGCCATTGACTGACATTACCGTAGATAGTATGAATGAGGTGAGCCTACCAAAGTTGTCCTTCCTATTTTGAGGGCAAAAATCTGCCGATGTCATGTTGGGCTACAGCGTTGTACTACATAGATCTTGATCTAGGCAAACTGACTATTTATCAAAGGTTGCACGATGTTACTTAGAAGGATTCGGTAAGCTCAAGTCCTAACTTTGTAATCCTCGCGTCCTGATCTAAATATGCTGACTACTCACCCGCAGGCTGTAAAAAAGACAAAGTGAGTTTGCTCGTTCAAAGTTGGTTCGCCAAGATCCCCCAATCATCCACTTAAACACCAGCCTCGGATCCAGCAAAGAACTACTGTGGCTTGCGCTGTACGCATGGTTCATTCACGTTGCATTTTGGGCAGCAATGGGGCAACTTTTCCATGCACTTTCAACCGAACGCTGAACCCCTGGCAAACCCTCAAAATATTCCTAGCCACTCATAATATGAGGCTGATGGTTCTTTTTGGGCATGGGCTCGTTGCTACTGGAAATACTAACTCCAATTTCTTGCAGTACCGAGCAGCGTACTATCTTCGCAAGGCCGAAAATGCGGGTGTGAAAACTTTAGGCAATTCTTGGTGAGCTTTCCATTTTCCTATGCATATCTGAAGAAACATTGGAGATTTTCCTCTTTATATGAAGATACTTGTCTCAGTCTGGTTACTTTCTCGTCTGCATTGTTTTCGGCGGTAGTCCCGCTCCGTCATTTAGTGATGGTTCGTTTTCTTTGGTAGTAGTCAGTGGGGTAAAACGATATGCGTCCACTATCTTCATGCATTTCAAAGGTATATTCATACGGGAGATTGATTGGCTCTCATTGTATCCTCGGCAATGTCGGCTAGAGATATACCCTTGTAAAGAAGTGTTTGCTGATTCTTATTGGTTACCATGAGTGTAGGATTTGGAAGGATAAATACAATCCTAAGAAATAAGAATACTAAAATGGACATTCTGGGGGACTAGGAGTGGGGGAGAGGGTTCTTTGTGATACCTTTTTGGGGACGAACGACTAATTGAGTTTGGTTCACGCTTACTTGCCTGTTTGTTTCGCTAAGCTTCGGGTCGGGACGAACGAACGAACGGCCTTTAGTCGGTTAAGTTAGGATCTCTTTTTCTTCCTATAGCCTTGGCCTTAGCTAATGCTATTCGTTGATACTTTATCTTCATAGAGATATGGAAACGGTCACTGGATTATTTTATTTTACGTATTATGCGGTACCTGAAATACATGGACTGGCTTATTTATACTTCTTTTAATTCTAATACATTATAAAAGCTTACTATCATCGATTAAACCTGGTTCTAGTCATTTTACGAGCTAGTATATCACGTTATTTGTTGAGTCGAGTTTGGTCCAACAGTTGGTCCGACTTTTTGATTATTTTAGTTGGGTTTTGCTGCAGTCAGCATTTACTTAATTGAGTAATTAAGATCAAGTGCAAGTGAAGACCC
>NGKG01000002.1:1042207-1055810 GCA_002162505.1 Myriosclerotinia scirpicola
CCCCCAATAAGCGCTGTCAGTCACGACTGAGACATACAGGAACCGGACTCGTATGCTCACGAGGCTTGGTCTCTGTCGTTCTGAAAATGCTCACAGGCGGCACAGCACAGCGCAGCTCTAGGCTTTGTGTCATTCGTTATGGCGGGGCCTCGAGGCATAGATTCTTGAACTTGGGTGGGCCGTTTCAGATCCTGTCGAGGTGCCTTATCTTCTGCCTTAGTCATGTGTATGTAGGTAGGTGTGAGTGGTATGCATGTTGTATGTACCTTAGTATATATTCCATATAAGATAGATCTTAGCTATTTATTCCTCTCTGAATTTTTTAATTCGTTCATGTAAATTGTATTCATTCGTTCGCATATCATCCCTAGTCTCTGAATTAGAACGTTTCATCTTTCATGTATGATGTATATATCCAATCTGAAGACTCAATTCGGAAAACTTTTCACTTGTCTGTCTACTTACGGTATGCGAGGCTGCGAGCTATGGGAAAAGCGTAACATACGTATGTATTTTATGTAGGGCAGGACAACTCAACGCCGCATTGCAAAAGTTAATTTGGTGGGCTGGACGCTAAGTACGGGAAGGACGGAGACTTCAGTTTACATACATGTTGGAGGCTTGGAAGTAGACGTTGATGTGAATATGATAGAAATGATAGATATGACGGCAAGGCGGTACAGTGAGATGAGGTGAGGTGGCTTAAAATAACCTTTTAACCTTATGACAAATTTTTCTCGAGCTTTGTATTATCTTTTGGGCTTTTATATCTATCATATTGGGATCACTATTTGTGATACAAATATTTTGATTGGTTCACGGGACGGATGTGGCTGGAATACGGCACGGGATGTCCGTTTAGTTTTGGATTGGGCAAAGAACCAGATGCATCTTTGGGAGTGGGCTAAGTCGATATGTTCTACATTTTACATATAGTCCACGTGATTTGTATTGTCTTGTTGAAGAATTTTCTCTGTTGCAGGCTTATGTGTTATGCAAGGGTATCGTCATTTTTTCTTGGTGCATTTACACGGCATTACATGGCATTTGCAGACTTGCAGTGGATAGAGTGAGCTAAAGAAAATAAGGGTTCTGGGGGGGTTTGTCACGTCATGTGTATGTCATGTACTGCTATGCTATGCTATGCTATGCTATGTACTGTCATGTATATGCAAAACCGAAGACAAGAAGTGTTCCGGAGTGCCGAATGCTATGTCGTAAATACACAGACCTCGAAGAGGTTAGAAATAAAAATGTGAAGTTAAAGTCATGAGAATTTTACTTTCCATACTAAGGTAGTGTATATGTCATGCTATGCTATGCCATGCCATGCTATGTAAATGCAATGCTATGCTATGCGATGTACATCGGTCTTGGCCGCCACTAGCTACTCTATCTCTACTACTGTATGTATACTCGGGGATCTTGGTTAAGTAACAAAGTTTGCAGTAGTAGATACCTTTACATTTCTCAACATATCTACAACCCCAGGACTACGACGACCTACATACCAATTACGCCAACATCCCATTGTAGGCCGTGGATATTGACTAGCACTACTGTACACTACTGCACTGATATTCGCGATAGTGGGGACCTCAATCCCTCGACGAAAAAGGGTAGGATCACTAAGCGTCATTGACTTGACTCGAGGATCTTAAGACGAAGGGAGGGTATTAACGGAGCGTAATGCGGCTATAGTATCTATTTAGTCCCCAGCGATGATGGAGACGATGATGTACATGTACTTGTGGGACGAGTATATACGAAAAGGGCGATGTGCTTTTGCATACATTTACGTACTGCATGCATCTCTAGTTTCCAGAGCAGAATAGTGGAGATGGATATGTTCAAATGGTGAAAATCAAGAAACTTAAATCCGGGATGTGGGGGAGAGCTTGGGAAGCACATACGCATAGTGGGGAAGCTCAGCTGTGCAGAAATGGAGAAGAGAAAACCTTGGAGTGAAGAGATTTTTTGAAACATGAAACACCACGTATTTCACGGGGTAAAGAATCGGGGTCGTGAAGAAAGAAGTGTGTTTCAGGAATGACGGGGTGGTTATTGGATGAAGAGTGTGCAGGTATGTTGGAACAACAGGAGGGGGGTTGCTTTATGATTGGTTTGTGTCGTGGGAGGTTATTGGATAGTTGGGTGATGAATAGTGGAGTACGAAGAAGAGAGAACGTCAAGAAGAACCGATGGTTTTGTGGAGAATGGAAGGGAGGAGGGGATGAGATTGGTGGGATAACATTGAGCTACAAGAGAGGGTCTGGATGGTGTTCGGTGGTAGATGGAAAAATGATATGGTACGGAGATACCGATAGATGGATGGAAGGAACGATTGAGATGAATAATCATATCATACGAGCAAGAAAGAGCAAACACGGAACAGAGCCTATACAGAAATGCTTCATTATGACTGTTTAAGCTATCCATTATGATAATCCGGAGAAGGAAGGAACGCATGGAAAGAACACACAAGGCAAACCTCGAAGTCATTCAAGTAACACAATTTACAAACACAGCAGTAAAATATCACACACAAACAAGTACTCGTATCACCATCACCATCAAATCAAGCACAAGAACAAAGCAAAGCAGAAGTGAGAAAGAATGTTTGAGCATGAACCTCATGTATTGACTGTTTTCCTGTATTTTTTTCCTATCTGTTTTTTTCCATCTCGTCTCGTCCTATGGTACGGAGTGAAGTAAATATTAAATACAAAAATCCAAGTTTCTAACAAACTCATATCCCCCCATTCAATCATAGACCAGACAAGTCAAAAGCAGCAGACAGGAGGAGAAAATTAGATACAAGAAAACAATCCAATGAGATGGAAATATCATTCATGTCAAGATGGAAAAACTGCATCGAAATGACATATCGAGATCTGTAAAGGAGATTTTGAAGGAAAATTCCCGATAAATTGATCGTAATCGGTCGATGTGGTGTGTTTTGAGTGTTTTGATATCTCTTCGATATACCGTGAGGTATGTCTTTCATCCCTCTTCATTCATCAGTCATGATTGCATATCATTGCTCATCGTGATAGCGTCTGAAAAAAAGCATGTGCGAGTGATCGTAAAACGTAAAAAACATCTTGGGTGGTAGGATGTATGGATATGTGAAGATGGTCATCGATGTAGTTCAAAGCAAACGCTTCGTTGGAACAAACTTGGAAAGGCGGGATTTGCGAACGCGAGTTTGTGTGTGTATCTTTAGGTCGTTGTAGTATTGGTAATAATAATAATATTTATGAAATAGTTCGTGATAACGTAGTCGTGATAAACTTTGAGTTGTATAAGGAAAATTGGTTGCTAGTCATAGCATGTGGTGTGCGTGTGAATGCGTGGACTTGTGTAGTCCTCCCCTTTCCTTTTCCATGTCCGTTCCAGTCCAAGAGAGATTCATCTCCTCCAATACCTGACCCCATCCCCATCCAATTTACAAATACGTATTCCCTTTGCTGTCCAGCTGCGAGCTGATGTCGTCTTATGGCTGGCGTAAAAAAAAAAATAGATAAATATGAAAATTAAGAAAAAAGATCCCAAGTTTGATGACCCGTCGCTAACTATGATCGATGATGATGATGATGATGATGATGATGCCAAAAGAAAATGAAAAAAAAAACAATAAAAAAACAATATAAACCAGCCATAAACCATAAAACCATTAATCCATCAAAATAAAAATCCAATAAAAATTCAAACGCTCGCTATTTCGCTCATGAACAATTGAGAAATTAAGAGAAGATGCGTGAGCAACAAAGTCTCTGTTCGCAATGAAGCCGTAAAATCGTAAAAGCCGTAAAGTTTTAAACCGAAGAGTTGAAAATTTGTAGTGTCGAAGTAAAGTTTTTTTGATGACATAGTTAGGTCAAACCAAAAAAAAAAATTAACCCGATGAGGTATCGCACTCTTCTGGACCATTCCTGGAATTGCATTCCGAGACTAGTTTAGCAAAATTCCTGACTACCTCACTTGGAACTTGATCCCACAATAATGAACGAGTATAAACCTCTGCGGCCGACTTCTTAGAATTCGATCGCATGGCAGCAAGTGATTCACCGAGATTCTTTCGTCCTTGAGATGTTGATCTTGTTGCGGGAGAGTTGTCGAGGAAATCTTGAGAAGTCAAACCATTGTATTGTGCTGCGGACAATGAAAAGAGTTGTTCATTGGTTTGCTCTTCTGTTGGTTGCGAAAGACTGTTGGCAAGATCTCCAAGAGTTGAGGATGTGACGCCGACCATTTCGCTGCCTCCCATGGATGGGTTTTGAGTAGTGGGCCAGGAGTTACCAGATGGAAGGGGTGCAATTGCGTTGGTAATGTCAGAAACTACAGAAACACCGGAAGCGGATTGTTGAATGCCAGCATCTTTGAACACATCCTCAAGGAGTGTGGCAGATGCAGCACGAACGTCATCCGACATTCGAGGAATGCTGGGTGAAGAACCCTTTGAAGCGACGAAAGCACCGACGAGGAGCAACATCAAGAGGAGACCTTGGGCAGCAGGCTTCTCCGGTTCACTAAGAAGGGAAGTATCGACCTTCTTAGCGGGGACCAGTGAATTCTCAACCTTAATTTCACCTTCCATAGAAAAGTCGTTAAGGAATGAGATGTTGTCCCAATTGCCATCCATATTCAGACCATCGATGTCAGAGTAGTCAGCAGAGAAGCCAGTCGAACTGGGAACAGTTGACATAGCGGTACTTTCCATCTTCTGCATATGTTCCGTGAGGACGCTCACTTTCTTGCGGAGGTCGCCAGTTTCGAGGGTGTGAGTTCGCACCATCTCTTCCTTCTCCATCTGCAAGCTCTCGATGTATTGTTGGTAGTGTTGCTCTTTACGAGCCCACTCATCCAAAGCAAGTTTCGCTTCTGCCAAGTCCTCTTCAAGATCGTTGATCAAAGCAGTGTAGTGCTTCTTTTCGTCCTCAAGGCGCTCAGTGTGTTGCTTCTTTCGCTGGCGCGAGTCAAGACTATAATGATGATTAGTGGTCATATATAAATAATTGATCAGATGATGAACTTACGCTGCTTGTCGGTTTCTCAACAAACGTTTTTGCTGCTTGAGCTCCTTAATCTCCTGCTCATCGGTGGATTGAGAGATGAGTTGATCGATGTTGGTGAGATTTCGCTCAGCCGGGATATCGAAACGAGCATTCTTCTTTCGGATACCATCACCCCTTCGGGACATCTCAGGATGCGATCGTAAAGTTGGGCTATGTGGTCGCATGCGTTTAGGAATGCGATGATCCATCTCTGAAACCGACCAGTCCTTCTGTGGGGATGGGTGACTTGAACCATTGGAGTTGGCCGAGAAGAGAGGCAGTTGATGGTTTCCAGGGTTTGTGAATGGTGTTTGCACGGGACGTTGAAAGATGGGAACATTGACCTCAAATTCAGATGGGAGTCCATCATGACCTTGCATTGGTGTGCTCATACCCGAACCATTTCCCATACCCCAACCGTGATTCGAATGTCCGTATGTTGCGTTTTGTGCAGCCTCGATACGCATGAATGGGTTGTTGCTGTTGTGCTCGACAAAGGGATTGTTGGAAGCCATTGGTTGCATGTCGACGTGTTGCCATTCATCACCCTTGGGCGAGAACAATGTCGAAGATACTGCAAAAGATTCCCGCCTGCTATTGTCCATGGGTGGTGACATCTCTAAGCCGGAATCTAATGCCGAGTGATCGAGAATGTTATCATCAAGAATGCTTCCTTCATCCTCTTCAAAGTAGTTGTGAGGTTGAGTGTCGACAGATAATGACGACTGTCTATAGTAATTGTGCATTGGAAAGGCAGCCATAGCAAGAAATTTTCTGCTGTGGTCTGTTATGAGGTGGGTTGTGTTGAAGTTAAAAAGAGGTTGGCGCAAGCGAAGTTATTTTCGGATGAAATGGGGTAAAGTAGATGAATAGTGGCGGTGAGAAAAGATAAAAAGTTATCGATATGATCGTCAACGATCACGAAACTTGGATTATCGAGGTAGTGAAAAGAAGAGAAGAGATAATTTCGTTTTGGGCGGATAAATCAATGATATGATTGTGTGAAGGGATAAATCACTTCTTGTGTTTTTCTGTCAAAGAAAAAGACAAGAGTAGCAAGTGACTGTTTATGAGGATGTTGATGTTTGATATGAATTTTTGAGGGTAGGAGTTGGGCGGGAGATGCTCTTGATATGTGAGGGACAAGAGTGGTGGTGTATGAGTGGATTAGGTCTGGGTTCCGATATAATTCGGGCGAGACAAACAGTACGAAGGGATTGAATGGCTTGATCTGGAGTGGAGAATGGAGGTACAAAGACTGACTGTAAGAAGTTTAAGTCTGTTGGGTCCCTTTTTGGTTCGAGTGGTCGTATGGGTCGTATGGTGGTAGGAGTGGTAGTGCAGAATTGCAAGCAGTTACAGTTGCAGCAAGTGCAAGTAGTAGAACTTGAGGATGCAGCAGACAAGAGAAGCAAGAAGCACGTTGAAAATTAGTTCAAGTATGCAGGTAGAAATAGAAGAATGTAGTTGGTAGATATGGGTAGATATTGTGGATATCTTGGGAGAGGGTCTGGAAATCTGGGAAAGGGATATGAGGTGAGATGGGTCGTCGCGGGTGTTTAGAAAAATATTAATGGATTAATGGATAATGAGATAGATATTATTCAAGGGTATATTCTTCTTATTCTTGCTCTAGCTTTTCTTATTTTACCTTAGTACGTTAGTTACTATAATGCTAAAAGTACTCGCTTTGATTACTTTACTTTACCCAATCCTTCACCCATGGCATAATATTTGGAGGGGAAGGGAAGGGGGGGTGATGCAATGAACATGGTTACAATATGGAGCCTCCCTCATTCTTCTTTGAGTAATGCGTGAATAGGTGAAATATAGTAAGTGGATGAGATGATGGGCGATGGTCCTAGCAGCAGATGGGAAATGGGGAAGATTTATCATACTACCCTAAAGGTTCAAGGAACATAGAAGTTAGGTTATGGAGACTTCTAGCCTTTCGAATTATCATAATATCATGAGAAACTTATGCTACTTTCACGATACTTGATTATTTCATTATCAGTATTAATATTAGTGTTAGTATTGATACTATCATTGCTATTTCTCTTTTCATACCCTATCTATCAAGTAATGAAGTATATCCTCATATATCTGACTATCTAATCATCAAATCATCTATTCGTGTTCTCTCAAAATCTACAATTCAATTGTTCCATTTCTTTGTAACACATAGATTCCCAATCCGTACACCCGGAGGATATTAACCATATGGAAATTGTGTGCATAGGGTTGTACTGTACACTACAAAAAGATAGACAAATAAATTCAAAAGGCTATTTCTTTCTTTGAGACTAAACATTTATTTAGTGATTTGAAAACGGGAAAAGGCAAGGCAAGGCAAGTGCGGGTGCTAACGATTAGTACTTGCATTTCCATTGCATTACAGTACTTAGTTTTGCATTTTGAAATCTAAAGATGGGAAGTTGTATTCGTATTTAATTCGCAACAATAAAGTATTAAGATTTCCTACTTAAAGCCATGAATTAGTTGCATTTGATCAGTTGAACCCGAATAAACCAAGATATTGAATAATACGATAAGGGAATGGATGATATGATGAAGGAGGGGTTGAAGCTTTGATTGGATTATTCATGCTCTTCTCCGGAGGTTTGGATTAGATCTGACAGGCTGACTACTTCATTATTACTACTAAAAGTAAGGTTACTTTGACAAGACAAGATAGAGAAATGGTTCCACCTATTCTATCGGTTGGTATTCGGTAATCTATCTTTTCATTCCTTCTTTCGAATATTCTAAAAAGTAAAAAGAAGAATCCGGAAAAGTAAGGATAAGAATGGGAACAGAAAATATATTTCCCAGTGAATCCTAGCTTAGTCCGGTACATAGCAAAGTAGAGGTTTGTCTTAGAACCCGGATCTATCTAATCGTGAACTAACCTAATAGAAATTCAGATGATTTTTCTCCATCAACCGCTTCCAGCTTTCAAAAAATACCATACCTAACACCTTTTTTGTATGGGTTCATAAAAACTGGGCACTGGATCAAAACAATAACATCTCGTCTTTAAAGATTGCCCATGGGAACGCAAAGTCAGCATGGATAAAGAAAAATGTCTTGGGTCCTTTCTATTCCCTGCTCTCGTCAGGTTGGGCATCTATGGAGTTATACTTTGATTCTGAATGCTTGCATCTAAATGCCAAAATGAATGCCGCCGATAGGTTATATCCTCACATCTTGCATACGATTGTTTCTCCATCCTTGTTCGACTTTTCTACACCTTCTCATCATTGGAACAATCTGTTAAACTCCGACTTCCCGTTGATGCTACCAGGGCTTGGCTCGTAACGAGAAAATGATGGTGCTTTAACACCAATCAAACGTTTTGAGGCAACCGGCACTTCCCTCGAAAAAGGTCACTTCATGTATCACGCGTGTTGCTCTTGTGGGAGAAAAAGCCTTTTTTGAGTATCATTTGTTTACATTCATCATCTTTAACCAAAGGGTTGGATATTGATTCTACAAGATTAGCATTTTATCTTCGCTTAATCTTGAAGATTCCCCTTCATCTTCACTCATGATCGCTGCTGATCAAACATCCATCTAGATCATGGGAAAAGCACGGGTAATGAAATTTAGTAACGAGGTAAATCGTAAAAAGTCCGTTCAGATGATAACATCAAATTGAATGCCTTCCTTGGATCTCATTTCATACCATAATCTCCACTATTTTCCCAATTCTCGGGCCTCTCCATTCGGCAGCAAGTCCATCCATTCATTCATAACCTAACATGACCATTCATCGACTCATCCAAATACTTGTATTGTCACAGTACTAGGCCTCCCAAACCGGTCGCAGAATGCAGTATCTTGTGAGAGTGTGAATGTGAAGCCTCAAATGATAGGTGATATTTCCGGGTTCCCCTCTACCTAATCAAATGATCGTAAGCTTTGCGTGCCCAAGTCAAGGTAGTGCAAGCGAACCATTGGTAAATGAAATCTTCGAGCCTTTTAGTAGCTTTCCATTATACGGATTCATACCATACTCTTGACCTACTCAAGATCTCGTATCCCAAAGACCTGGTGCCTGCCGACAGGCACCTTTCGGGAAGATGGACGGGTACGAAACCGATTTTTACCTTACTACTACCTAGGTACTGTCAAAATTGAAGGCCGCAGGGTTTAATCCGGTATCCTAGTATCTTTTGTATACCTTATTTGGACTCCATCATTTCTATCGGTGTGAGCCCGAACGAAACGAAACGAAACGAGAACCATGAAGCCAGCCCAGTTCCAGCCCTCCCCAAATTGAGCTGCCGTTACTATACATTTGGCTTCGATATTACGGAGGTATCGGTATGATCTCACACCTAGTACCTAGTGATATCACTGATATGATTTCTTAAGGCGCATGAATGAATTGCGCGTATGACGGCATTTTCAATTTATCGTCTTCCCTCCCGGCCTCTTTCCCTTGACAAAAGAACCTTGGGAACCTTCCTTTGTGAAGTGGGGAACGAACTCCCCAGGATGAAGGGGGTCTGAAGCTCTAAAGGACTGCGATTATGCTGGTAGAAGCATTTTCTAAATTCCTTCTAGAATGTTGAAGGAAGAATTGAATAAACTTTCGAACAAATTAAATTATTCGCCATAAATTACTTGTTTTAACTGCGAAAAAAGTTGAAAAAAACGTTGTTAGGGAACTGAACCCTACTTACAGTCAGTCCCTGGATCATTTGGATGTACCAGAGTGGGGGAGTTCTTCCTAGGCCTTTCCAAGTTTTTTCTTCTATTCCATACAGCGTACAATAATATCGGTGGCACGATCATGACTTTCTTTCGTTTTTGCTAGGTAACTTTCGATTGGGGAAATTGAGGGGGCTGGGGATTTGTTACTATGATTCATGGAAATGTTTGTCGATTAAAATGGAGATCACGATCGATAGGTAAATGATATACGCGTCTTCTTCATTGATTCAATCCTTCAGAGACGCGGTATCCTCTCTAATCCTCAGTCCACCTCCTTGGCCTCCCCAACCTTCAAACCTGTCAAATGGGACTACCCGCGCAGCCGCGGTCTCCCTCTCACAAGCTACAGCCACTTCTTACTACATAGTTTTAGTCTTGGATTTACCAACTACAACTTCTAATTTCTAAGGCTTTCGAAAGTTCCAAAAGTTTCAAGGCTAAGGCAGAATTTTCATACATTTTTTGGTATTTCTTGCGTACAGTTTCTCCTTCACCGCTCATCTATTTTAAGATCTGATGTCGAAATCCGGATGTTCCGCTTGGGATTCGGGAAGCGAATACCAGACCCAGCTTTGGAGAAAGAGGGGAGAAGAAGTGCAAAGCCACTTATTACGAAGTGCGCGGAGTATGATCCCATGAGAAGTCTGGAAAACAGAAGCCTGATCTGAGAAGGATTGTCGGTTTGTGTTTCAGAATTCTTAGGGTGGACCGAGTGGGAGAGATACTGAGAGTCGAGTTTTGTTTCTGAGGGGTAGGCGCGCAAGGTGCGTTTGTGAGGGGTCTCGTAAAACTTTCCATTTGATTTGACTGGAAAATTTCATGTGAAAGCGGGAAAGGAGAGCTAGACACCAGTCTATCAATCGCTAGAGCAATCTAGCATGAATCAAAATCTGCAGTTCTAATAATCCAACTATAAATTAACATACTAACTTCCTCACGAGTCACAAAGCTTTGATTTTCAACAACCTTGTTCAAAGTCAGTTTATCCGTCCGATCCCATGTGAATATAGTTACCTATAGCCCCCGTCCCATATTATAACAAAAACTCTTATATAGACCAATGACGCACTTGCAATGTAGTTTCAATATGTCCAGATCGCCGGAATCACCGACGAATAAAGTATATCTAAGTTATTTGGCTAGATAGAGCATGAATAAGAGGTAAATTACGAATGCTAAAGTGGGTTCATCCGATCCGAAAGCTTCGAAACGAAGCTTCAAGAAAATCCCCGAGACTGGCCGATTAGATTGGATTGATCTGAATATTGTATCGTCGGCTTTAAGTGTTGTGGGTCAATGTTGGATTTCGGATGAAATGATTGATTGATAGATCTTCCAAGTGGGATGATCCTCACCCCAGCTCTTCCACTCTTGATCTATTCCAACAGTTACTATTTTGAATGGGGCTAAGAAATTTTGCACATATGTATTTCCAAGATTTACAGTACCGACCGAGTACGGTACCAGATCAAAGAGAGTAACTGTTGAACTTTAAGATGATCAATGATGATGCGGTGAAGACATCTCGGTGCAGGTAGCCGTCGTTACTGTTTCGCTACTGTAGTCTTGATGGGTAGCCGCATTCTCCACATCGGGTCCTCTGAATAAGACTGAATTCCAAGCTATCGAGCTACCAGGCTACCGGAAACGTGACGTGTGGGTTCCCGGTGTTGACCGCTTGGTGGTCTGTCGTCGCGGGGTGGTTTTTTGAATTTTTGTTTACTTGAGTAGTGGTGATGATGATGGTGGCGTGAAAAGTTTTCAGGAAACTAGAAAGTGTTCAGGAGCTAGAAACTGTTTAGGGAAGGATAGGGGATCGTTATTCAGCTAAGGAGGGGTCTCACCGGGTTCCAGGTTGGAGGGGAGAGGTTCCGGTGTTGACCGCTTAGGAGCTGCGAACTACTGTATACATTCTACCTCGTTCTTTACTTATCGCGGGGCAATTGACTTAGGTATGAGAAGAGTTTTCATAATTTATAAAATTGACCGCCAGATGAACCGTACTCGGTCGGCTTGGATACTTCGATTAAGTTAGGAGCGGATCGAGAATCATCGGAGTCTAAACTTTCGGCCCTTGATTTACCCTTTGAAGAGTTTAGCGATTGCTCCATTGCTACTTTATTGACTGAGGTCATTCGTGATATCGACTAGGCAACATTGGAAGTGATCATAATCAGCAGTAGGTGTCAACTGCACTGCAAGATACTGACTAGATCGCTTTGGGGTATAGTAGAGGAAGGGATCATATCATTACCTGCAATATCTCGCTCATACTGTGAATATAAGGATCAACTAGAATGTCAGGAATGTATTTTGTGGTGTCTGCTGAGGGTATATTCCGGCATCTTGACCGAGCAGATCTAAAACCTCACTAGTGTGAGAAGATCTTGATCACAAAGACTGTTTTAGGTATTTTCAGGGTTGGCCCCGTTCATCAATTTATGGATGTATGCGAGAGTGTGAGACATATGTGTAGTGTAGAACCATGGGAGCCTGGCATGGAAGATAGATCATGGAGGAGAGAGGGGACTATGAGAACGATGGTTTGGCACTGGAATAGAGTTGTCGAAACGGACGCGCCGATCTTTAGGAATCGACGCACGTGTCAGGGCTTGGGGACTCGAGGGCCGTAACTATGCGAATAAGTGTTGGAACTTGGAAGAAGAATAAGATCACTACTATAGACGGCGACCTCGTGGGCTGTGCTATTTGGAAATGGAAGGATTGTGGTAGTGGATACTCGTATATCTATATCGAATGGGGGTTGGTTGGTGCTGAACTGATATGCTTTCAGGAAATGTATATTTTGATCTTTCAACCCTTCATCTATTCTTCTATGTTTTATCATCAGATCCTTATCACGAGATCGCTAATGGTTGCTTTGGTTCAACAGAGGCGGGATAGGGGTACGTATCAACTAATTCGCTTGAGAATCTTCCCTCTTCAGTTCCAGATCAGATCTTTTTGTCTACAGTATCTCTATAAAAAAAAATTCAGTTGGAACAGTAGACTCAATCAGCCCCGAACGCGAGGCGTACAGCCGGTTCTTTCCTTCTCCATCATTCGACAATTGTTTTTTCCTTCCAAATAGATCTACGCAACCTCAGAGAGCGGTGAAGAAACTAAAAAACTCGCTTGGCGATTGGAGCGGGGGGAGGGGCAGCTCCACTCCACTCCACGAGTACTCATCGAGAACAGTTATCTCGTTACCAAACGACTCTTGCCCGTAATGCCGAGCTACTGTACGTTATGGAGTTGCGAGGTTTAATGGATGCTGTAAAATATCTGGTAATTTGACTTTGTTTTTATTTGTGGTTAACATATTAGTGGATATCGTGATAATGAGATAGGAAACATTGTTAGTCAATATTTTTTAACTGAAATTTGAGACACACATATACTGTACAGTAGAGCATAACACGGAAAATTCAAAATCACGTTGAAAAATAGTATCCGAGGTTCCTTTGAACGCGGGGGAGAAGGAGCCTCAATCTGGATATCCGATGTCAGACTTGCACTGTACGCTGCAATGGTAAGACATGGAAATACTGCAGATGCAGACGTTATTAGATAGTGGCAACTCTCCCTACAAAAAGATAAATTCCTCCAGAAGAACCACATCGCTCGCACCACACTAATATCTTGAAAATTTAATGGCATGAAATGTGGTCCAGTCCGGAATTGCATGCTTTGTATGGTATGTACGAATTACAGTACAGTGCAGTTAAGTACATTAGCGGTAGCGTGCGAAAGACTACTCCATCCATCGCCGCTTCAATCTTTAACCTTTCTGTTCAGCAGAGCTCGTATCCTATCCCCCCCCC
>NGKG01000002.1:1056053-1139635 GCA_002162505.1 Myriosclerotinia scirpicola
CCCCCCCGAATAAAGGTTAAATTCTGGTCTTGGAGTACGCCAAAAATTTTAACCTTTATTCAGAGAGGGAGAGCTTTAGCTGCAGTACATACAGTATGTATCAAATAGATTACTGGCAGATACCGAGACCCATCCGCAGAATCTTACATGCTGCATACTGCATACATGTCTAGCGGTGGCGGTGAAGCTCCTTCCCAAGTAGCAACTCCCACTGGTTAATAATTCTCTACCAAAAATTGGGAAGGAAGGACATTGGAGGAGTGTTTTAAATGTCAGAAACATTTTCAAACAATCCAACTCAAATCCTATATATAATAAGTTTGAGACACAGCCAACTGGAAAGCGGCCGGCAAAGGAAGGTTACCTTGCCAGTGCTTACTAGGAGGCTTTCTCTTCGTTTCATATTACCTCAGGTGATTTTTCTATATCTGTGAATCGTAAGTGTGTGTCGTATAGTATGGGAACCATAGACGACGATAAATTCGTAAGAAATGTGTAAGTCAGCTAATCTTCGTTCTTGGCGGGATCTTTATGACCTTATCCAACCACTTGGGACACACGCTACAGCCAGCCGATCAAAGATACGCATCTTGTACATAGACACATGAAAAAAATCATTGCAAATCTTCAAATGCAAGTGAGACTTCTCCAATAATGCGAGTTTTTCGTACACTAGGTACCGAGTACATTATGCCTGGGTACTCTGCTCCGCTCATTCCTCCACTTTTGCAATATCTACGGCGGGGCCAAAGGGTTCTCTTGTCAAAGCAAGCACGCAAGCACGTAAATCAAAGCAAAAGACATTTACATACATATCGGAGAGTTGTGAAGCATACTCTACTTTCACCCCACTAATATAAATAGATCGTCAATCGAACGATTCGCCAAGCTATATTCTCCTATCTTGGTAAAGTTCAAAATGGGATTAAGAATTGGTAAGAACTCTGCAAGGGTGAACGAATATCTGGGAAAGCGATGAACATGAAACAGCAAGGAATTGAGATCAATGATGGAAAAAGTATTCATGCAAATTTGTGTGTATATTTTCTTTCCCATTTTTTCCCTAGAGTACTTTTGATGTTCCAGTCCGACTGTCCGAAATAAAAAAAATCTTGAGGCTACAAACTAGAGGACCTTCAAGTCCGGGTATCCCAAAGCAAAATACTATGCAACTCCGACGCTTGCTAGCAATTGGAAACAAGAAGAATAAATAAAACATGAAAATTTGGGGGTGAGGGGTATTCATAATGAAGAACCACGAGGGGTACTGTATTTTTGAAAGGTGCTCCCGGATGGAGTCTTATCTTTGTTAGTATTAGGAAAATTGCACATAATCCTGTTGTGCAAGGATTCCAGATTGAGTTTCCCCATCTTTGTCGCCGAAAAATTCCTCGTCAATGACATCTGAATCAACGTCATCGCTGTCTATTTCGTCTTCTTCATCGCTCGAAATATCACTCGATTCATCTTCTGGAGAGGCATCGCCAGCAGGTGCATTTTTACGAATAACACTAGCCTTAATGCGATGGGGAAGTTTGCATCCTTTCGTAGTGCAAGTACCTGTGTTGCTGAAATCCGGGCATTCGTGAACATGTCGCTCTGTGCAAGTAGTCCCCTTGTCGCAAAAGCCATATATTCCGAAAGAATGGCAAACCAAGGCTGTTGGTGAAACACGAATGTGCGTGTAACGACAATCCGGGTTCGAACAGTTGCCCTTAGCAAAATGCAAGCATGTCGGTGTTCTCTCGGGAGATAGGTCGTGAGATAGGTCGCAAGAATCTCCATTAGGGCATTCACCTTTAAGAAGGAAAGTTTTACATACTCCAACTTTTGAAGGATCGTGAATATATCGGCACTTAGGACCTTTGTTACAAGTACCTAAACAAGATGTGGTTAGCTGAAACCCGGGTTGCTCCTCCTCCAGCGTCTCAAAAAGGGTGAAAGATTAAAAAGGTGTGAGAAGAGGTACCCGTGGTGGTAAACGATTTACACGGCTCGTTGATTTTGACGACCCCGCGTTTCCTTCGACCGTGTCAGCAATTTTAAACAATAGATATAATTTGGAAATCGCATATTAAGCCATACCTAGTGGCTTTAATTATCCCTTCGCGATACATGTTTCCATGTTTGCTTCTATAGAATTTGACACCTCCAATCAAAGTAGTCTTGGGGGTAGCATTCGCGGAATTGAGGTCACCTGGACTAAGTGAGCATAGAGCAAACAGCGGCACCACCTAGTGGCTTGCTATGAATGATGAGATCTCACCAGGGGCTTTGACAAGTTTGCTGCCATTATTTGCAACCATAAATCGGATTCCACCGACAATAACCTCATAATTGCTTGTCCCGGTAGCTTGCATCATAGAAGAACCAGAACTCGCACCTAGGCGCTGCAAATGTCTATTGAGCTTCAACTTCTCCCTCTCATCCCTTTGCCTCAACTTCTGTCTTCTGGTTTCCTCGATGGCCTTCACTCGAATTTGGCTATCCTTCTCAAAATACGATTTATTGATCAGTTGGAGATGGCGATCGGTTTTTGTGATGTAACCAGCAGAGGAGGGTCGCTCATTCTCATCGGCAGATGGGGTTGCGTTTGATGAATCCGGCTGTGATGGTGGGGCAGAAGTACTTCCATTCAATACAAGGGTGCGATGCCGCACAATACCACCCCCTCCTCGTCCACCCCTAAATCCCCTAGTAGAGTATCCGCCTCTGTGGCTACCTCGAGTACCTCTCCAGCCATTGTTTGCATAAGGATGATATGCATAAGCTCCATGACCACCCCGGTTATTTGAATGTGGATGGTAACTATTTGTAGATGAAGAGGAATGTGTTTGATTGTACGAATTGTACGGCTCATTCGACTGGTGATTCTTATGTTGATTGATCTGGCCTAAAAATTGTATATTAGCCAGTGCTCAACTTAACGAATGAACAAAGAGTATCTATCGATGGTGGCGGGTATCCTACCAGCTACGCGACTGATTCGTTCCAGGATGGCTTGATCGTCTGCCATAGTTTGGGATTCCTATTTGTTAGTATATTAATAGAGATCTGATATATTATTAAGACCTTCAATAAATGTTATATCACGAGAATGAGGTTGTCGAAAAAAAGTGGTTGTTCGTTCAAGGAAGAAATCTTGCAATCAAATGCGCAGGTAATAATGAAATAGAGAGGAGTTACAATGCGGTTACAGGATGGATGTGTCAGCAAACGCTAATACTAGCGGCAGGCGATTGATTATCCGACAAGGCTGCGACTTTTCGATATCATTATTCATTCAAAGGCAACTCAAAGGACGGTTATTGCGCCAACCTTTGTTCTTCCTGACAACCACAACCACGAACCGCTTTCTTAGGACAGCTATTGCTATTCCTACTGAGACGGTGAAAATCGATTCTCCCATTACCCCTCTCTATAACCAGTAACATCGATACATATAAGTAAAATGACAAATGCAACGATCAAGCCAGATCCGGAGGCAGCTGTCGCATCGCCTAGGTTCATGGAGGATGACGATATATACGAGGATGCTGGAGATATGGTGATCAATGAAGATCCGGGCTTTCAAAAGTTATGGTTAGGTCGCGTTCCTAAGTACGTCTGGGATGCATGGGAGGGACTGGGTGAAGATTTGGATGAGGAAATACAGATCGGTACCATTCGCAATTGCCGAGAGAGGATGCCCGATGGAACTGTTAAGGTATATGGAATGCTTTTCGTATTTGGCGGACAAGCTGACTTTCGTTGCAGGACTCGTATTCCATGTTACTAAATTCGAATATTGCACAACACCAGACTGTCCCCAAGGAATACAATCTTGATATTACCAATCAGAATGTCAAGAATACTTTTATTTTTTCAGAACAAGATTTGCCAGGATTCAAGTCGAAATCAAGACAAAAGTTCGCCTTGGAGACTGCAAATATGCCTGCAAGACTCACCCGTGGAAAGATTGAGAAGCCGGCAAATAAACAACCATGGGACCCTAATAGGAAATTCCAACCTCAATTTCGGAAGGCAATCCCAAGTACGTATACACAATACTCATATAATGAATTTCACTAATAAGATTGAAATAGAGAGGACAGCTCTTGCTGGTAGGGTCGTACACGAATTGAGTTGCATTGCCGTACAAAATGAAGAATCAGACCGTCTCCTGGCCATTAGAACTTTGGAAGCTATGAAACCCAAAGTAGGCACGAAATTCCTGAATGAGGATGTCGAAATGCATGGTTTCATCCAGCCGGGTACTATCAAGGCATCAGATGCCTTCGGTGGCTTCATTGTAAGATTGCCCCTGTACCTTCTTGCCATACATGCACTAACCCGAACAGAAAACCAATATTCAAACTACTGGTGGTAAGCCACAACTTACTAAAGCCGCTCGTATGCCACAAAATGAGCTTCTCGATAGGATCTTCGATTGTTTCCGTAGGTATAATTATTGGTCCATGAAAGCACTTCGTGCCGAGCTCCAACAGCCAGAAGCATATCTTCGTGAAACACTCGAGAAAATAGCTTTCTTGGCGAAGACTGGTCGATTTGCGACACAATGGTCATTGAAACCCGAGAACAAACTTAATAATTATGAGGGTGCTGGCGATGCTATTGCGCCTGGCGAGGATACAGACCTCGGTGATGACGACGAAGATGATGATGAAGATACCAAGTTCGAAGACGTCTGATCTTTAACTGCCTTTATGGTATGTATTCTACGGCGTTTCTGAGGGGCGAGCTTGCATAATGGCGGTGTTATTTACATGATCAAGTTGATGTATGGGAAGCATCATGGCATGGCGTTACACTTCAAACATTAGTTGTCCCATGAGGATATAGGTTGAATAATGGAGGAACTTGCTCGTGAGCCGGAATCTCAAGTGGAGCTGTAACATATTATATCATAGTAATAAAACAAACTCTGCAAACAACTTTTATTCCACATGACTGGAGATGATGACGTCGGAAGTATTTGCTTCGGGATATCCGATGTGGCACTCAATGACGAACATTGACGTTTCTAATCCAATAATAAATTTGTAACAGTTTCTACCTACTTGCCATATCCATTCATTGAAACATTTACGTATAGACATATTTTTTTATCCGCCTTTCAATTGAGACATTATGCCGTTAGGGGTTTGAACTTTTCTTTGATCCGCCAGATTGCACGCCATTGGCTTTTGTATTTTGTCCTTTTGCCTGGCATCCATCTCCACCCTCCAAGAACTTCAGAAAATGGTAAATCTCACACGAGGAATTGCTTCTAGAGCAAGTACTTCCAAGACTTTCTGGAGAGTAGGAAGAGAGGTTGGGGTCTCGACCACCTTCGCTACACCCCTGCGACGATATCAATCCTCATTACCAATGGCATCCTTTCCTCTCAAGCGTTCTCTCTTCAGACCGTCGCACAAATACCAAATACCCATTCGCTTCTTCTCAACTACTCGATGCACCTACGCATCTCCCAAATTCACATACGGTATCTCAGCCTCCTATTGCGCCAAAGAAAACCGCTACTCTCCCACCAAAAACCTGACCCTCTTCAACCCCTACAACCCCATTCCCGTACCCATCAAGCCCGTCGACCGCAGACCCGCTTCTGGTCAAGATGCATTCTTCGTGGCGCCCATATCCAATACCTCAGACATCGCTCTCGGAGTCGCAGATGGTGTAGGGGGCTGGATTGACTCCGGCGTCGATCCTAGTGATTTCTCACACGGTTTCTGTGAGTACATGGCGCATACGGCTTCGCTTTCGAATACCATAGATGAGGCCCCTATTTCTGCGCGGAAGCTTATGCAGAGGGGTTATGATTTGATATGTGCGTCGGGCAGAGTGCGTGCGGGGGGAAGCACGGCTGTTGTAGGAATTTTCAATTCGAGGGGAAATATGGAGGTAGCAAATTTGGGGGATAGTGGATATATACAATTACGCTCGGGTGCCGTGCATTCGGCGTCGGAATTTCAGACGCATGCGTTCAATACGCCGTATCAGTTGAGTTTGGTGCCGGAGGCAGTGATCAGACAGGCGGCGAAGTTTGGGGGAGAACAATTGATGGATTTACCGAGGGATGCAGAGGTTATGAGTAAGGAGTTGAGGCATGGGGATGTGGTGGTTTTTGCCAGTGATGGTGTCTGGGACAATTTGAGTGGGGGAGACGTTCTCAGAATTGTGAGTAAGAGGATGAGGTATGAGGGGGCATGGGTCAATGGAGCGGGGGATAAGGGAACTGCAGTGGGAGAGAAGCTTGGAGAGTCAATAGTAGAGGGGGGCGCCGAGGTGGAAGATAAGGGAATGCTAAGTTTGCAGAGTTCTTTGGCGGTAGATATCACTGGGGAAGCTAAGACGGCAAGTCTTAGTTTGAGGAGGGATGGCCCATTTGCAAGAGAGGTTCAGAGGAGATATCCGGAAGAGAAATGGAGTGGGGGGAAGTCAGATGATATTTGTGTGATTGTAGTGGTGGTGGTTGAAGAGGGAAAATGATCGCGCGGCAGAGATGAAAAGAGAAGATAAGTACATAATTGTTATTTCCAACGACTCCTGTGTATTATATAGTGGCACGAATAGGGGGATAGATAGAGGGTTGGCGGTAGGCATTGTGTTTTATATATACCTCTGGGAAATGCATGGAAGCAGGCAGGCGGTAGACATCATGAGCGCGGTACTTTAGATTATAGAATGCTACGCAGCGTATAATGGATTTTGAGCGATGATCTTTGTACAAATGGTTGGGCATATAATTTTGTTTGGGTTGTTGACCATCAAGATGTATGGCTGCGCAACCCAGCTATGGAATTATAACTATCTAGATCTATCCATGTATGAGTTTCCTGTATACTGAACCCGTTGTCTATAATCCTTTCATTGTACTGAATGCCTTGATGTATCACACCCCTTCTAATTGAGCTTTTTTTTTAAGATTAATCGACCTCGTCATCCTTGGGCACGTAATCTACGAACCCGGCTTCTCTCCCCTCTCTCCTCAGCATATACCCAAATCTCTCACTATTACCCCTAATCCATTCTGGAATATCCTTATTCTCTGTCAATCTTTCGTATTCTTCACCTTTCCTATCCCACAAATCTAGCCCCTTTCTCACTCTATCCACAATCCTTTCCTCACTCCTAAATACCTCTTTGTTTAAAGTCGTATGGGAAAAGCTTGCCATCTTATTCAACATCTCCGAAATCGTCGAAAAGCAAGAAGAGCAATGCCAAGAAGCGTTTGCCAAATCTCTTTTCTGGAAATAGGTGAAGAGTCTAAAGCCGCCTTCGCCATTTCTCAGATCGGCTGGAAGAATAGTTTGAGTAGGACCCGCGTAAATGGTTGCTTGAGGGTGTGGCCATTCAGGGCCTTTATGAAGAAACTGAAACCCGTAATAATAGAAACGACTACGAAGTGTGAGACGTTTATTAAAGCCACAGGCCCGTAAGAGATCCAGTGTTTCGGGGCGTGGAATTTCATCGATATCTGAGACGATGAGCACATCTCCTATATTGGCAGTTTGAGCACCGTCGAGTTTCGGGATGACTTGCGTGAACATGGCATTCCTTTGGTGATCTTCATAGTCCCATGTTCGACGAGAAGTAAAAGGCCGGTTCTCGAGGAGGTGATAGATAATCTTGTGAGAAAATTGAGAGAAACGTGACTGGTTGTCAAGAAAATGGAGAGGTTTAGAAAGTCCGGTGAAGGTAATATTAGATTCGACTATGACAAAATAATCGACATGGCCTGCGAGTGTGTTGAGGCGGATGTCGAGCCAGTCGAGCTCCGAGCTTAACATGAAGAGGTCGTAGACCTTCCGGGGTCTTTCAGGTGGGTGTTGGTATGGACGCCAACCTTGCGCATCGCATATACTTTGGGGTGAGTTGGATGTTTTAGAAAACAAACTAAGCTTTGATATATCTGAACCGCTGTAAAACACAAAATTCAAGACTAACAAAATCACAACGTAAGGCAGCGATTGTCGAAGCAAACTTCCGGGACGTCTTCTGAAGAGAGCAATCATGATCACTCAAGGCTTTGAATGATGCTAATCATTCATCCTGAGATAGTCCTGAGTTGATTCAACTGTGGCAGATGTGCCGAAGTTTAACTTATCAAGTGAAAGAAGTGAATGAAATTTGCAGATGTGTTTTTAATAGCCACCAACAATTTGATATGGGTTTATAAATTTGCGCAACAGTACAAAACCGAGAATAACAACAAAAAGATACAAACGCCTTGACCTGTTATCTTCGCCTGCACTTACCACTTACCGTTTATTTATTGGTAATGTTATGGTTGAACGTCAGAAAGAACATTTCCGACCTTCAATGCCTCCTTTCAGCAAATGAATGAGAGACAGGGGAGACAAAAACTTAAACCAACATTGAAATGCCTCCCTGAAGTCCCTGCCAAATTATACTCGGTAAAAAAGCTCGATCCGGCTAGTGCATTTTGATATGGGTAGATTACTAATCCAATCAGGTTGGTGAGCTCAGAGATCCATGATACCTATTCTTGTGTCTTTCTTGTGATATTTCTCTTCTACCAGGTAAATTGTTGAAACATATATCTCAAGTACTACCATACCTAGTTTGAGTTGAAACGGCATTTTAATTGGCATGGTCACAGATAAGACATAGCCACCAAAACGACCTTCAATTTCGTTCTTTCCTTGAACCACTGCACCGTGAAATACTTTTTATATCATGAAAAGCGTCATTCATTTGTCATCGGCACCACTATTGTTGAAGTATCTTTAATCTATAACAGAGCCTCCTGGCTTAGATACACTTATATCACTGTTGGTGAATTTCACTTGCCTTTTGCAGACTCGCCGAGTTAGGAGTTGAGGCTTGAATAAGTACTTCCAAGGTTGAGCATCATATTTTACAAAGACGAGTCCATGATTTTTGGGTTTAATCTCTTCTCGATGGCCCATTGGCTAGTAGCTACTCTATCACTCGTCAGTCCAACCTTTGGTTCCGTCGTTTTTTTGGAGCTTCGTGTTAACTACCCCGTGATCATCGATCCTTGTTGCAATTCGGTAGTGTTCATACTGCTACAATAGTACATTGTCGTTGAATTCATTGATTGGTCACCGCAATGTCTGGGAATATACCTTCTAGATCAGCGGATACTTTCCAGGAGCTTGTGATGCCCTTCGGCCAGCTTAGTGCTCATGTTCACCATAAATATCCATCCGCACGAACCCTTCACAGCCCTAGCAGCTATCGTCATGATACGAATTTTTTGCAGCAACCTGGCTAGCCGTGGTGGAAATATTGATCAAGAGTAAAAATTCCCGTTTCATTTTTCTCCAACAATCAATATCAAGCGTCATCTCTCAAACGAATCCGAGAAATGAAACCACCAATTCAAGAAACACACAGGTCTAGGGCTAGGCTGTACCATGCCAGTATTTGCAAGAGCCTGCGCTATGTGCATGGAATTTGTTTGGATGCAGATGCGATGGGGAATGGAGTGGAGAGAGTAGGGGAGGAGGAGAAGGGGAGTTCAGGAAACGGATGTAGAATTAGAGGAGATGCGGGTATTAGAAAGGGACGAGGGTGAGGGTGAGGGTGAGGTTGAGGTTGAGAATGAGATTGGTACTGCTAGGTGAAGGTTCACTATAATGAAAGATATTAAGAGGACTTTATAATCTTATATATAATTACTTTAGACGCTATTGTGCTCCGGGGGTTTGCTTCGTTTTTGATTTAAGGTTGACTGTGATTGCGGGACGTTTTGGGGGATTTACTACCTAGGTAGTTTGGAATAATTAGGTATGCACAACTAGATAGTCTAAGATATGAATAGGGATATGGATATAAATCTACATCTACACCAACAGGTAATTGGTAGGAAGTTTGCGCCCCTCTAGCCTTTTTTTTTTCAAGTATAGATCCCGTGAATGATCACAATATTTTGTATAAAAAAATCCATTGCAGAAAATGCCTTTGGAAACGTCTTGACATGGTAAAAAGATACAAGATGGCACCAAGAATGAAAACTAAGTAGAGAGAAGTCGCATGTCTAGCTTCTTCTGAAGAAAACCGGTGGCTATCATAGGCTTTTGATACGGGAAAAGGTGTTTCGTCTGCGGCCTGCTCCTTCAGATGAGGCACAACACATTATCTTGTTGGGCAGGAATTGAGAACAGGAAGCGAGAAAGTTACATTACAATTTCCTTAGTGTGCTTATTACTCATATTAAGTTGCAAGGAGGGTTGGCCGGAGCAAGTTATTGCACATATCACAAGAAAAGTGTCAAGTCGAGCAAGAGAGATAAAGGTATCATTTTTTAAATTTAGGCATTCGTAATATTTTTTCATTACTTATGAAAACCTCCGCTTGAAGCCATCAAGCTATCATAAGCGCCTAGAATGTCCCATCCCTCATTGAATACTTGATTTGAAAACAGAAACGACCACATCCACTTAATCCTCTTTCAAGACTTGAGCGTGTTGAGTCTTGTTAGATCGCTCAGGCTTGCCAGCATCCAATCCCTTGGTGCCGATCTTCTCTTTCGAGTATCCAGCAGCGTATGGGTTCAATCTCAAGAGAACTTGCTTGTTGAGCAATGGGTTCTTCTTTTGAACGCCAGCACGCTTGGTATGTGCGGATCCCTTAGCAGCACGGATAACGGATTGCAATTCGGTGGAGTTGATGAGACGTCCAATATCAGCTTGGGAGACGACGTTGGATGGGAGGAGGAAGTCCTTCTTGAGGGCAGATGGTGCGGTGGTAGTACCGTAGATGTTGTCGAGAGCCTTGAAGGCAGATGAAGACCAGATGACGAAACGTCCGAGGTGACCACCTGGTGCCAATTGCAACAAGTTCAAGGAGAAAACATCACAGGTCTCAACACCTGGAAGGTTACGGAAAGCGCGGACAAGTTCCTTGCCATCGGTGTTTGCGTCATAGACAACGAGAGGTCCACGTCTCTGTCTGTGACGGCGGCCTCTGAGCTTACCCTTACCGGCACGGAGCTTTCTGGATCCCTTAACCTTCTCAACATCGGCCAAAGCACCAACAGTCCTGAGGAGACCAGCAGCAGCAGAAGTGCGGGCAATCTTGGCACCCTCGAAAACTTCGGAGTTGATGACAAGGGGAACTTCAGCAACTTCGGAGATTTGGTGACCACGAGCGAAGAGGAGAGCTGGGACACCGGAGGCAGCGAGGGCAGAAACGGTTGCGAATCGCCTGTTTACAATTAGTTAAAAGTTTGAAAGAAAATTTTGATAGGTAATTCTCACTTCTGTCCAAGGTTGATCTTTTGGTGCCACTTTCTCCAGACCTTTGTAGGAGCGAACATACGTCCAGATCTGCACATGTTACCGAAAGCAGCTTGACCAGCACGGTGAGTTCCACCACCAGAGACACGAGGAATACGGGCAACAGCACGACCTGCGTAAATACCAAAATTAGCTTCATTCCTCCTCTCCATTACGAAATCCTTTCTTCAAATTTTTGCGCGCAGTTCCCAAATTGCACCCACCAGCCGATCCTCGTATATTGTATAAAAAATTTGCACTAACCGGTACCCCAGGACTCAGCAGAGGTTTGGTGACCAGCCTTCTCGCTCACGGCGTATGGTTGACGCTTGTTCTTGGCCATTCCAGTGTGGACGGTCTGAACGATATCAGGTCTAATTGGGGAGGTGAAGACCTATTCAATTGCCATCAGTTATATTCTCCAAATATTCTACAGCCAATTTCCATCATATCGATTTTGAATTTTCGCATCTAGGTATTCGTACCTTTGGGAGAGGAATGGTGGTACCGGTGGCCTTGCCATCGGCAGACAAAACGGAAACTGTAGGTCTGGAAGCCATCTCGACGAATTGATGCCTGTGTCGTGGTTGTCGTTGGGTTGTCGGAAAGTCGTGATGTTCTGCGAACTAATTTCTTGCAAAAAAAAAACTATGTGGGAATATTCGCTTATTGATAAAGCCTGAGGATTTCATCAACAAAATGCGCCACACTAATCCTAATACTTATTAGCGTACTACTCTAGCTCATATCATACCTAGGTATTATTCATGATTATCTCGCGCAGTTCTTCTCATTCAACAACCTTGGAACATCATCATAAGATAATAACTTGGAAATGTTAGCTACCAATTTGTATCAGAATTTGACTTCTGTTATCGAAAATCACTTGATTATAAGATATTGTCTTAACCCTCATCCTAGATTATTGATACTTTCACCTGTACATCGACATTGACGATGGCTTACAGTTACATGACGTCCACCAATATCATTAAGCATTGAGGACTTTGCAACTTTTGACTATAATTACAATACCAAAGAGTCAAATCAAAGATACAGATGAGGCCGCAATCAAGTGTTGTATGGCTTCTATCTGAACATTTTGGCGAGCCTCTTTCTTTCTATGAGTTTGGTCCACATTTCATATACGTTTGGAATTGAAAGTCTTCGTTGCCTATATCTTTCAACTCATTGCATTCTGCATGTTCGCGATATTCCATAATTGTATCCCATCGCAATTGTATGAACAATGTCAAATTGAAGATTGTCTTCGGTATTTTGGAACTTTGGCAATCAAATGCTAAGCTTTCGTTTTTGAATTCCGGTCAAAGGTCCAGAACCTACTAAATATTGTCAATTCGGATGATCATTTTGCACTGCCATCATAGCAGTGCGCAAGATTAATCACCTGCTTGCTACTCTGCGAGTTGGCTACCGGTTTATGCTGCCACTTTGAATCTTGTCGAGACTCAATCACAACATACGAAGTCTATTTGTCCAGTATCCTTGAGCAAATTACTTCATAACTCCATCTATATTCAAATGTTAACGACCTTTTGTTTTGGCGACTTTGTTATAAACAATCTATTAGTCCATGTTATAGTTGAACAAATAAATTCTCGTTTTATATCTCTCCTATAAACTATCGTCATGATATAAGACTTGACTATTTATTCCTTTGATAATAAAACCCAGAACAACTCGAACCTCAACTTAACCTCTATATTACGCTTTGACTATTTGACTCTTTATCATTATTTCTGAAGACTTTCGGTGTTTTGACCAAACATCAAATTTTCGCCCCCATCTCTAGCGCTACATATTTTACATAGCGCAAAGCATTTCATCAACAATAACGAACTGAGGTCGTTGGGTCATGATCTCCGCTTGTCATTAATATGGTATGACCATTATATATAATTGAACTCGGGGCTCCGAAGGAATCCTTGAATGAAACGAGCGGTTGTACCCGCGTACGGCTTGTCTCACTTGAGGGTCCTTGAGAACTACGAGCTGTCGAATACCATGGGGGCAAGTCCCCCCCTAACCCTCTAGAAATTTGGAGGGTTGTCGTCCCGAAGGAACACCCAACCGTCTTAGGTGACTGAGTTCGACTCCCCGTCAAAGAGTTTCAGCACAAAATCTTTTGTATCTCATGTTCAGATATCCTTTTTGTCACGTTTCGGGACAGGAGAAAAACATCTTTTGACCTACACGACCTTCAAGGCAGGGAGAATATTTTCCCCAGCAGGAAGACCTTCGGTAAAGCGGAGCGTGATATGGTACTCAGATCCCTAGTAATACTTCAAAAGTTCTTACCTAAGTAACGATTGGAGGCATCCTTTCCCGAATTTTGGTGCCCACTTAGATTTTGACAAACCAACATAACTTTGCCCCATCTAACTCGCCCAAAGACTCTCCGTCCCGATGGGTTCTTGCATTTGACAGTAATCCCCTTTCAGAGAACTTTACCACATCCTATGGAATTGAACAACTAATTAAGCCGGTTTAATCAAGTGCGAGCCGTTCTTGATGATATGCGGTACATAACTTTAGGATACAACTTAACCCCCCGCATTCTCTACTTCTAGTCTGCTCGTCACAAGAGCCATTGGTCACTACTTCGTGACAACCCTCTAGTCAAGCTCTGATAGTCCGGAGAGAGGGCCGAAAGATGACCGCGCCAACCGCGATGAATTACCAATAACCGTGCCACCTCATCCCGAATTCCTATGCCACTTACCCATGATCCGAATTTCAATCTCAGACAAGTCTCAGATTCTCAATCGGCAATCTTTCACATGAGCATAATACCTGTATAAACATGACGCTTAATTTTAACTTTACTGTGGGTCAGATTTAAATTCTCGTTGAATTTACTCTCCCCTCCCCTGAGCAAAGGTTAAATTTTTAAGGCGTACTGCAAGCTAAAAATTGCTTAGGGGGGGAGAGTAGCACAAGGATGGTCATCATACCACAAAACACTCGCATACCATACGATCACCCACATGAACTGTTGAAACTTAACAGAGTGGGACAATAAATTGGAACTCGGAGGAACATTTCTACAATAAACTTCTCCTACTTGGTGTTTGATGTCCAATTTCGTTGTCCATCCCTGAATCCTGGTGAAAATCACGCTTCGCATATATTGTACTCCGTCGGTGAAGAAGACCCCAATATAATCCCCAAGCCTCAACCCAAGCTCAAAAACGTAAAATTTGCAAAAGAGGGACCTGCCAGGGGGAATGAGATAAATTTATTCTCCGAGCGAAGCTCCTGCTTCTAGGATTGAGATTTGAGATATCGATTTTCGAAGCTTCTCCAAAACGGGAATTTTTGATTCCCCATAGAGGGAGGTATATCCATAATTCTCCACAATGTCGACAGGGAAATGAAGTTAATTTATGCGAAACCCCATTCACGAAAACAATATTTAAATGTGATTGGAGGAATGGCATATTTCATTCTCGTTCATTTCATCTGTCTCGTCCACTCATATTGTTCGTCCACCACATGCATAACTCTATCTGTTTAGCTTTGGGGATTTGTTATAGCTCCACAAATATGAAAGTCTGTGCGGGGTCTTTAACTGAAATAATACCGTGTATGTCCTGTCTGTGGGTAATATATAGGTAATTATAGGTGTAGGGTCTGGGGGTTCAGGAATTGAGAAATTGTGTGATGGATGATGAATAGTGCTTGGCATTTGTGATAGTATGGGTAATGGGGGGTGGCGACGATGAGAATTTTTTAAACGAAGGGTTGAGAGTTGAATTGAGGATTTGGTATGCAGGGGTATGCTTTCTGCCAACGGGGAGAAGCCCCGAGTCGTGATGCGATAATGGATGGATGGGTAATGATGATTTGAAGGATGATGAGATAATATGAGATGAGATGAGTAACCAGAATAGCAGAACCCGAGGTGTTGGTTGGCTTTAGATGGAGGCGTAGTCTTTACGGTACACACAGCATAGCAAAGTAGTATCACGATACTCTGAGACATATGATGCAAATGCAAAAAACGTTGCAACTGGGGGCCCGGGGTCGTAGTCGTACTACCTACCCACATCACCCCGAGAATTCGCACTGATGTTGTGTCCTGTTATGTGTTTGCGGGAATGCATGAACTTGGGAGGAGTACTTCGTACAAAAGGATTACATGATGTTGTACTGGTGTATAGCATAGGCATTGGACTCGCACGAAAACACAGCGCGAGAACAAATTCTCCGAGGGGCATTGAGAAATGGGAAAAACGGGTTGAATGCGCAGTGCAGTATGCAGCAGCAGCCTCGAGCGTGGGGTTTGTGTTTGTGTTTGTGTGATGTGATGTGATTTTGTATGGATTTATTACTGTGAGCCATGCTGACCGTCCGGATGTCCGAAGTTGCGGTCCGTATCTCCTTGGATGAGATGGATGCGATGTGCCACGTGGGCCGAAGAGGAAAAATGTTATCAAAATTGGTGCGCCAGATAATGAAATGTGTCCAATTCGTATTGTAGTAAAAATTTGCTCGTTGAATGAACAATGCCAGTGCTAAACTGGCATACTACTCCTATGCTATGCTATGCTACGCTAAACACAATCATTCATCCCATATCCATCTCGTATTTTGCCTGCAAATGTATGCAACTTCCTCCCCCCAGAAAGTCTCTTGGACTCATTCCAATGCATCCCAAGTAAAAATTACACATTTCCTTCCCTTTAGGATTTTGCTTCCCCAACACCAAAATCCATCCAAAAAAATCCATCCATCGACTGTAATAAAAATTAACAGTAACGAGATATGGTAAACATATGCAATGCGCGCTGGCAGAGATAGTAAAGCTAAGAAGCAAAGGTATCACCTCCCGAAAATGAGTCCCATCGTAAACGCCTTGCGGAAAACAAAGTAAATCAAAAAACAAATCAAGTAAATGGCAAGATATATAGCCTCCATAGCGGTCATTGTTATACCGAAAATCCCATCCTAACTCCTGTGCCCGGAAAAGAAAAATACATCGCCAAATTGCGGATGGTGAACGAGAGTACGAATTTGATGATGGTATCGTAGAGTAGAGCCTGTCGTCCTGTCGAAATGACCAAAAAAATAGTAAAACAAACAAAATGATATGTATATGAACTAGTAGATGCCGAGGGTAAGAGCTTATTTCTTAGTGCTCTTCCTTCTACTTCCCATACCCATGCCCATCCAGCCCTTCAATCCTGGGCTACTCACACTCTGAGGAGTAATTGGAGTTTTTGGCGGTGGCTCGCGGATAGCATTCCTCACGATATCCTCGTATCTAATAGGAGCTTTCTCATCGATAGCTGATTGTGTCTCCAGAGCTCTCTTTCCATTATCCTTTTCTTCATGCGTGAACAAAGGTACCGTGGATGATCTCTTCATACTTCCGAATTTACTCTCTCTAGGTGTTCGCTCTTCAGCCATGAGTAAACTCGTTTTAGACGCATTGCTGTATATCAGGGATGATCGCGATGCATTGTTTTGAGTGGTAGTTGTATATGATAAGTTTAGTTTCGGCATGCTAGGACGCCTCTTGGTGGATTTGGTGAAGGAGCGAGTGAGACCTTGGAGACCTTCCATCAGGCTAGTAGGTGTTTTGGGACGTTCGGTGTGCATGGATTTTGGGCGGCGAGATTGAAAATCTTGTTCAGGTTCTGGGAAACCTTGAGTGTTTTCGGTTTGGGGAGAGGGCGTGGGTGAGGGGAATGGATCGGAGGAGAGGAAGGCGTGTTGAGGGGAGGGATTTGAGGCGGCGGAAGCAGGTTGAAGAAAGGTGTTGCTTGGGCTGATTTTGGAAGGTTCTTGGGAGAGGGTTATACTGGAAGCGTTGAGGTGACTTGTGTTGAGTTTGGAGAGGGCCCCGAGAGATGAGATGGAGAGACGACGGGTGGAGTCTCGAAGTGATGAGCACTGTCGGGAGCTTCGTCGTGGTGGATGTGGCGAGGGAATTGGTGCTAATGATGCGATATCTGCGACTGAATGTCGAGTTTGGTAGTCGTTCACTGGAGAGACATTGCGAGATGTGGGGTTCGAGTGAAAGCTTGCAGGACGGGGAATTTCTATTACTCGAGGTTTTGAGACAAGAGTGAATGATACTACTCTTGCAGTAACCTGAGCAGATGCACGAGAGGAACCTTGAGATCCATTGTATCCTGAAGGAGGAGCAGCTTCAAATGTAAGTAGCGAGTCCGTGTCCGAGAGTGAAGCATCTTCTTCACTCGAAAGATATAATTCGTGAGGATCTGAGATTTCAGATTCTCGTTCTTCAACCACTGTTTTTGCAGCTTCAAATCCATCCATACAGTTCATATCTGACATAACATTGCTCAATATTGTAGAAGTTCTTTTGCTGTTTCTTTGGGGTATAGAAGGCGCTTTCGGCATGCTAGGCTTCTTCTTTGCCCTTGTTCTATTCATCACTGAAGCCTCCATATCGCTGTCAATATTTGAATCGTGGTCGTACTCGAAACTGGCGAAACTTGAGGTTTTCGAAGCTCTGGAATTTGGTCGTTCGATTTCCAATTCCCTAGATGGGAACATCTTCTTCATAAGAGGCATATCGACCTCAGAAAAATAATGGGACCGAATTATTGAAACGAATCAAATATCTTGATTTTTCGGCACGAAATATCCTTATTTACCCAGGATATAAAGTGCTTGTGTGGGTCGTGGGTCCTAGTTCTTTTGAGCAGGCGATGTAATCATGTAGATGGTTAGGTTGAGACGTCGAATAGTTATGTAAAGTTGATTTAATGGTTCGTGATCTCAAGATACTTTAATCCCATGCAAGCTTTATATAATAAAATTGGCAGGAGAGTCAAGGAAATTTGAGATCTGGTATGAAATTTCTCGAATGTCGAAATATGTCTGTCTTTCTGGTGGGGATCTCACACTATGAATGTAAGTCAGATAAACTTTCCCTTTATCATTTAAATTATGCTAGGGGGGAAGTCGGTGGTTGTACCTGGTCTTGGTAGTAGCTGTGAACGCACGTCGTTTCAAGTTTATGCCCCTTCACAGGAACCGAAACTTGACTTGGGAATGGCGGCCACCGCGGGGCAGGCCAAGGAATTCTTTTAAAAATAAATGGAGCGGTAATATTGAGAGTCCGAAAAGAGACTTTGGAGGAACCTCGATGAAATAATTCGATTCGAGTATTATCGTATGAGAGTTTTGTTGAATGGTTTAGGGGCGGAAAAGTACGGATTTGCAACTGTATACCGAGGAGTATGGTAGTACAAAAAGGAAGAGTAAAAGTAAAAGTAAAAAGGCAAAGAAGATTTCAAAATCCAATTTGTTTCAAAGATGGGATGAATAAATCTATTATAGAAAATGGTGCTGGGGGTGATAACGGTATGGTGTGGTGGGTAAATCGATAGGGATAAGCAATGCAAGTAGGCTCTAGTTGATATCTAAAGAGATTTAGGTCTCGGAATGATCTGCTGAAGTTATGATGAGGTGATACTCTTCTCATCACTCTTCCTGCTTGCTGCTGAAATGTGGACAAGTATATACATTTGTACTTGAATTCGGGCAAACAAGCTGGCAAGCCAAGCAAGGAAATATAATATATTTCAAGGTTGTATGTTAGGTATTGATAAAGTAAGATACCAAATACGCCCCGGAGTCTAGGGAGGGAATATTGTATGTAGATGTACTTTGGTAAGGGGCAGCAGCAGGGGGGTTCTTGGACTTCTTCTTCTCCTTCATCGAAGTTTCCCATTCAATATACGCACCAACCAATTGGATCTATCTGAATCCCTCACTCAAGGGCAATAGACTGTACACACAGACATCGACGGCACATCTATCCCACATCATGCCTTAGAACGAACTACGAGTATTTCATCCATCCAACCACCAACCACAAACACACAACAGGATATCACATACATTCCGCTCCACAGCATTATCTCTCGATTTTCCCCCTCTTCCTGGTTCGAGGATTCGTGTGGAGTACGACATCAATTATCGCGATTCCCTTTCTGACTGGTTGAATCTATGAAATCATACAAGGATTTCTTGAAAAATATAATATTTGAGGATCCCTAATTTTGTACCAGTATGTAGTATCTTAGCTTTACATCAAGTCTTGCCAGCTTCCTTCAGGAAGCATTTAGCCCCTTCCTCAAACTATTCTTGGAGAAATTCAGGCTGAGACTGGCGCATTTTTAAACCACACTATCTATTAGCACTGGAGTAGTTCTCTACAAATCAATACAGTGGCATACACCCCTCGATACCTTACACCACACCGCTCGAGAAGGCTAAACAGGCTGAATGACTCTTGATTTCTAAAGTAATGCCTTGCTGTTTTCTTCGATTGTTTCATATTCAGTATACTCGCATAGATATCATCATTTCAAGATTTATATATATATATATATATACCTACTGAGTCAGTCAGTCTGTTGGGATTGTGATTACACTTCAATGTCTAGCTCCTAATCCCTCTGGGAATCTGCAACCACAACCTAATCTTCATAAAATGATTAAATAACGCCGATCACTGATTTCTCTGCTCATGCTTCACCGTATCGATACGCACAGTACTTCCAAGCTTCAACGCACGTACAGAGACCACGCGTGCGGCATACCATACCTACAGGTGCATAACATGCAAAACAGCAAGAGCAACAGCAACAACAGGTGCATCTTTAGAGAAGTAAGCGCCACACGGAGACTGTTTCTGCTCCTAAATCCTCGTTAGTTACTGTACGAGAATTGTTTCTCTTTTCGAATTGGGCCTTTGTAATAATACAACTCCCGTATCAAGATTTCCCACGATGAGACGTTCCAATGATTGATCTCATCATCTCATACAACAGAAAGTCTGTGGCCCTTGAGCATTTCCTCTCATTTTCAAGTGTGCACTACCAGTCTTCCACTAACCTTGAAGTCACGCTGACAGTTTCCAGCGCTTGCCAAAAAAATAAAAAATAAAAAGTACCCTCTTGCTCGTGGGTTCGTGACACTTGGGTCAATTTGCTTTTGGCCTAGTACAGTAAATAGTGCTTGACCCCTGAATCACTGACCCAGGGCTAAGCTTTAATCATCCTTCTAGTACTACTGTAGAACTACCTACTACTACCCCAGGGCCGACTCCAGGGCGGCAGGGCGGCAGGGCCCATCCTTCTAGTACTAGATTACCTCGATTACTATACATACAACCAATGTCAACCATCCTCTCGCTTCTTTCTTCTTTACGAATAACCGATACGAACTCACGGATATCAAGAGAACCTAATTTTAAACTGTCTATGTATGATGCATCAAATGATACTAAAGGGTAGAATAGTGATAGTGATCGTCTTTTATTATTGCGATAATCGACCCCTCACTAGGTAGTTCATGATTAGACTCATTAGAGAAATTTGGACCCCTTAACTACTAGATGTAATAATATTTGCTCAATTTTACCTAGGTATCATTTGACGTGCTACTCAGACCAGCCAATTCAGAACGACTTTCCATACCTTATCCACTAACCTTCGAATATTCCTTCGCACCACAGGCCGAGTCCACGAGTCCACGAGTCCACGTTGTAGCATCCATCTACCTCGAAAATATATTCCGATGCCACACCGGCAGTCTTCGTTTACTAGTACCTAACTACCCATCACTTTCTTCGGCATTGTACTGTACTACTTACTCAGAGCCTGCATCAATACACCTTCCAATCACATTATCTGGATTGTGGAAGCGGATTTTAGTCATGCAGAATGACGGGCGAGTGATTGAATGCCTGAAGTGATTTTCAACTTGAGGAATTTCTTCAACGTCACATGTCGTATTACATTACATAGGTACTTTACGGCAATACTAATCAGCCCATCTTGAATCTTGATGGAGAAATACAAATTTACGAACAACAGGCTGAAAATCGGGGTATTTATGTAACTATATATAGCCATTACATCTGAGACTTTCTGACAGTTTCAGGTAAAGATAAAAACATTGAGTTTCAACGGGCTCCGTTCTGACGTCAAGGTGTCTGAGAATGAATACGGGGTATTTCGAGAACTACGAAGTAATGCTCATCACAATTCAACAGAGACATCGTTACCCATAGTTCGTTTCTTTCTTATCGTTGTCGTCGTCATTCTCATAGCCTCAAACATTGTCAGAAGTTACGCACGATGTTGTGAGAAGGATACTACAGTACGTAGTTTGCTCATTCCATTCTCATCACATTATATCATTTCACAGCCTCCATTTATCATTCCGCACCGCACCGCACCTTACCAACACAAAAGTCTCAAACCTCAACTTCACCATCCAATATCACATAATACAACATCTGTTTTCCCATCACTGCCTTTCTATCTTTACCACAGCCAACCCAACATCTCGCTTCTCCCGTCTCTCAACATCCCCCAACACCACCAACCCGAAGACCGAGCTGAACGCCCAACATCCTCTATGAACAACTTCCGGAAACCCAGTGCTATTCATATACCAAGCTGTGATCCCACCGGCATCAGCATCAGCATCAGCATCAGCACCATCATTGATCCTCATTGTATGTAAGCGCACCTCGCCTACTACAGCCACCAACCATCTCGCGCCATAAGCGGAAGTAGGTAGGTAAGAGTAAGTAAGATGATAAGAGTGATCTCCATAAGAATAACAACAAGCAGCCACATAACCATAGGTACCTGAACCGTGTTACTGGGATACCTACTTGGATTCTGATGGAAGTCGTGCTTGCGTAACCGGAGTACTTGGATGTTAAAGCAGGTTTGGTATATCATGTGCTAGTTGCAAGTCTGGCTCCAGTTTGTGGGTTATTCTTAATTGGGGATTGTCTATTATGAAGATATTGAGGGAGTCTACCTGTAATGTCTGGTATGCTTGTCTGGTATGCTTGCTTAATACACTACGATACTATACAGTACATCCCATCCCATCCCATCCCAGCACCATAACCCTTCCTTCTCTCTCCTCCCTATTCTCTCGTCCCCCCCTCGCCTTCCTATACATACCTACCAATCCAGGATCTTCAAGATCATCAATTCATAACCTGTGAAGAGAATCGAGAGCAACACCACTCAAAGCTCCTCTAAAGTAAGTAATCTCATCCCCCCAACACACCACATACTGCCCCTCCCCCATCCCTCCTTCACCCTCCCTCACCCCTTCACCCCTTCACCCTCCTTCACCCCTCCCATCATTTCCCCTCCCACCAACTGAACAGACCACCCATTCTCCCCATGCTCCCCATTCTCCCCATGCTCCAACATCCCATCTTATACTTCTAATCTAAGATATCCATACCATACCACACCATACACACCACACACCACATACCACACCCAAACATCTCAAACCCCAAAAATACCCCACAGATCTCGCACAAAACATTAATCCCCAATAACCAAGAAAGAAAGGTACCTATACACCGATTCAACCCGTAACCCCTGCAATATCTTCCACATGGTAAAGTCACACAAGAGAGACGGGACGGAACACATGGAAACCATGAAGAACATGGAAACATCCCCCATGTATATAAATACCTACTGATCTGCATGCAAGTTACCCCTCACATAGTCAGCCAGGAGGAATTTGGTATAATATACAAAGTAAGCCTTTTCGAATCCAATTCAAGTCAACGACCGGGTATCTCTATCCCCCTCCTCCGCACTGTGTATATTCCCGTCACCACTCATCCATCACTCATATATCAAAACAAGATCAGGGGCACGTACACAAGTAAGTAGTTCATGAAATCTTCGTCTGTCTATTATGCTATCATTCACTTCATTTTCCCAATCACCACACCACATGCCAGTGTCTTTATCCCAGTGAATGACAATCATCAATCATTGCCCTACAACACACAAGAAATGAAATTAAAAAAGAAGTGCTAGGTGAATGGTTGTTGAAATCTGAATTGCTCCTTTCTAGGTCCGTCCAACCACCCATGTTGTCATTTGCCTGTAAATGGCATTCATTACATATTTTCTTCATCTCTTTCTATAACACAGAAAAAAAGTTGCAGAAGCGACGCCACATCAGAAGGTGTGCGTGTCGCCAAAGACCATTATACAAGGAGAAAGTCTAAATTCCCAAAGAAGCTTTGTGCTCTCGCTTCGAAAGAGGCTGCGAGTTAACTGTCCATTATCATTTATCGCATAATCGGGTCGACTATCGCGGTCGTGCTAAACGTGTAGGGTCGTATCCCGAGGTGCATATTTATGCCTTGCGGGAGCGGGTAGCTGGACGAGCTGGGCTTACGCCTGTTGCGCGACCATTGGAGCCGGCATTGATTTTCCCGTGTGTAAGTGTAGCGACATCTGGGACTTTGGCATCGACCAAGGATCGTGCAGCCTTGCGACCCGTGGGGCGCTTTCCATCCTTTTTGTAGGTTGCGAAGTAGAAGGAGATGAAGAGCAACAGGTAAGAGCTGAGAATACCCATACCCGCGAAAGCTGCAAATTCTTCTCCAGCGCATTTACCTGCACTTGGCAAGTTGGGGAAGTAGGTTGAGGCGAAGTAGGTGTAGGATGCAAAGTAGACGAAGCCTGAATAGTGAAGAGTACGTCAGCAAGCTGAAAAAAGGGAATTGTGGCTGATTGGGGGTTTGTGCAGCCTTACCAAGATCAATAACAAACTGGATGATCTGGAGTCTGGTGATCCATTCCTTCCACCAAATACGGATTCCACGCGCACTTTGGAAGTAGTACCAGTACATGACAACGTGAACCATAAGGTTGAGGGTAATCGGGACCCATGATACGGAGGTCAATCCAATGAGTTGTGTGTAACACAAGAGAGCAGTGGCGCCGTGGTGATAGCAGTGAAGGAAAGCTTCGCACAAAAATTAGCATTTATAAATTGCGTGAACCGCAAAACAGTAGCTACGTACTCAATGGCTTTTTCTTCAACACTAGAAAGACCGTATCAATCAATTCGAGGTATTTTGTGAGGTAATTGAGCTACCCGATGTCAGCCGCCAAAGTATATAGCCTTGTCTCCAGCCGGACCTACATAATAGAGAATAACCAAGGGAGAAGTCCAACCACCCTTAACATCGCAGATGGCATAGAAAAGACCATGGTTGTAGACCGTAGGTACCAATTGCTCAACGAAGAGTGCTAAGAGGATGGCGCTGATGGCGGTAAGGTAGAAGTTGTGGATCATAAAAGGACCATTCAGCTTGAAGGCTGGTCGATTTCGCATTAATTCTCTTCCACCAAATATTATAATATAGTATGCTAGAATCGTGAAGCCGCTCTCCTTCAATGTTGACATGGGCGTAACCCGGGGTTGGAAATCAAAATCTTGAGGATGATAACCTTTCACCGCAGTGAAGGCTTTGTCGAAGATTGGCCATAATTCCACTCCGAATGGCTTCTCAATTGTTGGCAGAGGGAAAGCCTTCATATCTAATCCACTTGACGACATAACGACAAAACTGCGGTTGATATTATTAAGTTGTTGAACTTGATGGAATCTGCGATGGCGCGATTAAGAGGTCGCGTGTTCTTTTTGAAAAGAAGTGGAATTCTTTAGGGCAAGGAAGGTATTATTTACAGTGCGATGAAGCAATCTATAAAAGAATGATGATCTTCTTCTTCTTCTTCAATCAAGATGACTAAAACACGTTGATTGATTCTTTCCTAATGAATATGAATTCAAAACAATATGTGAATTAGGAACTCAAATTGAAAGAGTGACGGGAAGAAAAGAAGAGAAGATAGGTAAGTTATAAATTGTTAAGTTTTGAGTGTGAAGTTGAAGTGAATAAATTAATATCCTTTAGGACAACAACTCGAATGGATTGGATTGAAGAAGAAGAAAGATAATGATGCACAAGAGTTTTCGGCGGAAGAAGTTCTTGAGATCGAATCTAAAATGAAGTTTCTTAATGAAAAGGTTTTAGGATATGAAATCTTGAAGAGAAGAAGAAAAAAAGTTTCCTTTTTGACGTGTTCCTGCCAAAACGATGCAACCGTATTAATGGCCGACTAGTTTACTTTTTTTTCCCTTAAAGGGGTCGGGAAACGGGAAACGGGGGACGTTTACCGAAATTGGATATTTGGAGATGAGATGGTAACAGCAGCATGTGATTATAAGGCCAAGGGTTGTGTAACCAATGATTCTTCGAGGAGTTGTCAAAAGTTGCATATGGATATCCATGGATAGGTATGTATGCAGTTCAATTTGTATTTCTACTGGTTCATCTTTTAACTTCACGAATCACTTCACTACACTTCACCGCATATAATGTTAACAACACCATTTTGCTAATTTTATATATGGATTTCCTACATGTATAACAGCCGTTTGAGCTCAGAATACAAGGAATAAGGGTGGAGAACTTGGTTTAGAAGCTTCCATGATTCCATCTGATGAGATTACTCTACTAGGTAGCTAGCTGAGTTAGGTAGTTGATAGGTGTTAAGTATTCAAAATAGTATCAATATTACAACATGAAAGCAATGAGATTAGCTAGTTGAGTAATGTAGTTGATAGTACTAGGTGATTAGAACAACACCTGGGCAGTGTTAAGTGTTCAAAATAATATCAGTATTGTAATATAAAAACAATTAGATCTAGTTTAAAACCTTCTATTTGATGATATTACTCTAGCTAGCTAGGATAGATAGTTGACAGTACCTAGCTAAATCAAAATACTATCACAACATGTCAGTAATTAGATTATCCCGGGCCAAGAGTCTACTCGTACATTATCTACCTACATATAATCATTTCAACACATTTGATATACACGTGAATTCATCACCGATCCGTTGTAGCAGTATCTTGCTCTGCGCATGTCATGCGGCTCAAACAGAACCCGATTTCCCTACCCCCTTCCTCTAGCGAGCAAACAACTAGTCCCTGCCTGGAAAGTCGATAAGAATTAGTCAGTTGGATGGCGTTAGAAGTACCTAGTAATATCAGAAACCTATGACTACGACTACTAATTTGGCACAATTCGTTGGTCTCTTTAACCCCCAAAAGATGTGGGTTGATGTGTTTCACCGGGCAATGCTTTCGAAGGGTTCAAGAGCTTGAGAATCACCGATTGAGGGTCCCTACCTACCAAACACTTCAGTTATGAGAGTACATACGAATAATTGGTCAAGTCCATTATGCCGGGATGCTCGGAGTGCTATGGAGCTTGAGCTCGTAAAAGATATTGGCCTTCTTGGCACCAAAAATCTGTACAGAGTTCGTTGCCATAAGACGGTAACCTCGGTTCGTCAGGGGGTTCATCCACTCACTGTTGATCACAACAGCCCTCTGAAGATGTCAGATCAGGTAGACATAACATCTGAGTGAGAAAAGCCTCCCGGATCTTCAAAGAATCCTCTCAATACTTGCGAGACTGTTCCAAAGGTACCTCTCATACTCGAATGCTATCTACATATCTAGTCATAGTTCAAGAAGAGCCGACGTCGCATTAAGATTGAGGAAGAGAGTTGTTCGCCGTTGTGGCTGGAATGGAGATGACCACGGGATGCGCCGGATTGAGCTACCAAAACCAAAAACACCCCCTAACAATAATCGTGAAGTTGATTCCATCGCCATGAGATAGAATATCATAGATGGTAAGAATGCAAAGTAAAGATACTGTGATGCTGATAAGAAGTGGAGGTGATGTCAAGCCGTCATTCCAGGAACGAGCATGCAGGTGGCCTCGGCTGGCTGATGATTAAGCACGACCAATCACAACTCATGGATTGGTTTGGTCGAAACTTGCGAATTTCTTGAACCTCGACACTCTAAGCTCACAATATCCGAATAAACCCACCCACGCCAGCTTTTCCTAATGTCGTCAACTAGAATTCTGCGTATTGCTACGCGCGCGCAGCCATCGGCCATTTTCCGATCCAATGGACTCCGAAGCTTCACTCCCCGTATTACCCCAACAATGAGCGCAACCTCTGCCAGCTGTTTCAGCACCACAAGCCGCAGTCTATCTGCCGATAAGGACGGGCAAGAGGCTGGTCACCACGAGGAGAGCTTCGAGGAATTCACAGCTAGGTATGTCGGGTTTCAATTCATGGTGCATGTTGCTCGCGTTTGAGCATGTTTCTGCACAACCGAGACAACCGCGAATGAAGATGAACACAAAATTCCAGGGTTGGCTAATAGCCTAATAGATATGAGAAGGAGTTCGAGCAAGTTCAAGATGTTTTCGAGCTTCAGGTATGTGTTAATCTCATTCATCTTCTATCCATTCTCAGATATTCTACACGCATACCTATATATTGCTAATCATCGTATGATCTTTGTATAGCGAAATCTCAACAACGCTTTTGCCTACGATCTCGTACCTTCCCCATCAGTCGTCGTTGCCGCATTGAAAGCCGCAAGAAGAGTTAATGATTACCCAACAGCCGTACGGATCTTCGAGGGTATGTACTCTTTGCTTCATGCTCTCACAAGTGGGGTGGAACCCAGGCATAGTTATGGAGGGGTCCAGGACTGACATCACCACACGTTAGGTATCAAGGCAAAGGTTGAGAACCGTGGCCAATATGATCAATATTTGGAGGAACTCAAGCCACTCCGTGAAGAATTAGGTGTGAGCTTGAAGGAGGACCTCTACCCAGAGGCAAAATAGATGACGATAATGGTGATGATGGGGAGGGCATATTGTAGATGGAGGGAGAATGATACTGAGGATAGATGGACGGAGTGCTTCAAGACTCTGAATTGCGACTTTTCTTATCTGTACAGCTGTATCAAGAATCACAATCCACCACCCACCAGTTTGGAAAAGAAAAAGACCTCTCAGTTACTTTCGTATTCAGTGATAAGGAGGATCTTGCTGTTCATCTATCGACTTACAATCTATGGAGATTCCGCTATATGACTTAGGGAATGCGAGTAAGGGGGATTTTGAGATTAGGGCTGTCAAATGTCACTCATATCGATGTGCACTGCCAGCTCATGTCATTTCAACCGAGATCTTAAAGATTGAATGACATGTATGTATCAATCACTTTTCTCATCCAAAGCAACTATGCCCTTCAAAGACCATGGCCTGGAAATATACGTACAGAAAACTTGATTTCGGTTTGAGAGGCACACCGTTAGCCAGGTCAAGTCAAAGAGATCCAAGACTCGAAGTATTTATACCATTCCGTCTCATTGTGGTCCATTTCACTACCCTAGTTCAAGTTAGAAGACTCAATTTATATCTCACATTGTTGATTAATGCTTAAACAGCAAGATCAAGCTTCTAGTTCATAAGACTGTTTAAACAGGCTCACCATAACATCTCATTTAGTTTCAATACTTGTGTTCTTTTTTGCACTTCTATCCTCGTGTCTACTGTGCATATAATACAAGCAGTACTTCTTATCCAACTGTAGTAGATCAAGACTCTATCACATTATTGTGCAATAAAAACACTCCTACAGTTTAGCAGAACCTACTAGGTAGGTACGGCACATCATAAACAAGGTCTGAAGTATTCTGCCACCTAAATATGTCACTCCGAAGATGGTAGATGGTTGGTTGAGAGACGTCAAGATATTCACTTTCGATAATTGATTACTGGAAGACTTCGTTACCATTCTTAATCGCTCCATCTTCCAGGTACTGTCACAACCTTTTATTGTAGATACAGACAAGTTTACCTGCTATTCCCCCCCTCAATTACTTCTGAATAGTTTAGCAGCAATAGAGCTTTGGATTCTACTTGACTCATAGCACAGGAAAACTTCATTCCAGAACCAGCGGTAAGTCTTTATTTATTTCAACCTTCTGTGAAGATCGGGAGATAGGTCTTTGCGACGGCGTCGGTTGCTCTTACCTTGAAATATTTTGTAGCCTCCAACTTCAAGATTTGCAAGAACGAACGCTGCGCCTTCTGTCTCAAGGTCTCAAGAACTGGGAGGAACTCCTAGAAAGGACGTTATTGTTTAGTCAATGCCTTGGGTGGCATCCCGATTCGTTTGCGCAATGTATGAAAAATGGACAACTGCATTCTCATGGATTCACAGCTAATCAGTCTACGATAGTAAAACCAAACCGTCCAAGACAACCAAAAGAAGTTCAAGAAGTTCAAGAAGTTCAAAAAGTCCATCAAGCAGGAATTGGTAAGATCGTTGGGATAACATGGGTTCCATCTTCAAGCTGCAGTCTCCGCAGGGGAATTCCAGAGAAGAAAAGAGAGTAAGATATTTGGAAGAAGAATCAAACATCCAGATTGTCTCCAACTCTGATGAGATCGATTCTATTCTTGACAAGTATGAATCTTTGGATAAGCCCAGGAGGAATCCTGTGGTAATTGACGATTCTGATTCCGATGAGGCCGAAACAACATCAAAAGCAACAAATGAGAAGCGAGCATTGACCACCACAACCACCACAACCACCACAACCACGACCACGACCATCACCAGAACTTCACTAACTTTCGAGGATATCGAACCTCTTAAAATAATCTCAAAAGTCTTCAACAACAACAACAACAACAACAACAACCACCTCCTACATCAAAGTTACCAACAGCATACATATGAAAGATTTAGCAGTGAAGGACCACAAACGCCATGTCCCAGACACAGAACGCAATCAAATATTCTCGATAATATTGAGACCATTGGTGGTGGGCGGCAATCAAGAAGAATTAGTTTCAGTAATTCCCGAATGAATCCTCAACATATTTCGGAAATAGATGGAAAAAATGAAGTTGAGAGAGCAAAAGAAATTCCGAGGCTGTTAGCAGAAAATTCGGAACCAAGTATTGATGTCTGCCATATAGAGGTTTTTGATTTGGAGCAAATAGAGACAGTTGGAGATGTAAGTCTTTCTCTTTCTCTTTCTCTTTCTTCGGATTTGGTGTTTGTACGGTACCATCCATCATCCATCATCCATCATCCATCATCCATCCATCAGTTGTTATCAAAACATCAGCCAGCCAGCCAGCCCCAGCTATCGCAATCTTTTGCCGCAAGGCTACATTGATTGATTGTCTCGCCTAGCCCCGCTGCTTTTAACTAACATACATTTGATGGCAGAACAACCAAAAAGTTTCGCCGCATGGAGAAATCATTGAAGTATCCAATGAGAATAACGAGAAATCAATAACTCAGCATATCAGTGAGGTTGATGGTTTAGATAATCATAGGTATGTCCTTTTGAGAAAAGCCTTGAGTTTTTGTTGTTGGGTTCAAAACTAATTTTCTAGTCCGGAAACTGCGATTGATGATGCGCCAGAGCAAGGAACTCCAGACCCAAGCAAGACTCCGAAGAAGAAAGAGTGGTATGGGAATTGGCAGATGAATATGGTCAAATTTGAGTATGTGCTAACTAATTATGCAGGGGTTTTGCAATTCATCGTTACTGGAAACATACCCATACCCGCATGTATGATATTCCCTCTAAAGCCTGTCTAGCTTTTGTTCTTATACTAATGGAGAACCTTTGCAGTCCTCGAATACTCCAAGTCCCCGAAGCAATCGCCGAGACCCGTATAAATATGGTATGTTTTGCCCATATTGGCAGTATAATGTACCTCTGGCTGACCTTTAGAAGGTCAGACCCTCCCTCGGTGGTGGACCAAAACCGGTGAATAGGTTGAGCAACACAGCGAATGCTGCTACACCTTCACGAAGTCGGGGACCTGAGTTGTTCAACCTTCATGATGAACGACCCTCAAAGAAGCAAAGAACAGAACAGACCCATCCAAGCAATAGAATATTAGGTGGACCAAATCAGTATGAGCAGGGAGCAAGTCGAGAAACTGGTGGGCATTTGCGTTGTGAAGCTTCTAATATAGGTAAGTTTGTCGCAGAATTCAAAGACGTCGAGAGAATTGTGAAGGCACAACCACGTCATCCAAGGAATTCGAATGAAAGACGGAAGGCTGCTGCTCTTCGCACAATTGACGGCCCCTCAGGAAGCTCTAGCGGCAACCAAGATGGAATTCAGACCAACAAGATTTCGAGGCAGATTGGCTATTCAAAGAGGCCTAACTCTACAAATGCATGCAATCTCGAGGATTCCGATGACCCTATTATTGACGACGACCCTGAAACATTAATATCTACGACTAAAACCTCACCTCAAGTTTTAATTCCATCATACAACGGGACTGCAGGCCCTAGACTTCCACGTCAAAACCAACTCTCGAGAACAAATGGAACTCATAGATCACCTCACTTGCAGAAATCGCAAAACTACAAGAAGATTTCATCCAACTCTACACAAGAGAGAAGAGGGTTGAGTGAGATAATGCCGTTAGGTTATGATGTCAGTGAGGATGAGCTCTCGCAAGTTAATCCGACCGGGATATCAAATAGCAAATATGCCAACAAATCACATGGCAAAGCGAAGGTCTACGATGGCGACAGTGATGAAAGTGATGAAGATGAGCAAAGCCTGGCTACAAGGGGAGATATGCACCGCACCAATTGGGGTAACCGAGGGGCTGGCGATCAGAAATTACAACAGGGAAAGCATAAGAGATATGGAATTCAGAGCCTCTTCTCACAAACCCACTATTGGCATCCGCCGTCTACGTCGAAGATGTGTGACCTAGTTCTGGGCCAATCTGAAGATATAAAACTCAAAATCGATGCCAATTGGGACCCAAATTTTATCATCAAAGCGAGCTCTATCCATAGCTTGAGCATTGGAAACGAGTCTTGCAAAATGATCATTCGAAAACCTGCGGGAAATGGCCTTATGCAAGACCCCGCGTTGTTCATAGAATTTTACTCGATTCCGCATGCTCATGCTTTCCAGGAATCCCTCCTGAGGTTTACAAAAGATATCAAAATAGATCGTGTGGAACAGTTTGTGCCCTGCATCGCATCATTGATACCAAAGCTAACGAATCATCTAGATCCGATATCGATCAGAGGTTTCATCACATCCGCGACGTTCTCGAAAAAAGAATTGCCCAATTAGCCAATAAGCGAAGCAGGGTTGAAAGACAACCCGAAGATCTTCAACTTTACGAGTCAAACCAAAGCAGACGAACAGCACAACACTCCCAATCACATGAATTTGACAATCTGCAGCCACAAAGTAATGAATCAAGACCAAAGAGGCAAAAGCTTCACGAAAGGATGCAGGGTCCGCTCACGCCCCAGGATGTGAAGGGTAATGTCGATGCAATTGAAGTTGCGGACTTTTACCCACCAAGCAAGGCCAGTGGAACTCGTGCATCATTGCGAAGCGCTGATAAACCCAAGTCATACAAACCAGAGTCTAAGGAAAGAACCCCCAGCCCAGAACGTTGGTCACAGATTAATAGAGATTGGGTGAAGGACTGGGAAAAGTCTGTCGTATATCCTAAGACTGGTAAAAAGACAGCTACAGTTGATATGCAAGACATTTACAGGCTTGATAATGGGGAGTTTTTGAACGACAATCTTATCATGTTTTATCTTCTTTGGCTTGAGCAGCATAATCCGAGATTGGCTGATCGGGTTTACGTCCATAACACCTTTTTTTATGCAAGCTTAACCAAGACTGCAAGAGGCAAAAGAGGTATCAATTATGAAGCTGTTGAGAGATGGACTGCCAAAGTCGATCTTCCTTCTTATGATTATATTATTGTTCCTGTCAACGAGAACACTCATTGGTATGTGGCGATTATATGCAATGCACCCAAGCTTCTCGATCCAGACACCGAGGAGCAATCGCCGCCAGTGGAGAATGGTGCGAAATCTGAATCGGATAGAGAAATTAATTCTTTTGAAGCGAGCAAACCTACAACATCTGCATCGCCGCGTTCAACCCCCAAGAGATCTGTAAACGGCATAGATGAGATTGAGGTTGGCAATAGTTTCAAAGACTTATCTTTGTTGAACGGAGATGAAGCCGAAAATCCCTTGGAAGTCGAACCCGCGGAATGTCTCCTTCCTAGTAACCATGGATTGCCTACCACCTCATCAGACGTTGATTGCGGTAATGCCTCAGTAAGCAAGGCTGCCACAAATGTGATCAATTTAGCACAATCAAGCTCGCCACCAACAAAGCCAAATTCCGCTGCAAAGGGCAAGAGACCACCTCCACATCGCACTTATGACCCGAAGCAGCCTAGAATCATCACTCTTGACTCGCTTGCTTTAAGGCACTCTTCTACGTGTTCTAATCTGAGAGATTATATGATTGCAGAAATCAAATCAAAGAAAGGCATCTCGGTTACACCCCCTAAATCCCTCGGCATGACAGCAAAAACACAAGCAAAAGATGATAAATCAGGGAGATATTTAGGTACAGGTCTTCCTGAGCAAGGAAACTATTGTGATTGTGGCGTGTACCTCTTAAGCTACCTGGAGGAATTCTTTGAGCGTCCTGATGGCTTTATACGAGATATCATGGAGAATAAGTACGAAGTTATTGACGATCGGAATGATACACCAGTATTTCGTGCCAAGATTCGAAACATTCTCTTCAAGCTTAAGAAGGAACAAATAAAAGAAGCAGAGGCAGCTAAGAAGGCGAAGGCTGCGAAGTTAGCAAAAAAGTCGAAGGCAACTCTACCTATGGCCAATGTCAAAGCTGAGCAGCCAAACCCCGGAACGGCATCTCTCCATGCACCAAGTAGTGGCCCACAGCATTCTGCTTCCGATACCTCTACTTTGAATGTAGGTCTTAATCATAAAAATTTGACAGAGGCGGCTGGGATGGCTCCAGAACTGTTGTCCAAGAGGGCAGAAGTCATCAGTATTGAAGATAGTCAGGAGAATTCTCAAAGGCAACTTGAAGAAGATCCTGCATTGAGTCGAGTTTACGATGTAGGCAACAGGATAACTGAAGAGAAATCTAGACCAAGGGGTCGTAACAGAGAACCTCGCCAGATTACTCACACTCACACTGCAGTCAAATCCACCCATTCCGAGCCTTCTGTACACCTTGAAATCCGTGATTCTTTCGAAGAGCAAGAAAGTACTCAGGAAAGCTCAAACCAACCGCCAATGACGCAACGTCTACCAAAGAGGAAAACCTCTATCGTTGACCTCGATCATTATGAGTCTCACGTCAGTGAAGACCAGCCTGAACAAGACTCTCAAGTTGGTACAACCTGGTTTGGCAATGCTGTTGATGCTGTCGGCAAACTCTTCAACAAATCGAAGGGTCAGCCCGCCTCGAAGGGCGAAGTTTCAGGACCCAAATCTACGTCCGAGTCTCGAAGGCAGGATAATAACCAAACTTTGGAAAGCCCATCACGTTCTGGCATGAACTCACCTCGGCGATCAGAGAATGACGTGAACTTGAAGCAGCGTTCCGAAGTTTTACATTCACCATCGCCAGAGCCAGATACTTCAAATGTATCACGATCGAAGAAAACAAGCTTTAGTAGTGGTAATCATGTTGATCTAGTCAATAGTATCAAGAACAAACAGGGTCCTGTGGACCAAGTGGATTTGACTGGAGATGCTCCGGACGAAATGCTTCTGGATCAGGACTCCAAATTTCCTTTCCCAGACGTCGAAGAAATCCCGCCTTCTCCGCCGTCAGACATTTCACGAGAATGGGGTCCGTCAAACAATCATTCTCCTGTGATGGCAAAATTCGGTCGGAAAAATGGCAAATCCAGAAGAGAAGATGAAGATAATGCCTCGAAACGCTTTCGTCACAACGGCGTGGAAGGGTTTGTAAATCATACATTATTGACCGGGCGAGATTCAGCAGAGGCAAGCATGATTGCTCAATCCAAGCACTGACATACCACCAATTTCAGAGCAACCGATGATATCTTTCTTTTGGGGCTGTTTAACAGCGGCGTTTATTTCATTTAACACATACCCAATTCTTTCTGCATGTTAGCTTTAGAAGCAAATTATACTACAATTACAGACGGTAATTAGTGTTGCTCTATCATCCGGATTGGTGGACAGGCGTTTCTTTGGCCCTGTAAGTAAGGGCTAGCAGTGTGCTGGAGGAGTTATTCACACTGAAATACACCTGGAGGAAGGGCGTTTCTACGGAGAACTAACGAATGGATGGATGGATGGACTGGATGGTTGGTTGGTTGGGTCACTCAATGGAGAATCAGAGAAGGGAAGATGATACCTTTTGCAGGTCGCTGGAGATTAAGGTGGCTAGACAGATATGCGAAACAAGTAATAACAATTTGCAATGGTAGATAAGGACAGCAGATAATGTATACGTGCTTAAAATTACGTTGATCGTGCTATATGAACCTTATTGTGTGACTACAGCTAATGCCTATGTATGCATGGTAAATCTTCGACCGATTCAAAATTATACCATTCCGCATAGAAATAAGGAGAAGTTGGTCTCATTAACACACCCGGCTTGATATTTTATTCCTCTATGGAAAACTTATTGCAACTACTGAGTACGTATTGCGCTTATAAAATACGCTCATATCCACCCTCCGCCAGTGCTCCCAACTAACATCCACGATGCATCATTGTAAGATCGTACAAGCCATTGCTACCGCTACCATATGATATATGCAAACGCAAAGCACCACCGCGCATTCCTGGAAACCTGGAAAGAAACTTAAAAGTGCCGCCCTCAGCAAACCAATCCAGCGTAAATAAATCCGGTATGCCATAAACGCCTATGCAATAAATTCCACGTCATCCTCCCATTCGTTTTCGCGAGCTCCAAAGTGCGAGTTGCTCGCTGCAGATTTCCACCCATTCATGTACAAAGCGTCGTGTTGTTACTCAGTATTTCTCGTTCCTCCGTAGGTATGTATGCCCTAGATTTTTTGTGATGAAAACCGAATGAGGATTTCAAAGAGCCCTTCTCGAGCATATCGTCCTACTGCAAATGTGCACCAAATCTCCTACCCGCATCACCGCCCTGAAAAATATCGCCTCCGAATAGACCAGGCGCCGGACTATTACCCCTACTTGCCGTGTTACTTCCAGGTGCCATGCTACCCAACACCCTCGATCTCGGACTCATGTTGTTCATTCTTGGACTTCTCGGAACACTGGTACCCCGTGTTGTTCTTCGTCCATTCATGTACGCATCCAATTGTCCAGTGACTTGGCCTAACATTCGTTCTCTTTCCGCGAGCTCTCTCTTAAGTTCATCAATCATTTCAACTTGTTGACGTATGATTCCATCGTGATTGATCTTTTGAATTTCGATGCGGGCCGCGGAGGCTAATCTTTGAAGGCCCTCGCGTTCGGATCGGAGGGATGTGAGTTCATTGCGCATTTCTTGGACCTGCTGGGAGTTTTCTTGATAAAGAGATGTCGCATAATCAGCTCTTTTTTCTGCACTGGCCTGTAATTTCTTGAGACGTTCGATTTCAATGTGTGCGGCACAAAGATCCTCTTTGGCCTTATGCAGTTCGGCTATGGAAGGATTCGTGGAGGTAACAAGAGAGTTTCTGGCGACAGCAAGCTCATTCTTCAAAGATACGTTCTCGTCACGGAGCTTAGCGGCTGCTTCATCTTGCACTTCCAATTTCTTTTCGTATTCGGATTGGCGTTTTACAGCTTGCGCGTTTTCGCGTGCGAACTGGGCTCTTTCGTCGAGGGCGAGTTGAAACCTTGGTTGTATTCGTTTAATGCTTTTTTCATAGTCTTCGCATCGCTCATTCAACGCTTTTAGATTCTTCTGAAGCTCTGCCATAGTACCATTCATGAGATTCGTTTCGGGTTCCCCACCCTGCCTTGTAGGTGTCATGCGCTGACGCTTGTTCGCAGCATCTTCGCCTGCAGCATCAAAATTCTTAAGATGTCAGTATCACAACAGCAATGAGAGCGAGAATCCACTTACAGATGGTCGCTTGAAACCGGCTTGGTTTCTTGGTTCCAGTGGCGAAAACAAGGATTGTGTCCCCGAACTTGTTAGGCGTTTGTTCGCTCCATGATCGATTAAAGCAATATCGATATTTGGCATTGGATTTAAGGGCCATTCGGCTTCCATTGAATCGTCGAGGACATACTCAGCGGCTGCCCTGGCGGATTGTTCTGGATCGAGGTAGACGTTTGTATCTAAAAGGCCGACAAGCTTTCGAGTTTGAGCGACGTATTGAACCAACCTATCCTTACGCTCTGACGATTCCAAAGCTGTAGGGATGCACATTTCTACATGTTCAACGGAGTTTGTTGTGATGAGCCACAATAAAGGTGCACCGCGCTTATCCGGATTTTTGGGATCAAAGGGTAGAATTTGGTAATACTCATCTCCTGCTTGGGATGCCGAGAAGGACGAGTCAAATGCCACAACCACTGAAGCAGGAGCAACAATACAATCACGAACATCGATCCATGTTGGAAGTAGTGTAATCTTCATTAGATCCTTTTCAGACTTTTCCGGGTTCCCTGGTATATTTTCTGTCGTATCGGGACGATTATAGTTATAGAGCTGCGATCTGAAGAGCGCTTCAAGGATAGGTAGAATCGCATCGCGTGCTAATATCACCACATGAACCTTAGCCGCTCGAAGCGAATCCAGAAATTGTTGAATAAACAAGAACTTGGTGCTGATAGTTACAGCGTACCTAGCTTGCGCACTATCGTCTAGGCTTTGAGTCGAAGACTCTTCCACAATTAAGTCTTGATGATCACAGATCAACTTAAGTTCCTCGATCATCATGTCCATGCTATCTGAATACAGGACTGTCGGCTCTGCCAAGAAAGACATGATATCCTTCTTCTTATTCCTGATCGTAGTATCATATACATCACGAACTTGGGTCATCATAGGCAGCGGGATAATGAATTCATTTCGTCCTAATTTGCGCACAGTCAACATGTCGGGAGTACTATCTGCAGAGTCTTCGACTGACGTTCTTGGTATCGAAGATGCCCTATTGCGTGATCTTGATGTATCACCAATGCTATCCCGCATAGGCAATGGATGTTTGGTTGGGGCGGCTGGTGGTGCAGTTGCGACTCGAGGAGGCAAACTCGATGGGGATCTAGACTTCGTTGATCTTGCTCTTCTCTCGCCAACAACGAGATGAGAAGCACCCGATCCAACTGTTGACATTTCCACCACAAGGTGAGGCGAAAATCTTGGCGGTAAATTACTGTTGCTGGACCAGGCTAACTCTGCCAGATCCTGCGACGATCGCGGCTCTTGAGACCGTAGCTGCACGTTTTGGGGATCCGCGTCAAACTCAATACTCGCTAGTACCTGCGGGGAAGCTGCTCTTGCGGGCAGTTGGGATGCAGACGGCTGTGTTTCAGGTATTTCAGCGCCGGTACCGCGATTATCTGTAGCGCGGTGTTCTTCCGATAAGCTTGAAAGATGATCACTCAAATTCGGTTGTGTAGATTCAGAGACTTGAGAATTGCCCACCTGCACGTGGTCTTTAGAGCCCTGTGACTGGGACTTTTCACGGTGAAGTTCTGGAGATGAAGTTCTGGGGACTTGAGTGACGATTTGTGCAGCTTGCCAAGTTTCTTCTGAGCTCGAATGAATTATCGTAGCCGAGGGAAACGATTGGGATCGTTGAGAATCAGAGAGCACAATTTTGGGTTGAGACTGATTATTAGGTAAAGAGGAAGCACGATCTTGGCTTCCAATGTGCGCATCTACTCCTTGAGCTTGAGAGCTAATTCATTTCGTAAGTTTTGACTCAATGAAGATAAAATTCAGAACAAGGCGAGATATATTTATATGTAATATATGTAGATTGAATAAGGGATGATAAACTAACCTTTTAGTGATTGAATCACTCACAAGATAGGAATCAGGTATCTCCAAGGATAGTTGTGACTGAAATTGCTTCTGTGAGTCGGATTGCTCTGGTTCTTCTGATGATTGATCAAAACAACTCTGTTGAGATTCAGGAATTGGTGGTTTTGACACCGGGGAGAAGTCCGTGACTGGCGGCGGTAGCTGGGATGATTCCTCAGAGTCACTAGCTGCTGTAAGACCCAAGGGTTGCGATCTTGATAGTTGGTGTTTCGGTGTCAAGGATACGGATACGGATACCTGTGGGGCGGAATTTTGTACTGGAATCAGATCAAGTGATGATGAATTATCAATGATAAAACTGTCCGGAATTGAGGACTTTTCCTTTTCAGATGTTACTTTCTGATTTATGTTATTACTTATATCTTCTGGTTGCTGCAGGTGCACTTTAGTCGCGACGGTAACGGTATCGACGGTATCGGTATGCGGTGTAATATTAATAGCTTCTGGAATACTACGGGCACTACCTTTCCGGGCTCGGTCCGAGATTTCGGATTGTACCGATTGGAGATCTTCTTCACAATCACTTGCGCTTCTCGGAATGGATGGCTTATATGGCTTGTATGGGGCAGGATCAGGAGCAGGACCAGGAGCAGAACTAGGAGCAGAACTAGGAGCAGAACTAGGACCAGGACCAGTACCAGTACCAGATGGATTTTGGGTTTCTGGTACAATATCCTCGTCCCAAATAAAGGGGCGTGCTGATCTTCTACGTGGCAACACTATTTGAGATTCTGACGGAGCTTGGACTTGGACTTGCACAGGAGACGACGCTTGTAGATTTGCTTGAGAGTCCGAGAAATTGGACAATTGAGACGACCTTACCACAATATATTCGCTTGGGTTTATATCCTTATTTGGAGGTATCACAACTGACAAACAATGGCCAGAACCTGAATCTTCGTCCTCGTAGCTATCCTTTATCTCCTGGATCTTGTTCTTCGATCTGGCACTCCTTCCAGCGGCTATAATGGAATTCTGAGCTTGTCCTCTGTCTAACAGGACTGGAGCTTTAGGGTGATTATTTCTTCTTCCTTTCGCCAGTTGTATGGGTTCACTGTCCTGCGAACTTGTGTTTTGTGACTGTGACTTATATGCGCGGCGTGTTTGCGTTCTTTCCCATTCAGCAATTGCGCTTTTGGTGACATTCGAAAAAGGTTCCTAAAGATGTCTCCTAGTCAATCTCCAGCACTCTAAAAGGTATTAGGAGCTTATCATACCCAGCTTGGGTCGTAACTTTCCCCTGTGTCTGGGTTGTCTTCCCAGTCTATCAGAAACTCAGTAGTTTTCCCAGATTTCCGTTCATTTAATATGCCCTTTATTTCGTAAAAGTGAGGGGTGCTCTCTTTCTTCCTCCGCTTCTTCTTTGGGGAACTCGATGGTTGTGCGGGCGATTCTGCAAGGGTTTTGCGCTTTAAACGCCTTTGTCGCGGTACTTTTTGAGCGTTTGCTTCACCTGCGCGATCAGTATTTGGTAAATCCATTAGTATGCAAGGTGGTTCTTGAAGGTTGAAGTTCCATGGTCAAGTAAAAACGAGATGGCTAAAAATTAGGAGGGGTTATTTCACAGGAAGAAGAAAAAGAAGGAAGTATCGAATGACTTCATTTGCCAAAAAAAAGCAAATAAGTTATCTCATGGTTAACATACATGGTTATTCACAGCCTTGCGGGTGTAACAATTCAAGGTTGTTTGTTATCGATTGGTTTACATGCAAAGTTTGCTGGATCGGGTCACCGTATAAGTCGTATAAGTCGGTCAATTTACCCTCCGACTCCGAGGTATGATAAGGGGAGTGGAGGGGAAGGACAAGGCATAAACAAACGAAAACATTAACATCAATCAATACCTACCTAATACCCAGAAGGACCATGTTCTTTCTATATTTCAATCTGCTACTTAAATCCATCATCTTGTATTATGTACTCTGTACCAGTCCCTCCCTCAAGGATAAAGTTATCGTCTTTTCATAAACACCTTTGACAAATGGGAATATCTGCCAAGATCTGTAGACAAGAATGTGAGAGAAGGTGATCCTGATAGACAGACATCCATTATGTCATCCATACTACCTAGGTAGTCTAAACCAGCACAATGGTCCCCAAAATTTGACCACGTAACTGGGCAATTATTGTCACAAGGATGACTGTAATTTATGGGGAGGCCAGCTGAGTCCTGGGGGCGAGACTGCATTGATATCCATTGAAAAGACATTACCTAATGGTAGGGGGAAGGCCAGTACCATTGTTTCGCTCCTTCACATACACTGATGTCATTATATATATACTCTCAAAACGCACATTCTCCCACATACGACCATAGACTGAAGAGAATTGGGCATCCCGTCCGCTCTGCCATACACAAGCTTCAGATCGGTAGATTAGTAGTTGGGTGGGTGACCACCAGCGAATCCCTACTGTTGTATGTTGATCCGTCTTTTGCCCTTTTTGTCTGTGGCGTAAACAGGAACCTCAAATGACCATGTGGCTCTGGTGGTGGCTTGTTCATTGCTAGGGCAGTTCATTTCTGGGTAAATTATTTTCTTCGAGACATTCAATCCACATCATCTTTCATATCCCAACCCCAGAAGCATCTTAAGCATTAGAGGGACCAAGAGTTCTTCCGATTTTATTGGCTATGAATATTCGGAAAGTTGACAGAATGGTGAAGGACTCGATACATTTTGGAGGTGATAATCCACATCACCATCTAGCGTTGCGCAAGTCGACATGCGTGGCCTCACAACAATGGCAGACAGGGTTGATAACGGCTGTGGCTCCAATGAACCGTGTGGGGAAGTATGCATGTTGAACGGATCCACGTCTGTGATGTAGAGATCTTCTATTCGTCACGGGGCAACATTCGTGGAATTCCACCTGGTTTTGTTTCAAGTGGAATGTGAGGAAGTGGGCAAAGTTGTTTCTAGAGATTGAACTTTGGACAGGAAGGTTCATGTTTGACAACACTCTTCGCGCTAAATTCTTGCGAACACTCGGCTTATACTCCCTGAGATACTTGGATGGTCTGGCTACCATAGTTCCTCCGCCTTATTGCCTCGTTGTTACTTCTGACGATCAAAATAACTATTGGGCCAAGTATTCCATGGTACCAGAAACTTCTCAATAGATCTTGCATTGGGAGACAAGTGCCTTTCTAGATAATAAAGATATATATGAACTTTCCTCTCCCTCATCGTGTTCGCACTCTCTTATCAATCTTGTTTTCGCTTCTCTACTCAATCCTATTAATAACTTTGATTTCTTTTCGCGATACCAAATTCAATCTCGTTCATCATGAAGATGACAGAAGTTCAAGCGTCGGCCTCTACGGCCTCACTCCCTCGCAAGTCGAAGGATGTGAAAGTAGACAGAAACGGCGTCATATGCTACGATGAAGAAATTACCGAGATCGTCGACTACACATATGATTATGAAATCACCTCTCCTCAAGCATGGACACGTGCAACCTCAGCTTTACTCGATGCTATAGGAGCTGGTCTTGAAAGCATCACCACAAGTTCCGAACTCTCCCAACTTGTTGGACCTACCTTCCCTTCTCCTGATACTATTCCCAATGGTTTCAAGTTACCAGGAACAAATTTTCAACTTGATATGGCGAAGGGGGCTTTTGATATGGGAGCTATGATTAGATATCTCAACCACAACGATGCCTTTTTAGGTGCCGAGTGGACCCATCCATCCGGTACATTTTCTGAGCCGTTTCTTCATTTACCGAACAGTCTACTAACAACCCATCCCCTGCGCAGACAACCTCGGAGCCATTCTCTCAACAGCTGACGTCTTCAGCCGTGTAGCTACATCCAAAAATGATCAAGAATCCATTCTTACCATGCGCCACGTCCTCATCGCCCTCATCAAAGCCTACGAAATCCAAGGTTGTTTCCAAGGCAAAAACGCCTTTAATAAAGCCGGTCTTGACGACGTCATACTCGTAAAGGTAGCCTCTACAGCCGTTGTATCCTGGCTCATGGGTCTTCCCAAAGAACAAGCCAAAGCCGCCGTCTCACACGCCTGGATTGATGGTAATCCCCTTCGCGCATATCGGCAAGCACCCAATGTTGGCCCCAGGAAAAACTGGGCTGCCGGTGATGCATGTATGCGAGCTGTACAGCTGGCACTCATGGCGAAGACCGGACAGCCGGGTGTGAAAACCGCGTTGAGTGCTCCACGATCAGGTTTCTATGATGTTCTTTTCAGGGGTGATACATTTGATCTTCCTCGACCCTTTGGCACCTCCGTTATCGAAAATGTATTTTTCAAAGTCTACACAACTGAAAGTCATGGCATGACTGCACTAGAAGCCGCATTATTAATCTGCAAAGAATTGAAAGAGAAGAAATTATCCACGAGCGATATTAAGAGTATCCAAGTGCGCACGCAGGAAGCAGCCATGGTTATTATGAACAAACAGGGGGCTCTCCAATCACCCTCAGATCGCGATCACAGTCTTGGATACATGATCGCTCTCACCATCCTCAAAACCGCTTTACCCGTAGCCGAAGATTACCAAAACACCAGTTCCTGGTCCAAGGACCCTCGCGTAGAGGAACTCCGAGATAAAATCACCATCAGAGAAGACCCCGAATTCACAAAAGGTTACCATAACCAAGATCTGCGCAGTCTAGCCAACGCCATCAAAGTGACCCTCCATGACGACACGGAATTAGAGGAAATCGTCATCCACTTCCCACAGGGCCATGCGAGGAGAAAGGAAAGCTTAGAACTGGTAGAGCAGAAAGCGCGGAGGAATCTCGGGTTGAAGTTGAGTGAGGGGAGGATCAATATGATTTTGGAAAAGACGAAGAGTATGGAGTTTTTTGGCATGCCGGTTTGTGAGTTTGTGGATTTGTTTGTGCCGGATAAGTTGGCGATTGAGATTTCGGATGGGGAATGAGGGGGTGCTGGCGGGGATTCTGTGGGGGGAAGGGTTTGGTTTATGGATCGGTTGGTTGGGATGGCGAGGTGGCAATTGTATTTGGTTTGGGGATTTGGGTAAGGGCGATGTGCAGGTTAAATGGTATTGTGAAGCAGAGTTTCCAATAGTGCCGGCATTAATCCAACAATGAGGTTATTTGATATACTGGGCTCATTTTGTACATTTTGCTTGTTTGAAACATTGAATAGATTTGAGATGTTGAACGGAGTTGATACATCTAATGGACTTGGAACATTGAACTTGAAGATTTATAATCTTTTCATCGAATAATCTCAAATGGTAGCATCTGGACTGCTATTCTGTATCACTGAATACCTACCATTAGTAAAGGGTTGAAATTATTTTCTCATTCGAGATCACGATTTGTAGGGGCTGCCACTTAGCAGAAATACGTGCGAAAAGATAGACAACAATTCAATGCTCCAATTATTTACATAAACTACTAGTTATCCATCGACGTTATATCATCTATTCATCGATAACGCATCGCATCCCTAGACCAACTTGGAAGTCTCTCTTCAAATAAAATCCACAACTCTCCGACCCAGGAATCCACCTCTTCCATATCTACCTCATCGTCCTCGCCCTCTCAACCTCTCTTCCCTTCTCCTTTGCTACATCGAAATCGATTTAGCACGTCTCTCTCGCTTGTGTCCTCCCGCGCGAATCTCTTAATCATTTTCTTCAAAAGCACATTGCTATAAAATCAAACAAACGAGGGAATTCTTCCGAATCCTCTAGTCGAATTCATTTCGAATATAAGAGTTCAAGATGATGTTTTAGTGCATCTCTGTAATATACTTGCTTTTGTGGTGGACGAGGAAGAATGTCCTCGGTAGAGGAGTTAGGGAGTTTGGCCGGCGGGGTACCAACGGGAGAAGAATTTGGAGAATCTTCGAGCTAGATGATTCTGATTGAGAGTGTGGTGCGTGGGGAGGAGATGGGGATGGGGAGCAACTTGCGAGTTCTAAGAGTTCGCAATATGAATGAAAATCCGGAACGATCATCTCCTTCTCCAGAAACTCTAAGAGTGGCAGAGGGGCACAAATAAGTTGCGTTATCATTCCATGTGTATTCTATACAGACTTCATTCATTAGAAGATCTCCAAATCTGTTTGGTCGCCCGCATTTTCAAATCCAGGGACATCGGAATCAGAGGAGAAAATTTGCAACATGGCCGCCTATAGCATGTTCAAAATTGTGTCGAACGCAATCTGTTTACTTCGAACAGATCTTTCTATCCTCCCTTCGTTCGATTGGGTGATATCCAGTTTCCGGGCTATATCTCGTGTGTCCCGGTTAAAGTTGAGGAAAAAGAACGAGCTGTTCGGGAGAGGATCCTAGTATACTATTTAAACCCATAAGAGTTTTGCCCATCTCCACTCCGGAAATGTTCTTCCTCGTCTGATGATCGATCTTGATGAAAAACAAATAATCCTGATACTAACCAGCATTCTTCTATTGCTTAATCGAGTCCGATCGAAAGTTTCTACCAGCGCTAACAAGGACTACGCCCAGCTTCCTGGTGCTTCGTTCCTCGGGAGTTTCATCCTCGACATTCCTTGATTTATCCGTCAGAATCTTTACTGGCCAGACTTGTTCAAAAGCTATTTCTGGCATCCTATTGAGGCTGATTTCCGGTCGCGTTTCGATTTCTAAAATGCAGGTTCCTTGAGTGTGAGCCTACTATACCCATCAGCTTTATTGCTATATCTCTTTGCAAATAATGGTACCTAGTAGTTTTTTTGGGTGTATTTGACGCCATTTCTTGAGTATTCATGGTGCATGGCCCTGTAAGTATCGGTTATGAAAGATACTCCTCAAAAGCTAGCAGATCAACGAATCGTGCTCCGACTTTGTGTTTAATACTTTTGAGTTATCCTCCGATATTAGAGTTGATTTTGCTGTGGTGAAAACAAATTTCCATGTTCTATTTTCTAATAAAGAAGGCGTTGCTATCGGTCTTTAACAATACTCTGTTGTATGAAACCTAGATATGAGTTACAATAAGATTTCAATTCTCTCCATCATTTTCTTTGGCTAACGGAAGAAATGCGAGACGATGACCATGCCATAATCCTCTACCAGATCAATACAGGCTTCACAGTCTCACCCGATTCCATATCAGATATAGCTTGCGCAAAATCATCTACTTTATATGTTTTAACGATTCGGTCAATTGGAAACTCGCCGTTCTTGTACCATTTGATCATTTCCGGTATAAACTTTGCGGTATGTCAGAATAGCCCCATGGAGTCGAGAAAGGAAGACGTACCTGGTGAGGAATAACATCGCCTTCTATTGATGCCATGATAGTTTTACCCGAAGCAAAAAAGGAGATTAAGCGGAGTGAGATCTCCGCTGTAGGAGCAGGCACCCCAACAAGTATTATTTTCCCCATCTTCGCTGTGACATCTATAGCAGTTTTGATCAAAGGAGCGGAACCAGTTGTATCAATAGTGATTGTAGATCCAAAACCATCCGTGATACTTTTAACCTCGGTCGTAAAATCGACTTCATTTGTGTTAATTGTATGAGTAGCTCCAAGGCTTTTCGCCATATCTAATCTCGATGATATGCGATCAACAGCGATGATGGGATAGCATTTTAGTCTTTTGGCTGCCTATGATAGATGTTAGAAATGTACATAGAACCTCCAAAACTGATCAGTTACCATTATCGCACTCAAACCAACTCCACCAGTGCCAACAATGACTATAGAGTCATCTGACGTCGCTGCTCCCAGTTTTATAACAGTACCAGCACCAGTTTGAAATCCACAACCCAGTGGAGCAAGTGCACTGAAATCTTCATTTTCTGAGACGAGGTCGGAAATGTTGACCGCGCAGGATTCCTTGACGTTTGTCCAGCTCGCAAAACTAGATTGTCCAAAGTAAAAACCGCCAATGAGTTCTGCTTTGTCGGATTTTGCTTTGAATCCAAAGGGTTGACCAATATTCAGCGCGTTGAAGTTTTCGCAACTTGCAGGATGTCCTCTTGTGCATAGCCTACAGGTACTGCAGGTTGAGATGGTGAGAGAGACGCAATCGCCTTCCCGAGCAGATTTCACTTTGCTGCCTACTTTTCGTACCCACCCAATACCTGATATTATGGCAGTATCAGCGCTTGAAAATCATCCAGAGCAATACTCGAATGATCAAGAGGCGAAATCATTTGCAAAACAGCCATCGTAAATAGAGCGCCTACCTTCATGACCCATTATCTTCGGAAATGTTCCCATGATTCCTTCAGGCAATGTCCCATAGAATATATCAGTGTGACATATACCCGTCGCAATCATTTCTACCAGCAATTCATCGTCCTCAGTCTCATCTAATTCGACTTCTTGGGTTTTCCAAACCATTTTCCCACCTTGCGGTGCATAATGTACGATTGCTTTTGCGAGCATTGTGAGTAGATGTTTAGCAATGGCTTATAAATGCTCTATAATGCTTTAAACGCCAGGAACAATTAGAACGAGTCAAGATGTTGAAATGTTTGCAGTGGTTTGAAAACTTTTTCGTCACTCTTCACGTGCATGGATGGATCTGTGGGAACAAGTCAGATCTGGATGAACCAAAAATGGGATGCATCACTATGTCATCTTTGATCTAATCCAAAGCTAGCAATCTTCTGATTGGAGCTGTCGGATTCCCAATAACAAAAAGACTTGCATGATACCTAGCAGCCTATCTATGAGGCTTCGAGTTGGGCCCAGTGAGGTAATCATACGTGAAGTGTTTATTTTCACGTCCACTTCATATGCAATCGACGAAGAGACGGAAACAAAAACAGGGGATGGAGACATGTAGCGGGAATAGAAACATGTAAGGTTAGCGGGAAAACGTTTCTCCGATCATAACCTTACCATAACCTAAACGTCCGTGGTTTTAACCCCGAAAAATAGATAGAATTCAAGACAGCAACTATGCCGCACTTCAAACCCATGGTGCCTTTTAATTCCGTATCATATGTCAGATCTCAGATCGATGATCGAGCTGATTATCGCGATATATAATAGTGGTAAGGTGGTGGGGAGGGAGGTCGGGTCCCTACTATTTTTGCAGAAGCAAAATAAACTTCTTCAGGCGATGGGCTTGACTAATTCGCCTATAAAATCTTCAGATGAGTGGGTGACGAGCCAAAATAATGAAGTCAAGTAACTTGTTATTTGAGTATCTGGAATTTTGGCCCAATAGGCCGCTACTTGTAGCCAATTGCTTGAAGTGAATCACCGGGTTTCCGAGAGGCAGATGCTCCTCAAAAAAGCTCAATGGGCCTCGGACAGTTATGAATTCTCTTCTGCTAGCATTGTTTGTCTTTCTCTTTCTCTCTTGTTTCAGTTTTTCTGTTGCCATGAGGCAATGCAGACAATCTTGCTCGCTTTGCCTCTTGAATCGTCCTATTAAAGGTCTTCACCCAATCCTATAAAGCACATTCACACACGACCTAAAAATCGACCATATCTAGCGAGAGAAGTTTCTCTTCCTCACGTTTGCCATCAACTGGGAATAAAATTCTATTCCGCTAGTAACCTATTCCCTGATATCTATCGTCATTACACGACGATAGGTGCAAGCTCAGAATCCTCATTCTCTGTCGACCTCCTTTTGGACTACATTGGGCAGCAGCGATCTCCATGATATCTTGATAGTCGTTCTGTCCACAGCCTTGCCGCTACATGATTCACGAGTGTATCGCCATGAGAATACAAATTTGTGATTCACGTACCCTAGAATGCTGAACATCGTCTATATAATGCATCCGTTACCTGGAACAGCTTGCATGGTTTTTCACGGCATTCATAACATAAGAAGTTTCGTAACTCAATTGCTTTCCTTATCATCTCCGAATCGAACCTTGAAAGTTTGAAGGAGACAGCTCAATCGAATATCCAATGCCTTCCGGGGAAAGGAGAACGCGTCTTGACGGTCGGGGTAAGTTTACATAATTTACTTTATCGAATCAATACTTATATTTGCACAGGGAGATTCAACGTAGCATTTGGATTATATGTTTTGGCGTTTCCTATTTTGTTGTTTCATAGTACGTCTTCCTCATGGAGCATACGAAGCGATCTAACATGATCACTTTAGTCCTACTACTAATCGGCTGTGCCACCGACTCGCCTGGTATGGCCAATATATACATTTCATCACTCTCCGGAACCGGAATCAGATACTCCTACACTTGTAAGCCACCGCTTTACCCCTATTCCCCACCATTCACTAACACGCCCTCAGCGATCTGTGCACCATCCCGAACCGGACGAACCTGCGGTCCCAGCGTAGGAAAATCCGCTCTCATCCTAACTCAGACATACAATCTGACCAGCCCCCAAGAAACCCTTCAATATGCCCTCGACCTCCAAACAAGCATCTCCTTCGTCATCCCCGCCATGTCCGCCCTCCTCTTTCTCTTCGCTATCATCTCCTTTATCGCCGCCCGCGGCATCACCAAACGTAACGGAACAAACACTCGTTCCCACATCAACTCAATAGCATTCCTTTTCTGGTCCTCAACCGCTTCAGCCTTTGCTGCAGCATATGCACTCACATCAGCTGGCGCCGCGCTATCCATACAATCTAGGAACCCCGAGGGTCAAAACCCGGTAATGGATATTGGCGTGGAACAAGGTAAGGTTATGTTGGCACTTCAATGGATGACGTGGGGTTTTACGATGATTGCGGCGGGTATGAGTGGGAGTATTACGAGGAAATTTTTGAAGGGGGGAGAGACAAGGATGAAGACGAGTAGTAGTAGTGGGAGTTCGTATACGAGAGGTCTGAGTATGCCAAGGCATGATCGCTCACATGCGCCGCCTTACTAGAGAAGTATATTGCCAAGGTCTGGAAGTCCAGTTTCTCCCTTTTTAAATGTAATAGCATCAAATATTGTCGTCAATAGTCACAAATCAAATCATATCCACTTATGTACCTAAAATTGTTACCGAAATTGTCGCCAACTCTTGAGATTTAGGATATGCAATACATCGCAATATAAATCGTTAACAGAACAAACGGACTTTGTCTCTTTCCAAACTGGGAAATTGAATGGTTATCATCTCATGTGAAGAAGTCATAGTCAGCCAATAATAAACCTCTGTTTCTACTAGAATAAATAACCGAACATGTCATCTATATCTGACCTCCGCTCAAGAATGACAGATTTTGTCACCAAGGACCTCCTTATTAGACATGCAACAAAAAGTTTAGAGAGTGAGTGAATTCACATGAGTGAAATATATCCTGACTTCCACCTCGTTTGGCTAAAATGACATCATATTCAATCTTGTACATTTCTCACATCCATTCACTTGAGTCTTCACGTCAATTAGGTTCCTGTATATCCTTCTCATGCGCCCGTCGCAAGTGAGGCCTCGGCCTCTTCCACATTTATCTACATCCTCAAACTTTTCCTCCTTTCCATATCTCGTTTACGTACTTTGACATCTGTAGCTTGGACAATGAGGATACGCTCAGGGTATTATCGTTATTGTGATACCCAGGCCATGGATCTCCTGGGTACGATAACTGTCACTTCTCATGTATTATATAATGGTCTTAGGATAGGTAAGGAACTTTCGGATGCAAAGCGGATTATTGATTCTCGTATTGAACACTTTAATTCTCTGGAGTTTAGCACGAAATTTGGTGAGGTCATGGAGTCAAAGAACGTATTTGTGATTGAGGCGGAAAGCTTGATCGTGGAGCGTGAGGTTCAATATTGATCGCAAGTATGAGAGGTATATTGGCGATGAACATGATTGGGTCACAGTATCACAGTGTACTTCGCTGCCCGTTCATCAGATGCAAGATATCAGTCCTATGAAGCTCATATGGACACCATACATTTAATACTCTGGCATCAGACCAGACTCTGGAGATCCGTTGCAAGAGAGAGCTTTAGAAACCATCATGACCCCATCACATCTCTGTGTATCCCGCGATTGGTAGCAACAAGCCATCGCTACATTTTAGGAAAACATCTCGGGTTTTGCAAGAGCGTGACTCGGGATCTTGGAATTATCCTGCGTGGTTTTGGGACTCACTAGCAAAGTTTTGAGGAGGAAATTAAAGGTTGATGCAGGGCCGTTTTCTCTCGCGCATGGGATTCTTCATAGATACGGGGGCTCGGGTGCAAGATTTTAGTATCTAGATTCACACCACAAAGATCAAATATTCATTGCTCGATTTTGAGAGAACTTCTCCCTAGTGTGCATATTCGGAATCTTCATCATACGATCCCTTTCACATGGCTCCCAACGGAAACATACTTCGCGCGTGAGAGCAACTGTTGAAGTTGATAATTCGTTCATAATTAGCTCTTTTGATAAATGATATAAACGCCATTACATTCGAAGATTGATTGGATGGAGGGATAAAGCATCAAGATCCAAATTTTTGTAATCTTATGATGATTGTGGAGTTGGGGAGATCGGTTGACCAGAATAAACTATACAGAGGAATTCTGGTAAACATGGCTACTCATACTGTACCGTAGGCAATCGCTTTGAGATCATGGTCTGAATCCAGAGGGATTTGTCAACTCGAGGGGATGAAGGAGATGGGAATATAGATGATGAATCTAACAATCACCGCCAGAGAAGTAGCAGGCAGAGATAGACATCTTTGGAGAACGAGGGAAGAGAATGATCGTGGCAATTGTTTGAGGACGTACTTCGTAGTTATGATGGATAGAAATCATAGCAGAGCATGTAAAAGTATAAAAATATTTTCTGTATACAAAGCCCCAGTCATTAGCTAGGTACTCGAGTACATTAGGTATTTATCAAAAGTCTTAGTATACGCTAATGGGGCAATGGAGGCATCTTAACCAAAAATCAACCCCACCCTACTCCACCCCACCCCGCCCTTCCACTCTACGCGCACAAAAAGAAAAACCAAAAACAAAGTCACTCACTCTCCTCTCATAAATTAGATCCCCCAAAATAACCTCAAAAACAGCAAAACCAGCAAAAAGCCAATTTTGACCAGACTGGGGCACGATCCCAGGACCTTGTCCGTGTTAAGGACACGTGATAACCAACTACACCATCCGGCCTATCTTATGATATGTTGACTTAGTGTAAAATTTAAATATATCAAGAAGAAAATTTGATCGGGAATAGAACTTGTAAAGGTAAAGTGTAGATGACATAGGTGGGGATTATCGGAGCGGATCGGATAAATGGTTGTTCCGGGATTCGGGGTTTCAGAGGGGCGGGGAGTTTGAGTACCTCCAGCTGAACGAGGAAATTCAAATAAATATATTTCTATTTTTATAATTAATTAAACTAATAATTTTTTTTTTTCAAAAGTTATTATTAACTGTATAAATCCACCGAGAGAATTCGGACCTTACATCTCTACATCTCTACATCCCTACATCCCCCCCTCTCCCCCCTCTCCCTCCCCGATCAACCCAAAGATACATACACATGGATACTTACATACCTACATACCTACATATTTACATACAGATTACAGAATACAGAATACAGAGTACCCAATAAACATCCAAGCCCCGATCCGATATCCAAAGAAGAGTTGAGGCTACGCTTCCCAGTCTCACAGTCTCACAGTCTCCCAGTCATACAGTCTCACAGACTTCACAAACTCGTAACCTTGAAAACCCCCAAACACCAGGAAAGACATCAAGGTTACCCTTACGCTTACGCTGTAACACTACAACCCAAGAAAGCATTTCACAAGTAAAACCAATGACGTATTCGACACATCTGAGAACTAAAACCTAAGGATAGAGCAAGAAGTAGATGACGCAATGTAAATCCAACTCCATTTCTATGCCTCGTATACTTGCACGTGTATAAAGGGTAACCAGTATAAATTTCCTCGCATCCCCAACACATGTACCCCTCTCCCCTACCATCGCTTTTGAAGAAATGCTCGACAAACCCAACCTGACCGGACTCCCGATTGTTGATAATCTACCCATCTTATGCATTATTTCGTTCCAATTCCTACGCACACTGCGCCATCCATCCATCCATTGTCCAAGCATGATATAAGTTAACTTTTCATATCCTTGTTGAAGATCGCCAAAATACCACGGCCAACCCTTCTATTGAAGACTTGTGATGGAATTATAAAGGTTTAAGAAGATCTCTGTTTCTTTACTGGTCTCTCTGCTTCGACTAACTCGTCATCTTCTTCGTCGTCCGATTCGAAATCCGCATCGGATAATGCATCTTGTTCTTGTGCTGCGGCTATATTCATGAATTAGTAATTTTCTCGGATAGCTCATAGTCAAATGGGCGGATAACATTGCTAGCTGGGGAACCAAGGGGTAGACCAACTGAAGTATTTGATAGCACCAGGCCATAGGTCCTCTGTAATAGCAATTGCAAATTCATCTCCATCAGGGAAGATTTCCAAACTCATTCCTAATTCTTCCTCATCTTCTTCATCCTCATCGTCTTCTGGATCCGGAATTTTCTCTCCCTTCTTTCTAGCTTCTCTCTTTGCCAACTCCCTAGCATTTGCTTCTTTGCTTTCTTCCTCACTATTCCTTCGACCGATATATCCGAACCATGCGAAGAAACTCAAACCTCCCATACTAGTATTGGCCATTTTCTTTTCGAGAGCTTTTTGTTGCGGTGTCATATCCTTGGATTTCACTCCATCTATTTTACTCTTTTGTTCCGCATCCCAAGCATCACAAACCATATCCAATAAACCCCCTGTTAAATCCTTCCCCTTCTTCCAATTAATTCTCACGGGTTCACTGACCAGTCCACACCATCCCTTAAGACTCTTTCTATACCAAAATTTCTTGACCAATTTCTCATCTTCAAAATACTCATTTGAGGAGAATGTCCATGTAATTGATACAGATCGTGGATCTCCTCCAATGGCAGATTTTTGATTTTCGATTTCGAAATGCGATACGTGAAGGGAAGTAAGTGAGGAGAGGAGAAGTGCGGAATCGGATGGTTGGATGTATTGATCTATGTCAGGAGGAGCTTGTTCGAGTACAAGGGCCCAGAAATTTGGGATTTGAGAGATAATCTTATTGCGACGGAGATAAAGAGGTTGGGTGAGAGCTACTTGTTGTCGAACTAGGAGAGGAGAGAGTTAGTCGATCGATATTCATCCCTATCAAATCATGAACAGAATGTTCAGAACATGAATGTGTACATGTACATCCCATCCCATCCAATTCCATGTCGCACGAAAAGATCGATCTGATATGATTACAGAAGTCGTGGCGCATTCAACCCCTCCAACCACAAAAACGTCATAAGAGGAAAAAGAAAAAGAATATATGACTTACTAATTTCCGTTTCCACATCATCAAATTCCCTCTCAATCTCAGCCAGATCTTCATAAGAAACGGGTGTATCTTCTAAAGCTGCTGCCATGGCTGCGGTTGTGAATGCGAAAGTCTGGCGCATAGCCAAGCTATATATGTGAATGTGAGTGAGAGGTTAAGAAAAGTCGCTTGCTGAAAGGTGGGGAAGTGAGGGGTGGAGGGTGAGGGGTGAGGGGTGAGGGGCGAGGGGGTGCGAGAGTATCGGGAATGATAAAGTAAGGGCTGAGGTCCAACTAGCTGCAGTGTAAATGAAATAGTTCAGAGAACAAAAAAGAAGAAGAGAATGTCACTGCTGTGAGTATAATAGAGAGAAAAGGAATTGATTTTGCTTGGCAAGAGCAGATTTGAATGTCACTGGGATTCTTAGAGTGGTTGTAATGGTGGTTCGGGACCGAAATTCTGTCGAGTTTTAAAGCTTGAAATGGGTTTTTTGATGGAAAGAATTTAAATTTGATGTGGGAAGGAGTGATATCTAATATAAATATAGAAGATAGGGGGAGGAGGAGGAGGTGGAGATGGGGGGAGGAGGAGGTGGTGGAGGTGGAGGAGTGAATGAAGGTACCGGACTGAATCTGAATGCCTGTGGGTTTTGAGAGCATTGTCGATGAGGTGAGGGAAGAGGGAAGAGGGTAGGTATTTATGAAGATATACTCCGTACACTCGAGTTTATTCTTGATGTCGTCACTCATTTACCCAAATCACTTACTCACTCACTCACTCACTCACTCACTCACTCACTCACTCAATGTTTGTTCTATTACCTAGTACACTCATGGATGTCGTGGGTGTGGCTCCAGCAATCATCCATCAGTCCTTTCTCAATATAAAAAAAGAAGTCTTGGTATTGGTACGGACGGATGAATACATCCCCGTTCAATTTCTCACCCAGTACAAAATGGAAGTGGAAGGGATTATTTGGTTACAAAGGTAACAAGTAACACATCACATCACATCGATAACGACGGGACGCTTTCAATATCATTTTCTTGGAATAGCTTCATATTTTTTTAACTTTGGATATTCTTACATCCGTGGATCATCATCATCATATTGAACTCAAAATCTGTGAAAGGATGACATAATATGACTGACCTCTGTTTTTAATATCCCTTAATTATGATTGGTCAATTACGTTATAGTTTGAGATTTCTGAAAGATGATTGAATGAATGGAAGTGGATGTTTCCGAAACATCCTCTTCTCTTCTACATCCATGTGAGCACAATCAATTTTTTCTATCTTCTCTGTATACCATACCTACGATACTGTCTGTATATACAACTTCGAATCTAGATCACGACCACGGCACGACGACGGCGACGTGCCTTGAATACCTAGTACCTGGTATCTAGTATCTAGTATCTCGTTTCTATCTATCATTCTGAACAACAACACATTCTTCACTCAATCTTCACAGTTCATATATTAATCACCTGGGAAGGCTTAGTACGGCTCATTCAAGCGTTGGACTTGTCAAGCTAATACATAAGGTTACTACTAAGTAGGTACTAGGTACCTTTCCTTGGTCTTAAGAACTTCTTCCCTCGCACACATATATACTCTCCTAGCGATCCATCTCTCCTAAATCGCTACCGAAAAAAAGTCTTTCCTTCAAAAGCACGCGGCGACACCATGGCGATACAAGCATACCCGGAAGGCCGAGTCCTGATCATTATGACAGGAGGTACTATCTGTATGAAAGCATCCCCGGAAGGTCTCATTCCAGCCAGAGGATTTCTCAAAGAAGGGATGTCAACTAGACCATCATTCAATGATGGGTCAAATCCAGGTGAGAAAGATCTTTTTCAAGCAAAAAAGTTACATCGTTTTGGTCATTTATATCGTGTTACACATGCAAATCGTTTCAAACATCAGATTCTCTCACATCTCTTCAGACATACATAGCTTTTATTTGTTTGTAATTTCGTGATACATTGGCGTTCTAGGCTTTTCTGATTGTTGGTTCTTCCATCGGAATGGTGTAGTGCCATCATCCATCTAATTCCGAGCGGCCATTCAATAGTCGAACCTATATTCAGACATTAAAAACTGCTGATAATCAAGGTCGTGGTCAGCTAGAATCTGCTTGCAATGACGTCCGATGTCTTGAGTCTTGAACACCAAAAAACCTATACATGACGAAGGCCGTGTAAGGTCGCTAGGGAGGGCTCGTTGAGTGTAACATTTGAAAATTTCAAGGGGATTTTCGTGTATGCAAAACGCGTCTCTAAGTTACATAAGTTACACTTAATAGCTCTAGTAAATCCTTCAGTGACATATCAACCAACTTTCATTGATTGAGATACATAAGAAACTGTCACAATGAAATCCATCGTTGTTCATTGCATTGCATTATCTCCGCCTTCGATATGCCCTACGATAATCCACCGCATACGCAATATGTCTTTCGGAGAATTAATTAATGACTGACTGACTGGTGTTTAGACCCTATGCCGGTTATGACCACAGACACAACAGAAGAATACTTACCCAGTCTACGTACTCCTCCAAGCACCTATTCTCGACATGTTCGTTATACATTATACGAATTTCCCGTCTTATTAGATTCATCTTCCATATCTTCAAATGGTTGGACACAAATAGCTACCACGATTGAGAGAAACTACCATTTATTCGATGGATTCGTTGTTCTCCATGGTACAGATAGTCTGGCGTACACGAGTTCAGCTTTATCTTTCATGTTGTCCCATCTTGGAAAACCTGTTATTCTCACCGGATCTCAAGCTTCAATCTTCGCTCTTCAATCCGATGCCGTGGACAACCTTCTTGGATCATTGATCATCGCCGGAACCTTCATGATCCCTGAAGTATGTCTTTTCTTCCATCACAACCTATTTCGCGGAAATCGCACAACCAAGGTTTCGGCTACTTCTTTCGATGCCTTCGCTTCACCAAATTGTGAACCTCTGGCAAAAGTGACCGCTTTAGGAACAACGGTCAATTGGAATCTGGTTCGTCGACCACGATCGATCGCCAAATTTGGAGTACAATTAAATCTCGATACTTCTCACGTAGCGTGTCTCCGCATCTTTCCCGGTATCAAACCCGAGATGATCGATGCCGTTCTTCGAATCCCAAATCTCCGAGGTCTTATCCTCGAAACCTTTGGCGCCGGGAACGCGCCTAGTGGAGATGACGGAAGCATGATCAAAATTATGAAAGAAGCTTGTGAGAGGGGTGTTATTATTGTCAATGTATCACAGTGTCACTCCGGATCCGTATCTCCTCTTTACGCGCCAGCCACCATTCTCGGCCGTGCAGGAGTAGTTTTTGGACACGATCTCACAACCGAAGCCGCTCTCACCAAGCTCTCTTTCTTGCTCGCTCTCCCAGATCTTTCATACGAAGATATCACAATGCAAATGCAGTGCTCCATCCGAGGAGAGATGACCGAGGAGGCCAGCACAGCCTTCTCCCACCCACCCAACGATCAAATACCAATTACAGCCCAACAACAGGCTTTCGCGGGTCTTGGCTACGCCGTTGAAAAGGGGGATGCAAATGCCATCATCAACATTCTCGACCACGACCGAGCGGGTCTCCTTCAAACAACCGATTACGTCGGCAATACGGCGCTACACCTTGCGGCAGTGGGACCTTCAGTGGATGTTTTGAGAGAAGTAGGTGATGTCTCAGCTTAGTCTTTGATTCTTGGATTCGTTGGGAACATTCAAATCATTTGGGACAAACAATTCGTTTGGACCACTAGATCTGAAAGCTTCAGATCATTTCAAATAAGCAAATCATTTAGAAGATTCAAATGATCCAAAATAATCAGATAATCCAAAACATCCACCCCCTCTTCAAGGTTCAAATTCATTTGAGCATCGGACTGTTGGACACCTTCCCGAGAAGTCGTCCAGGAGTTACCCAGGTGTATATTTCAATAGAATTTTCTCATCTCTTATCAAACCTACCCAAGTTACTAATGATTTGTTTCACCACAGTTATTAAAGAGAGGTGCCAGTGTCCATGCGCGCAACAAAGCGGGCAATACACCGTTATTTTTGGCGACCAAGGCGGGGGGGAATCATGAGGAGCATGTGAGGATTTTGGAGGAAGCGGGTGGGCATTTGTGGGTCGAGGAACGCATTTAGATGGGGCGTTGGGATGGAAAAATATATATGTATGGGCTTTGTGGTTTTATGTAGATAGATGGAGGGATGGATGGATGGATGGATGATTGATGGGGGAGCGCTTTGGAGATTTGCAATGGGATGGATGGATTTACAATTAAAGACTTATACATATTAGATGTTTCAGATGTTGTTGCGTATCATGTTCAATACTCAGGCTATGCATGTCATCTTTTCCATATTTTTCCTTTCTGTAATATGTTGGAACAAGACATGAAATTCTCAGTACTGTAGACTAATTATATGGATACCTCAATACCTCCATCACCCCACCGAACATCATCTTGGATACCCAGTATACCAATCGCTATTATGCATTATCTCTCCAATCAAAACCTCGGAGTCCTGAGTCCTGATACTGTATATATATACTGTACAATGTACATATAAAATTATAAATTATGAATTCCCTCTCCTCCAACGTGAAACGTGATATTTCCATTGCATTCTATTACATTCCTTAACTCATGAGCCAAGCATGGGAGCCGAGCTCTGGGGCCGAGATGAAGGACTAGATCCCAGAGCTCTTACTTGGTGGTGATTGCGAGAGAGGGGGGGAGGGAAGGGGGGAATAAAGAGGATTATTGTTATTATTATGCAATCACTTTTTATATGTAGCTCAATATGAATTATCGAGCCATACCTACCTTCCAAACATTGGAAATTTGGCCCAGGGAGACGGCAAGACGGACGGATGAACAGGTTATAATAAGCGCGGAAGAAATCTCTTGGGGGGAGNGGGGGTGGTGACTTTGTGAAAAGTATCTCGGAGGCGTACATGCACTAATTACATGAGCATTTATCACAGGCCTGCCTACTTTGAACTTTTATAACTGTATGAGCTATTCAAAAAAAAAAACTCATCTACGCCTCTGCAGCGTTAAGGGGTCTATGGACTAGCCAAGAGAAACTGAAATGTTTTGCCCCATGCGTATTGAGTATTGAATGAGATGTTGGATATGTCCGGAAATGGAGATGCGATTTTGCAATCTCGGANGGGGGGGGGGGGGTCCACAGTGACCATGGCGGTACTTCGACAACAGGTCTTGCAATTGGGGTCTAGATTGAAGTTACACATTACGGTTAAGGATTGCTATGTTATGTATAGGTAAACTGAAAAGGGTAGCAGTCGATAAGGAACAACATGACTGTCACGACGCATTGGATGTAAGACTGTGGATCTGGAAACGCTTCTGCAAGGTAGATGATCAGATTTACCAGTAGCATCTTGGGTTTCAACGAGAATTGAGATTGCAGTTGAAGGGTTTCCGGTAGTGATGGTACGTTCGTTGCATCAAGGTATCTACAAAAAAAGTCCGACATATTTAGGCATTTTCGGCATCACACTAGGCGGCAGATCTGGACTATTGACAGGGAGAGGTGCATAGATGGCTTATTTTCAGTGGGGGTAGCAATCACAAATGGGACTGTCTTGAAGTGCTTCGAGGCAGAGGATTCCGGTTTGTTTTGGGCAAATAAAGGGGTGGTTCTTGAGTTCACATACGGTGTGCATAACCAGGGTGAAGTATTTCAGTAAGCCGATCCATTTCTCATGCCTCCTTAATACAACGGCACAGGCTAACAAAATTTCCTAGGGGCCCCTTAATATTCACACCCGATAAGAGCAAAGCGACTCTATAACTGCGACGCTATTCAAGAGATCACAGCGCAATTAGATGCTAAATTGTGTGTTCTTCTAGCATTAACTAAAATGACGAAAACGCCTGCCGTCCATCCCTTCTGTCTCATATTTTATGGTGAACTCGAGCAAGAAGCTAGGAGACTTACTGCACCGTTATGGTATCTATAGCCCGTAATATCAATGATACTAATGAAACCCTACGACGATGTAACCAAGCCGTCCCAAACAGCGGATGGACCCCTAAATCATCGGAATTATTCAACTACTGATGTTCTGACGCCGTATCCTTCGACCATCGGTATCATTGAGAGGCTGGTGAAAAACTTCAATGACTTTCTCAATAGGTATGAAGCTGCTGTGGCGCCTTCAAGAATTATCGTCGAGATGCGCTCCTATAAGGTTGCCGCCTCGATCCCCTCATCGGCGACTGCTTTGGCAGCACGAGAAAAGGTCATAGCCGTGATGACGGAAGCACAATACGATGGTTCCCAAGTATCCAGCACAACAATGAGACAGGAAGTCAAGACTATGATGGGAAAAGTCAAAAATTCAATGAAAGAGTAAGGACCCAGTAAGAATTTCGCGAATGCTAATTTGGCAAATGGAACGGAAAGGCTTAGGATATGTTTGGAGAGAATTTGCGCGATTGAGGGACATCAAGAGGGAATTAGATCCTGGTTTCGAGGTTTAATAAGTGGTATTCGATCTCACCACTGGGTTTGTGATTATTAGTATAGCATCGACCTTGAAAGCTTCAGAAGCCAAGCATGAGATACCAGCCGATAATCTCTTCAGTGCTTATGCCACGTTTGCCTTCGCTTCGTACCTTTCCAAAAGCGACACATTCCAATCCTGTAATTTTCTCGCGCTTGGTGGAAGGTATCTTTTCGCAACTTCCTCTAGATAATGCTGAAATCCATGCAACACAGCCCCAGGTAACTCAAGTTCCTCAACAGACTCGTTATCCGTTGATGAATCCCTGGTCGAAGCACATGGTTGCCAGAGAACTTTCATGGCTGAGATTCCAAGTTTACCAGATGTCGAGACATGCGATTTCCTAGAATGGTAAAAATATGAAGAGGTGTATCTAATCGATGGGTTAAACACCCAAATTCTGAGGCCTGGGTACACTGGGTCAAATTGATGGTCCGGGGGGGTGGGCAACAATAACAAACGGGAGACGCAAGATGAGTTCATGATTGCCAAGAATTGCGCCGAAATAATCGAGGCAATTGATGGCTCAAGATCGTTACCAGAAAGAGCAGATGGTGGAGAGTCTTCGAAAGTTCCTATCCGTAAACACCACTTGTAAAGCCTTATGCCTTCGTTATGTGGATCACTGTAGCCAATCGGTGCGAGACACCATCCATTTTCACAATGGATAGTCCTCTTTACCTGTGAGTGAAACAATTGTTAGAGCAAGGTAAACTATTTAAAATATAACTCGGTCCAAATTCTGTCAAATCATCACTGATTAAATGTCCCTTGTGCTAATCCCGTTACTTCCAAGATCTCGAAGAAGATACGGCAAATTGAATGCCAAGGTTCGAAATCCTCCAATCAATTCAGAAACCCATAATCCGAAGAAGAGGGTAAATTAAATCGACTGCTGCCGGAGCAGAGCAAGGACAAGTGCTTGATCTTGGGTATTTGTATCGGTGACCAACCTATAGAAAAGGACTTGGCCTCCTTCTTGGTACCCGCAAATACTTGGGTCGTTAATGGAGAAAAGGGAGAAAATTATTTACCTCGTTACCTCCGCCAGGAAGATTACAATCGTTCTCTGCCAAAAGAAAAGTGGAATGATCCACGAATCCAATTCCGGCCTGAGCAGTGAATTTTGTATTCGCCCCATAACCTTTTGTAGAAGCAAGATTGGCGTTGTCATGACTATGGTCAGCATGATCCGATGGCTTGTGACAATGCCAGAAATCCATCATTTCTGCCCAACCTTCACTCGGAAGATCTCTCCATTCTTTGATGCGATCTGCTTCAACAATGGTAGCAGAGCACTTGCGGCACTCAAGAACTTGTTCACCAACCACCATATCTTTTGCTGGCCATGGTGCTTCGATAGTTTGTGCGATATCTATATCAGCTCGTTGAAAGTCTCCTGCCAAAGGCAGACGCCATGATAGTTCAAGGCTACCAAGGGGGAACTCCCGCAACTCCGAGTTTGATACTACCTGGCCTGGAAGCTTTAACTCAATATCCTGTTCGGCATGATGCAATTTCAATAGAGTGCCATCTGTTGATAATTCAGCTTTTGTAGCAGAATCAGATGGTGTATCTAAGAACGCAAGGATAGATATCTGACGAATATTTGACAGAAGTTCTGCATATATCAAGGGCTTGATTGGAGGCATTGCTAGGTGGAAGCGGATAACTTCATAAGAAAGACTCTCATGGCTGAACTGTGTCAAATGTTCGCGACGCGTTCTCTAAATATTAAAGTTGGCGCATTGCTCGGTGCTGGAGATTTTCCGATGCCGTGCTGCGACCCGCTTTTAAAGCCACACACGCCATGCTTGACAATCCAGTCTCACCGCCTTAGCATTACCACCAACCAAATCATTCTGCCTATATAATAAGCTCAAGCTTCCCCACACTTCGTCGTTCTGAATCTCCTCAATTGATGAACTTACAATACCATCGCAATCATGTCGGCGCCTATGATAAATTGGGTTCCTATTGTGAACAGAGTTTATAAGTATGTAGCTAATGCTACTATCGGTTCTTCAACACAATCTATAACTCTTCCATCGGTCGAAATTCATGATATTGAAACAGCTCCGGAGAAAAGACCCAGAACTCTGAAGCATCTCTTGAAATCGAACCATATTAACCACTCAATACTTTATAACCACAATCAATTCCACAATCATTTACCACATCACTTAGGCTCCGCATATCTTCTTGGCGCAGATTATGATCAATTACAAAAAGTCTACGCCGAAGAATCAAAACATCTTGAGGAATGGCAGGATTCTCCTGGAGAGATTACGGATGCAGATTGGAGAGAGTTCTTAGGGGAGAAGACATATCAGAGGGCGTATGTTGACTTCTTTGAAGATGAGCTGGCCTTGAAATTTAGTTATGAATGGAAAGCTTTGGTGGAGGAGTATCTTTATAGTGGCAAGGCACCTCTTGTCAATGCTTTGACTTCAGGACGTACGTATAACATCTATTCTGTCACGTTCATACTAACGAGCATTTTAGTCGGTCACCCCCTTATTCATCTCGGTTACGCAGTCGAACTAAATAGTCGCGAGCTAGCTATCGAAGCCCTCTCCCTCACATCCACCTGCTATAACTTTATGCATAAATACCTCGATGACCCATCCTATACAAAAGCCTCCACCTATAATACAACCTCGCCCCTAGAAATTCTTCACAAGATACATGCCGACTCTCGGTTAGATGGCTTCTTGGACGAACCATCACCATCCAACATAACCAAACTATTCGAGAAACATGAGGACTTTATCCTTGAGTATTGGAACGCATGGAGCATTACCGACCCTCAAAAACAATTTCAGGATTCCCAAGAAGCAGCTGCGCACTTACTCGTGCAGACAGTTAAACCTGGCACTCACGCATACGACTTCTTTGTGGTACATATTCTTACGACAAGCCATGCCGTTCGAATCCTCCTTCCCTTCGTCCCTGCGAAATTTCAAATAAGTTTGATACGACAATGGTGGTTGTTAACAATCGCAGTATACTGCGCGCAAATGAGACCGAAGATAAGCGAAGAGATTGAACAGAAACCTGGTAGGGGATGGAAATATGTGGAAGACAAAGCCATCAATGGTGCATGGTCAACTGATCCACATTATGTGAAAGCAATACGAGCTATGAAGGAAGCAGCTTTCACATGGGGAGATGTACATGAAAGATATCTATCTATGGCGGTTACTTTTGCCGATGATTTCAAGGGGTGGACCGGATTTGGAAGTAGTGAGTCTGATAGTGTTGGTGGACATCTTTGATTTTGAACCCAGGCGCTTGTATTTGTTTGAGTATGATTACGATTTAATGAATGCTATGGAGCTTTTAAGGATATCAAAAATAATTTAGGTTTAATCCTATGGGAATAGGAATGGATATTCGATATTTAGTTTTGATAGGGATATGCGACTGTCGGATCTCTGGAAATTTCCAAAGTCTCCGGTAGTGATTGATATCAATTTTATTTTTCTAAGAATGAGAAATCCAGAAAGCTTCAAAGTCTCAAATTCAAAGCCCAATGTATCTGGACAACAAAATGGCATATTTCCGGCAACTTGAGGCCGAGAACTCTGGGCTATTTGGAGGTCTTGTCGGTTTGGTTACATAAAGTAACTAGCCCTAATGATTTAGTATATGTCGGTATTCTCAAATGATTGTATTTCACCACCTACGTCTTTCCTTGACTGAGTCTAAAATCTCATCAATCGATACATATCCTACCTCTGCTTCCACTACCTACTAGGATGTCTTTCCGGTATTAATCATACTGTATAGGGCTATTATCTTGAATAATGTTGAGTTTCAATTTTCTCTGATATATATGGATATTGTGCTTTTAAGTGTTGGTGACTGGGTCCCCCATAGACCATTCGCCATATTGTGTTCAATAATTTCCTTCACCATGTCCTGATGGGCTGATTTGTCTCTTTCGTAGCCCTCATAGCGGGTGGAGGTCTGTTTGTAGTCTCTTTCTCTGCCTTCACTTGCTCTTGGCTCCGCAAGGTCGAAGTGTTTGCTGGTGTCGCCGTGAACGACAACCTCAAAGTTCCCGCTCCGTGATATTTTTTCCCTCAATAGTTTACAAGTCTGTTATTTCATTATCAATAAGTTGTGCCAAAAGTCCAGATGGAATATAACATACCAGAAGCAGAACCCCTATGCGCTATGCTATCTCCCATAGAACCACTTGCTCCAAAGCCAATCTTACTGCTTGATAGTCGTAATAACCCGTTTGCGTCCAATCCAGTAGAAATCTTGTTTGATCGATATCTCGTAATTGATGGCGGTAATCTCGTATTTGAAGAGTTAAAACGTGGGAAGTAATAAGGTGGGTAGTAAGGCAATGCAAGATCAATGAAAAGTGAGACTGAGTGGGCAGAAAGGTGATTCCTGATGTCTTCGAACGAGTCACGGATTGGTACGACGTAACCACGACCAAACACATCAGAAGCAACAACATGACCATAAACCTTACGGCTCGTTGAAAGCAATACCCAAATATCGGTGTCATCAAGTACCCAAGCTCCGCTTTCATTGGAGCTTGTTTCATCAACTACCCAAGCTCCGCTGTCACCAGGCTGAAGGGCTAAAACTATATTAGCATATGATCGCGGAACGGTCAACTGGAGTAGCACTTACCACACTCGCAATCTGGAAACGATAAGAGATGTGTTCGGACCAGGACTTTACCTGGCGGCAGCATTATCCACGAGAAGGAAGTAGACATAAGCCCCCGCTGAAGTCCACGAGCGGAGATCAAGATGACGGGGATTTCAGGAAGGAAGAATGTGCCGTCCCCAATCTCGTACAAGAGTTTATTTAGGCATTTGTTTGGCAAGTTGCAATATTTATTGTTCCCAATTGAGATCAATGCCCAATCAAGATTCCGTTCATTCTCAAGAGAATTTTGGGATGCCTCTGATAGCCTCCCTATCTTTAAGTGCTCCATCTCATCATTACATATACTGCTCTCAGCTTCTGGGAGCGGACGAGTTCCGACGTCTCCCCCAATGTTGACATCAATGGAGCTCAAGTCGAGTTCAAAAGAGTCTTCAACGGATTCATCATCAAGGTCGTCAATCGATCCATCCTCACTATCGCTATATGATTCATGAAGAACAAAGTGACCTGCACTCATGGCAAAGATTCTTTCTCGCCCCTCATTGTCCACAACTTGAACTTTTCCGCCGATTGTTGCCTGTCGCATTCTGTAGGAGCTCCCGTTCGTGATTTGAATCCCACATAAAGTGGCGGTTATGGTCGAACTGCTAAATATTGCCGCTGGGTCGTTATCCGCAAGTGTTTCATGCTGCGATGAAGAATCTATATCTTTTGCGAGAGATCTGAGATGGAGTGAGAAGACATAGACTTGTAGGCGAGGAGATCGATCGTCAGGTTGACGTGGTTCAAAGTCCATCTTAATCACGGGCTGCTTGAAGAAGTTTTTGATCTTTTTGGATACTGCTTTATTGCATTGAATATACACCCAAGGTTCTGCGCTTTCTTCGTCTTCTCCCAAGACCTGCAAGGTCATCAATACCGAGGGACAGCCAGTTAAGCCTCGTGTTAAGTTATTGAGACTTTCCGCATATTGCTCACGCAAATCCGAGAAACGATCCCAAGTCAGTTGTGGTATTGGCTTTTCGTATGGTGTCAATTTGGATTTTCGAACAGAGGGTAATATACTCTTTCCTTTTGCAACAGCACGGTCGGCAAGAGATTTCACACTATCCGGCAGCGAGAAGTTTTGCGTCGCGTATCCGGAATCGGGACCCACGTAGCTTCTACTTTTCGGTTCGTTGCATGCAACTGGTGAGACTATCAAGGAATTGTCCAAATTCAGAGAGGCTACAGCCCCGACAACAGCCGGCTGATGGACAGTGGTGCCTGCCATTGCTGACTCAAATATGGTGGTTCTAGTACGATTTTGTACGGAATGAGTTCAGAATGATAGATTCGCCGATGGAATGGGGAGGGGAGGAGGTAGCAGGCCTAAAACTTATCAAACAGGGGATACAGCATATGGTTACACCGGCCCCAACATGAAAAATTCTCAGCTTGCTTCACAAGCCATACCAATATGATCGTATGACTTGCTGAAATCGATTTTGCCGCATGATCCAAGCCGCCGTTATAAACCATGCATAATTGATTGTAAAGGTCGTGATACAAATTACATAGCCCCCTCAGCTAAGAGAACCAGCCCAGCGCCTCGCCCGTTTTATCTATAAGGCTCTACAAGTGACGTTACCTCATGAGTATCATCGCAATGTGAAGACTTGATATAGATTTACCACAATCAATTAACAATGACATTGAAATTTCCACTTGGAAGAGTCACCACGACCCAGCTGCAGGAGCTTTCAAAAGTTTTATGGTCATGGCATATATGTATGGACTGCCTAACGGAAAAGCCATGCAAGACCACCCATTGCTCTTGGTCGAGAGCAACAGTGCTCAGTCGATATTTTGAGTGGTTCAAATTATCAGCATCAAACTACAAATGCAATATAGCCCATGATCAGACTCCAGGTCTCACGTCCTATGAGAACCTATTGAAGATCATAGGAGAACTGAAATCTAATCCTAAGCTCACTAAAGTAGAGCTATTGGAGAAACTTTTTACTGATCGTCCTGCGCGGATTGATCAAGAGCGGGCGCTCAACCTGGCTGTTCAGGTGGTTATGATGATCAACTGTTCAGCATCTCGCCAATCCTCCATCTTGTTGGAGTATGGAAACCAACAGGCACGTTGGAATGTCAATGCTACACTTTCACAATTCCTCAATGATACATTTCCAACAGTTTCCCACCCGAGCATTGATGAGATCAAGGAAAACCTTCGGGCGACCGAATTGAAGAAGCACGCACGACTTGAGTTCCAACCTACGGATGATCTAAGAAACCATTTGAGACTTGACAGAAACAATGGTGTCGTCGAAATATTTCACCATACTGCTTTTCTGAAGGAGCAATTGAGGCTTACGAAGGAGGAGCCGGAGAACTTGTCTGTATCTGATCATATCAAGCTGTAAGTACATAAATCCTTTTAAAACAGTTGATATCAATTTCTCCTCCTTGAGCGAATCTACAAGGCATCAATGCTGATATTCGTAAACGCCAGTGGCGCGCTCCCTCGTGCACTTGTCATCGAGGTGCTGGACTCCATCCAGAAGGTGCTCTTTGATCTCGCAGATGTCAAATCCAAAGAGCTACTACTCTCTCTCACGTCGAACTCGACCTGCAACTTTGATCCCGATTGCTTACGATATGAATTTGTCTCAATACGTAAACCGGAAGAGTGCAATACCCAATATCATTATTTCGGGACCCGGCTTGCCGATTTGCACCACGAATTGACGAACCCTACTCCCAGAGGATTTGAAAAGTGGTTCGAAAGGAAGAGCAGTCCCAGATTCGTCATGATGGCTACGTTGGCTGGCATAATGCTTGCGATATTCCTGGGGCTGTTAAGTTTAGTATTGGGGGGTTTCCAGGCTTATGTTGGGTATATGGCATGGAAATATCCTGTACAACTGACATCGGGCTCATAGAGAAGGCAGAATGATGCGGATCCGCAGATGAGTATTTCTTATTTGAAAAGATGGAGAAGAAACTTTAACATTTTGAGGTGAAATCTACGAAAGAGTCGAAGGCGTCATTTACAACTAGTTAGGTCAAGCCTGAACGACATAGTCAAAGCATCCGGTTCTGTAATTGGTTACCGCTGTGAAATACGCACATCAAACGATTAGTGACTTACCTTCGTCGCCGTCTCGCTGCCACCGCCCCTGTTCCCAAAAGAGTATGTGTTTCTGTAACCCACTCTTCGCCCACTCTTCGTTTTCAATTCCGTTCTCTCATTACTGGTGTTGGTTCGGGACTTCAGAAGTTCCACAAGCGGGTGATCAGGTAAGCTTACAGAACACATTGAAGCCTGACATTCAAACATACCATCAAGACACCATTCTGCTCTCTCCAAAGCAGTAGAGTCATATGAATCTTTTGTGTCGATTGGCAGACCCTTATCGAGTAAAAAAGATACGGCGGAGAGGAAGACGGGTGGAAAGGAATTGTGATTGCTGGCCAACGCAAAATATTCTGGTGAGCTTACGGCTGTATGTAGAGCTGTCTTCTGTTGTCGATCTACAGCTCTGATATCGATGCCAGTATCTAGGAGGAATTGGATGACATCCCGGCTGGGATGAGTACTTTCGAGAGCCACGTGTAAGAATGTCGAGCCATCTGAATATCTTTGGGCGAAATTTATACCCACTTTTGTCCGAAGCGTTTGAAGTAAAGCCATGTTCCCGGCCCTTGATAGCAGCTCGTAAGAAACTGTCTAGATTATTAGGTAGGTTTGCATCACGTTCAATTAAGACCCCCCTTCTCTCCCTGGCCCCTCCAGATCAATAATTTTATAGCTTGTTTCTTTAATGCTTACATTATGCCATCAGTGATGGCGACAGCGAATTCGCACAATCGTACGATAGGTGCCCCGACCACACCGAGTGAAGATAGATGGAGAAAACCCCCTCAGAAGCTCAAGCAGAAAGACGCACGAGAATTGAGAAGGCTCGAGCAGTTTAATTGCTTGACAACCTTGAAGCAAGTCGAAGCTTCTGCTACGGAGAAGAAAGATGAAGTCGACAAGAAGGCTATGAAAAGGCTTTGCTGTCACACGAGATTACCACTTGGAATGCACTCTCTGAACTGAAAGGGAACGGCCACTTATATATGGAGTGGCAGCGAAGCAGCATACGAATATTACCCTCTTGAGATTGCAGCGAGTAAAGGGTTCAATGAGATTGTGACGTTATTCCTTACGAAGCCCTACTTCGCCAAAGACAATCCCGGGCAAAATATCGGGACACGAAAGTCTCTATGCTGCTGTTCGCGGTTCATACAAGAACTCGAGAAAACACTTCTTGAATATGGGGTGGATACGGATGGCCTTGTGCGAAGAGACACATGTCTCAATTTTTGCTGTCGCGCAGTTAAAAAGGGAAAATCTGGGTCATTACATAACCACCGCGCTGATGCAAAGCTGTTTGGTCGAGATAGCCGCACGCCATTGGAACTTGCCATCGAGCATGAGGCAACAAACATTGCCCAGGCTTCGCACCAAAACATGTGTAGGCGTCGACGGAGATTTTTCGAAGCTTCCCGATTCAAAAGAAGCATACCAGTGATAATCAGTATTGATAGCAAAGCCCAATAGACACTGCTAACCCAGAGCAATTCATGGGGTTATATAGAAATATATAGGCTTGTCCCTAAAACATTTAGAACGCAGATCTTCTTTTAGTGGTTTATTAGTCGGTCAGATCACGTGACCACCAATTTCAAACTACTACCTACCTAGTATTTTCTTTTCCAATTCAAATTTGATTTGAGAGCATCACATCATCATTTATTAGGGGGCGAGCATGCTCGCGAGTTGTTTCGGAACGAGTTGCCTAACAAAGGAATAATTATCACGTGATCAATACACAAATGGATTCTTAGGTTATAAGAATACAACACATGACCTACTACCTACTTTACGCTATACAAAAGTTACGGAGAATCCGACGCCTTATGTAAGTTTTATATCTCTAATAAACCTATTGAAGCCTAATTTTTATACCAGCTTTATCGCTACCATTCTTACTTATATTGGGTTTGGGTATATGCATCATTACGAGAATCGCAGACCCAAGGCTATGGATTTGCTTGGACAAAGAGAAGGTTGACTAAGAGGGGAATACGAGGATCATGATGGGGAACCTTGGACTATGAATATTGGCCTTGAAGATGACACCACCACTGAGAAAGGGAAATAATTTATATAGCTTGATCATCAGAACAAGAGACCACCTGAGCACTGCAGTTTGACAATATAAAGCTTTCGAATATCAAGACTGTTTTGAACATTGAAATCATTTGAACACTTCAAATAGATTGAATAACCCAAAGCCATAAAATACTGGACCTCAGTCCAGACAATTGGAGACACTGACTTAGAGCCCTAGGCTCGATCGGAGATGAGCACTTTACTTAGATACACCTCCCTAGCGTGTACCATTGAAATTCATACCTAGGTAGGCCATTATATTAAGAACCCCCCCCNCCCCTCTTCCTCTCCTTTAAACCTAAGGTTCCCATCCTTATTACCGCCCATCCCATCCCCTACATCCACCTCAACAAAGTCTTCTCAACCCTCCTCTTTTAAATATCACATCCTCATATCCAACCCCAACAGCTAATCCTAATCACCCACCCACTCACTCATTCTCCGCCACCATTGTTCACCACTGTATTACACTGCACCTTACCACGGGTGATATATCATATCACATAACCTTCCTCCAAAATCGCACTGACCCATTTCAATACTCAAAATACCATAAACCATAAAGCAATTCAATTAATTTCTGTATATACCATCTCGCTCAACATTCGCCGAAAGAATAAAATGAAATAGATGCTAACTATGCTCTCGCTAGTCGCATCGCTAGCCGCAAAGAAGGTATAACTTAGTCGATACAATATTAACGTGATTATTATGCACAATTCCGTCGTCTCCCCTCCTCCCACCCATCTTCGAGAATTCCCCTCTCCACCTGTCTCATCCTTATCTCCTCCTTGCCCATTCCCTTCACCGCTCGTCCATTCCATAACATCATCCCTTCACCTCATTCACGATTGATTCGCTAAAAAGTTGGCTGCCTAAAACACACATAAATTAGCATCTCACTTCAAACCCCCGAATTAGCGGCGAGAAAATCAAAAACCTACCCTCTCCAAATTATAATCATACTTCTCCAATGCAGCCAAAGCATCATTTCTAGGGTAGCCCATCCCAGTAAGATTCTTCAAGATTGGATCATCGTGTTCTCCACCCTCAGTAAGAGCTCTTCCAACTTGCGGTCTTTCAGAGCCTGAATAAAGTGTTAGCATACGAATTGGTCCTTTACATCTTTGCAGACGAGCTCCTAGTAAAAATAGAGGAGCAGTCAAAGGAGAAGGAAAAACAGAGTTGGAGTACCTACCAGATGCTGCTTCAGGTTTTAAGGTCGAAGCCGCACCACTGGCATTAGCTTGCGCCGCAGATGTACCAGCTTCAGCTCCTGGCCCTTCAAGACCAGCAAAAATTGCATCCCAATCATGATTATCATTTACAGCCGCTGGCGCTGCAGTTAGCTGTTGTGGGGACGAGCTAAAATCTCCAAATCCGGAACCTTCACCACCAAAAGAGTTCCCAGCGTGATCTTGTTGTTTAGATGCTGGAGGGCTATCGAACATAGGATTGAAATCGTCCAGACCGTTTCTCGACTCATGAACAGACGAAGCAGTATTAGCAAACTCATCATCAGCTTCACCTTCTTTTGCATCCTCGAGATCCTCGAAGTCATCACCGAAGTCGTCATCAAAAGGAACCTTTGCAGGTGGAGCTGGTTGTGAGGATGGGGCAGCTGTAGCAGAAGATGTGGAATGTTCAGGTGGAACTTCTCGAGATGGAAGAAGTCCAGCATATTGCTGAGCTTCTGAATGTGCTTGGTCGGCAGAGGAAACAGCTTTGTCATAAGCAGGCGGTGAAACTTGAGCATTAGGAGTTGGAGGATCAGTAGAAGCTGGTGCACTCAAAATTTCCTTTGCGCTTCCGGCTGTGCTACCTGCGGTGTTTGGCAGAACAGGGTTCTCCGGGGCTCTCCTGACTTGAGCAGGAGAGGCCGGGTTGAAGTCATCATCGAAACCGCCACCGCCAAACCCTCCCTCGCTAGCACTATCGCTTTCGTCATCATTATCTAATTCCGAGATGGGAGGGAACTCTTGACCGAAGGCTGATGGAGCCGCAGCAGCTACTGAGGGTTCGACAGAGCTTCCGGTATTTGAACGCTCTAGGGCTTTGCTAGATCCACCAAATCCAGCAAAGGCTGCATCAAAATCATCCTTTGCTGTGCCAGAACGTACTGGCTCTTTCGTCATCGCAAATGGATCAGCGGCAGCCTGTTCGCTTAATGTAGTACCGCCGGTAGGTGTAGCAACGATGTTAGAATTGTCATCACCTGGGAAGGCGCCAGGGATTGTTTCCTTTGAATCATTAACAACAGGAGATGCTGTGGAGTGGCGATCAATTTCAGGAGAGACTTCTCTAGCTGTGACGACGGGTTCAGCTTGGTTTGTTGAAGAACCTGTAGGGGTGGCTCCCATGTAGTTTGTAGGAGTATCACCTCCAGTTGAACCATCGTGAGTTGGAAATGGCAAGTAGCTTGAGCTTAGTTGCCTGGAAGAAGGCATTGGTGGAGGTGCCTCGCCTGTTAATGATGGGGTAGAAAAGCCACCGCTGGTCTGTGGTCGGGTTGGGAGGTCTTGTTTAAAGGAAGTAGATGGAGCTGCTGCCTCTTGGTGTGGCATGCCAGAAGCAAAGGCAGGACCGAAAACATTCTCAAACGAACGATCAGTCTGCTGCACAGGCGAAGCAGCAAAAGCAGAGCCCATGTCAGTATTACTTCCACCAGTTACTTGACGTTTGAAAAATGGGTTGTTGGCACTCATAGTAGAAGGTGCAGGGCTTGCAACCGAAGCAGGACTTTGAGCTCTAGCCTGAACAGGGCTTTGGCTGCGAGCTCTAGCTGCTGCTGCAAGGGTCGCCGTATCTTCCTCGATACTCCTGGTCAAATCTGAAGCCTCACCCTTCAGTTTATCCCGTTCACTTTCGTTAGTTGCTAATTGCTTCTTATTGATTGCGACGAGACCCTTTTGTTGACGAGCATCTGATCTCAATTTCTCAAGTGTTGGCTTTAATCGTGTAATTTCTGCATTAACCACGCGCATGCGCTCTTTCAAACTGGCATTCTCCTGCTGGTCTGCTTGCAGTGCTGTGACAACCTGCCCATGTTGGGTTTGAAGGTCGGTATAAGTCGCTTCAAGCATAGCCATTTCTGTTTGTAGCTTCTTGGTCTCATTGCGCGAAGCAGTCAATCTCTCTTCTAAACTGCGCACGTCCTTAACCTCTTGCTCATACAACGATCGAAGTTGGGCAAGACGAGCCTCAAATTGCTGTTTCTGGGAACCGGCTTGGGTTAGTTCGTTTTGTGTCGCGCTCTTCTGACTCTGTACCTGCTGCATCTGTGTCGATAATGTGCCAACTTGGTTAGACAAATTCGCAAGCTCGGTAGTCTCGTTAGTTAACTTGCTGCTGATTTCTGGATCATTATCACCAAGAAGATCTTCGCTAACCGATGGCTGATTCGAAAAGCCTCGAGAAGGTCCAGAATTGTTCGAACCTCCAGTAACATTCGCAGTGAGGGCGTGACCAAAAGAAGAAGAGGGCACGAAAGGTTTAAAGACGGATCCGGTATGCTGTGGAGATGCTTGACCTGGTGAATTTGGGGTCAAAGGTTGGGCACTTCCCCCAAAAGGATCAGCGTTCAATTGGTGATTGGCACCAAAAGATACAGAGCCCCCAGTGGACTGCGGTGCTTGAACAGGCGCAGGCGGCGAAGAGAGAGCATCCAGTCCAAACAAGTCCTCGGCAGCTGATTTGGGCATTGTTGGAGGAGGAGCGTCAAAGGCTGGAGCTGTGGGCATGGGCGCCGGCCTGACTTGATTTCGCATGCTGGGTGGGACAAGGTTTGCTGGTAAAGTGGCGGGCAACGAATCTCGACCATCCCTCTTGCCTCGTTGTTGTCGGATAAGAAACATAGCAACGGCAAATTCATCCATTGTCAAGTGACCAGCTGAGTTTATGTCCGCAAGATCCCAAATCTGAGCCAAAACCTCTTCTGGAAGTTTAGATTCCGAGAAAAATGGCACAGCTTCATCTCCTGTGATAAATCCCTTGCCGGTTCTGTCGAGACCATGATAGATACTATCAAACTTATTCTTATCCATTGGACTAATAGCCCATTCACCACCAGTCGTTTGAGGCATTTGCTGAGGCATTGGCTGAGGCATTTGCTGAGGGGGGGTGTATGCGGGTCGGCTTAGAGGACTACTGGCCCTTCCATGCTGGCCACTAAATTGTCTTGGGATTGCGGTAATACCAGTGCCAGTAGATTGACGACTAGGAGGTCCTCTCCGTGCAGCAGCTTCATAAAGGCCTGCAGGAAGAATAGTTGGTAAAAGTCGAAGTTGACCTGATTTAAAAGAAGCCAATAAATGCATAGCAATCACAAACTCCGTAGATGTAAGAGCCCCTCGTTGTTCCGTATCTGCCAAATTCCATATTCTACCCAAAATCTCATTCGGTAAACCAGCGCGTTCGAAGATCTGCTTAGCTTGTTCGCCTGGAAGGATGCCTCCTTGTGCCCCTGATTTTTCAAAAAGTTGTGCATATTGTGTAGACTTCTCGGGGGAAAGGGGGGGAACTCTGATCGGTCCAGATCCGCTGGGTTGAGTTTGTATAGCACTGGGAGGAGGCCCAGGAGGTGCTTGAAAGGTTGGACTGATATTACCTAAGCCTCCATCGAATTTTGGTAGTGGTCCGGGGCGTAGAGCTAATTCAGGGGTTGGATCTCGTCCAGCTTGATAATGACCAATCAACCGTAACACTATTCCAAAGCCTGCCGGTGTCAGAAGTCCTCGATTCTCCTTGTCTGCAATCTGCCATATCTAATAAATAAAGTCAGTATTGTATCGAACACAAAAACTACTCATCTGCGCCCTGGCAAGCAGAAGCTGGGTGAATAGAGTGCATACCTCTCCCAGGATTCGGGGTTCCAATCTCGTCTTTTCAAAGAATTTAACTGCGACTTCTCCTGTAACAACCCCAAGATTATCTGTATCTGCCTGTCGAAACAATTGCCCAAATACACGCTTCTCCTCGGGGCTTAAGTTCAAGGCGGGTGCCGCTGAGAGCTGTCAGTAAATGCATCTACCCATCCATAAAGACAATATATTGTAGAGCTATGGAATAGCTGTCGGGCATCCATCCAACGCCATCCACGGCAGCCAAGAAGTATTAAATCCTAATATGAAGCTTAAAGATAGAGAATGTTCTTACATGGATCTTCAGCCATTATGCTATGCGTACGCCTAGTTTCTGGAACAGCTTCCCTCTTTCGAGTTCCAACAATGAGATGGTAATTTGATTACTGAAGCTCTAGCGACCGATAATCCTGGAGCAGCTGTGAACAACCTGAAGCACTAAACAATCCTCTCGCTGCGCAAAATCGAATAAAACAAATATCAAGCTCGCAAGGTATCTTCTGTAACTGGGGGAAAAAAACGTGGGAGTTGGTAGTTTCAATCTACGATAGTACTAAAGCAAGGTAGTAAGTAAACAGTAAATTGGCACTGCCAGGAATGATCTAGAGGTCTCGACGGAGCGCGAGAAGCGAAAGGCGGAGAATCGGCAACATCATCTGCTCCTTGATTCACTTAAAATGATTGGAAGATCCCAACCGCTCCCATTGTTTTGTATGGCTCTGTGCCACATTTTGTTGTCAATTTTCGGATGGGATTGCATTTCACAACTCTATAATGGTGGTACATTAGCTTTACATGTGTGACATGCAGACATTTTTCATGCAGCATTCATGATTTGAGGGGGATACGAAAATGCGTATTCCACGTCAAATTAGCTATTAATAGGTAATCACTGCGTACAAAAACGATGAGAATCCCGTTTGGCCCCCAATTATACCCTCATTGATCACATTTCAGCAGGTTTTTGTATTGATATCTGATTTGACTACTAGGATTTGTGGTATTTGGATTACAAAAAAGCATTCTGATTAAAAAAGAGAAATTCCTTCATGAATTCGTTGAAAGGAAGAATGGCTCTATAGACCTGCCGGGAAACATGAAGATGCTCCAAAACACGCCTCAAGAACTCTCACGCTACCATATCAAGTACTAAATGAACCCCTGTAAATATGTGATCCCACAGGAGATAAACATATGACACAAGAGCATAATTTAGTACTCAGCATCTGCACCCTCATCACCCTCAAGAGAGTCTGTCGCAACTTCTTCATAATCACGCTCCAAAGCTGCAAGATCCTCACGGGCCTCAGAGAATTCACCTTCCTCCATACCCTCACCGACATACCAATGTACGAAAGCACGCTTGGAGTACATGAGATCAAATTTGTGGGAAAGGGCGGACCATGCCTCAGCAATAGCAGTTGTGTTTGAAAGCATGCATCTTTAAAAAGTTAGTAGAGTATTTTGCGAAAGCGGATGATTTGAACTTACACAGCACGGTTGACCTTGGCCAAATCACCGTTGGGAACCATTTGAGGTGGCTGGAAGCAGATACCAATCTTGAAACCAGTTGGACACCAATCAACAAATTGAATGGTACGCTTAGTTTTAAGGGTGGCCACAGCAGCGTGAACATCATTCGGTACAACGTCACCACGGTACAACAAGCAAGTAGCCATGTATTTTCCATTACGTGGGTCACACTTGACCATCTGGTTGTGGGGCTCGAAGCAGGACATGGAGATTTCTTGGACGGAGTTGGCCTCGTGGGATGCCTTGGCGGCGGAGACAACTGGGGCGTAGGCAACGAGAGGGAAATGGATACGTGGGTATGGTACCAAGTTGGTCTGGAACTCGTTGAGATCAACATTGAGGGAACCGTCGAATCGGAGGGAGGCAGTGATCGAAGAAACAACTGAAAATCATTAGCACGAGAGAGGATCTTGTTTCTCCAAAATTAGCATACCTTGGGCGACCAAGCGGTTCAAATTGACGTAGTCAGGTCTCTCAAGACCAAGGTTCTTTCTGCAGATGTCGTAGATAGCCTCATTGTCAACCATGAAAGAACAATCGGAGTGCTCGAGGGTGGTATGGGTCGTCAAGATGGAGTTATATGGTTCAACAACAGAGGTAGCGGTTTGTGGTGCTGGGTAGACACAGAACTCCAACTTGACTTTCTTTCCGAAATCGACGGACAAACGCTCCATGAGAAGAGCACCGAAACCAGATCCGGTTCCACCACCGAAGGAGTGGAAAACGAGAAATCCCTGGAGACCAGAGCAGTTATCGGCCACACGGCGAATCTTATCCAACACGGTATCGATCAACTCCTTGCCAACAGTGTAGTGACCACGAGCGTAGTTGTTTGAGGCATCCTCCTTTCCTGTGATCATTTGTTCCGGATGGAACAAGTTGCGGTATGTACCGGTTCGGACCTCATCGACGACATTTGGCTCGAGATCACAGTAGATGGTACGTGGGACGTATTTTCCTTGACCTTTATTGCAAAATCCTGTCAGTAATCTGACCTATCATAATATCGTGCCTGTATTTGTATGCATACCGGTTTCGGAAAAGAAAGTGCTGAAGCCTTGATCAGGGTCGGCGGCTTTACGTTCCTCGGTCAAGTATCCATCGGGCTATAATGAGACGGCGTCAGTGAAAGTTCAGAAGTATCCAAAAGGTTGTTATTGGACTTGAAGATGCTTACCTGAATACCATGCTCAAGACAGTAGAGCTACGAGACAGTGAGAACAATGAGTTAGTCATGCGAGTTCCCTATCCGCAATCACAATAATGCGATAATGAGTTTTGTTGACTTCAGAACTTACCTCCCAGCAAGAGTTGGCGATTTGACAACCGGCTTGACCGACTATAGAAAACACAAATCAGTATTTACTTTCACCAGTATTGTTTACAAACAACCTCTAATGATAGCGGTGTATAGTGTAACGCGTTGGAAAGATCATACCGTTGATGCTAATAACTTCACGCATTTTGATAGTAGATAGGTGAAGAGGTAGGTAGTTGTAATTTGAGATTATGAAGAAGAGAGAAAGATAGTCTTAGCAAGGAAATCTCTTGCAAGATGGTCAAATATGGTACTTTTGGGGAGGGTGTGATAGTGGGGAATGAGAAAGAACAGGGGATGGATGGTGTTGAGGAATTAAAGTCGTCGCTTCTTTTCTTGGTGGATCAAAAATAAACAACGGGATTTGTCTAAAGGGGTGACCGCGTTGGCGTATTGAAGGCTAGTAAGGATTAGGAAATTATAGTGAAGAGCTTCGAGAAGGCCCCACTTTTAAAAGATAATTAAAAATACCTAGGTATCCATGGATGGAGATGGTAAAATGGAATGTTTTTGAAACACCTCGGGATCGGGACAGTCAGTCCTTCAAGCTTCTAGAAGAAACTCAACTTGAGTTCAAGATGCAATATAACCTTACTATCCGACTTCCTATACTATCCATTCTACTTATATTAACCTCGCAGATCCAACATGCATTGGCAAATACCGAAAAGGTTATATTCCTGGGCCCAGAAACCATGAACGTCCCAATGGAAGGTCCTACACTTGAGGATTTACATCTCGAAGCTTTATCACCACAATACCACTCTCTACGAACACATATCGAAGCAGAATTCCCTACAGAAGATTCAAAGTATGGTCAATCTACGTGGTACCTTCTTCACAGATTGAAAGAAGGACAGAGATATGAAGTGCGGATATGCTGGGCAGCTACGGTACGATCCGTTACCATATTCCCGAGATTTAAATCTGGATCATGCTAATGAATATTATTCAATCCAGGAACCAACCTCATTTCGACTCAACACATATGATTTAACAACGGTTTTCGAAACCCCTGATTTGATTACATCTCTTGCACAATACTCGGAAACTCGTCAGCCTGTATTCAATGATGTTCAAGATCATACACCCAAAATCTCCCGGGCAGACTTCAGTTACAAGCATAAAAGGAATGATGTCTCTTCAACATTATTCCTGCAGATTTATGCTGCAGCCGATTATTATACAATGAACCAGACTCTGATGGAGAATGTTCCACCTGTATTGGTCGACATTATTCTGGACCCCTACATCTTTAATGTCCTTCCCAGATCATTAGTACCAACCATTGCATATGTAATATTACTTGCTGTCGGAAGCTGGTATGTCTCCAGATACGTCATGGATTGGGTGTACAAAATAGGGACCGATGATTTGGGGTTTGAAAAAAAGAATTTGTGAATAGCACGCTATTTCAAAGTGTTTCCACTCGACCAAAGACTATGCAGTTTTTTTGCATTTACAGGATATCGATTCTATCAAAAAAGCCAGGCCGCGCCAAGTATGCCAATATTAAATTCTCACCCTATTCATCATACTGCCATTGAAACCACTACCATCCTGGCTGACCAGGATAGCCACTGGAAGGAGGAGGAGGATAACCACCAGATCCACCTTGCGAACCTTGATGTTGATGTTGGTGACCATGTTGAGGATGGCTTCCATGAGGTGCAGGAGGTGCTCCACCACCGTAAATTCCCCCAGACACCTCTGGACCAGGTGGACCGCCATATTGATGTTGCTGGTATCCTTGTCCCTGGTGTGGTTGATGTTGAGGCGCACCATATCCACCCGGGGAACTTGGGCCAGATTGATAAGCTGGAGATCCTGAGTACTGATGTTGTGACTGCGGGGCATTTCCGAATGAAGGTTGATGCTGAGGAGCACCGTATTGTGATTGTTGACCTGTTGTGCCATACTGTTGTGGTGGCATGCCATGAGATGGGTTGTGTGGATCGTATTGATGGGCTGATGCAGATCCTTGAGAATAAGAAGGCGTATGTCCTTGGGAATGGGACTGAGATGATGGTGTATGTGTAGATCCTTGGCCATAAGATTGTGCAGGAGCTGGAGAGCTATATGAGTGCTGGCTTGCGCCACCAGGTTGATAAGAACTTGGAGGAGCTGCACCAGAATAACCCCCTTGGCTTGCGCTGCTGTTGTTCGAATATCCAAAGTTTCCACCCTGCTAGTTCAGATATTAGCCCAATACCATAAGAGTTGGAACAACTATACCTACAGGTTGAGTTTGATGTCCGCCGAACATTCCCCCCAAACTTCCCATCAGTCCACTACCACCACTACCACCACTCTGTCCATGCTGTCCACTCTGCGCACCCGAATGATTTTGATTCTGCGTTTGCGCGTTATCCTTCTTCTTTCCACCCAACAAGCTACCCATCAAAGCACCTGCGATACCTGATGGTCCACTTCCACTCGTTGAATGCGAATTATTGTTATTATTGTTATGACTTGATCCTGAAGATCCTCCAAGGAAGGAACTTGCGAGTCCACCTAGACCTCCCAAACCGCCTTGTTGATTGGAACTGCTGCTTCCTCCTCCTAGGATTCCTCCGGTTTGTTTCTTTAGGTATTGGTTTGTGATGAATGACTGTCGTAATATGTTAGATTGGTATTCCGCACAGTAAATCGTATCAAATATAAGAGAAGGGTTAAGAGAATAAACTCACCCCAATACCCCTCTCCCCATCACCCCCCGCATTTTCCCCTCCGAACCCCCTCGTCCCATCTCCGTCCATCTCCGCCGCATGTCCATGTTGTTGATGATGCTGTTCTCCATTACCATTCTCGCCCGGCAACCCATAAGGATGTTCTGTTCCTTGAGGGGTAGCTTGAGGTGTTGGTCCAGTGGGAGCCGCATGGGTCGGCGTCTCCCACTGCGCAGCACCGGTGCTTAGTTGCACAAAATAATATTTCTTAGAGTTAGCATCCCACTGTGCGATCCATCCTGAAGGAAGAGGAGGTGGTGCAAAGTTGGGACCTTCTTGGCCGGGTCTGTTCGGAGGATGTTTGTTAGTAGGTTATTTTTAGAGTGAGGGTTGAGATGTTTCTGGGTTGCGGCGGGGAGGAGAGGGAAGGGTGGAATAGTTACGTTGAGGGTCCTGTCATATTTGTGACGAGTATTTAGGTGTGCGACTTGATATCTTCTCAACTGATAGGAGACTTTGAGTTGATGTTGAAATCGTGTTTGTTGAAATATTTTACAAAAAGTTGAGAGGTACGGTTGGGAAAGGAAGGGTGGTTTGCGGTTGTGTGGCTGAAGTGTTGTATGTACGAATACTGGCGGGGCTGTGACAGGTGAGCCTGAGTTGACTTTTCTCAGCTGGACATGGGAATATTGCTCTACGTGACTCCTTTATTACATTTTGAATTTTTTAAATCTTTTAATTTTGATATTTGATATATTATATATTATATATTATATCAATGATTCTTATAATATAGCTGTATATATCTCCTTATCTAGTAATCATAATATATCATCTCCTTCTAGATTATCGTTCTACTCCAAGCCAATAAAAGCCCCGCATTTCGTCATGATTTATAAGCCTCGTGACTTGAAATTCTGGTGGCTCGATTTGTATCAAAAAACAACTTTCTCATCATCGCAATTCATCGCAATTCAACCACCAAAAGGGGAATAAAAAACCTAGTTGCTTGTTACCCACAAAGTTAATGGGTACAAGGTAAGTGAAATTAACTGCCAGATGATAGGTAAGTTCCAAATAAGTAAGTATCGAACTTTCTTTTCCAATAATGTAAACACTTCTTCCTCTGAAGTACAATATACCATCAATGTCCATCAGTCATATCAATTCTACAAAACCCTCTTCATCATGACTGCTTCACATCCAGATGCAGATTTCTACCCTCACGCCACAGGCTTTGCCGCCCAGATGATAAAACAACACTCCACAGAAGAGCCAGTCAAGCTTTATGCCGGATGGGTATATAGTTTCCCAATCCTTTCTACTATGAACCCCTCACTCACTCCCACATAATAGTTCTGTCCCTTCGTTCAACGCGTCATTCTAGTTCTCCTAGAAAAGAACATCCCCTTCCAGTACATAGAAGTCAACCCCTACAACAAACCCCAATCACTCCTCAAGCTCAACCCTCGAGGACTAATTCCCACTCTGGAATATGAAGGCAAAGTACTGTATGAAAGTACCATCATTTGCGAGTTCCTCGAAGATGCATATCCGTCTCATTGGCCTCGTTTACTTACTCGAGAACCGTTTGAGAGGGCTCGTCTGAGGATTTGGATCGATCACATAACCTCCCGCATCATTCCTGCTTTCCACCGTTTTCTCCAATATCAATCCACATCTCCTCAAGATCTCAAACTCCTTTCTCTCCGTACCACATTCCTCACATCCATCTACCAATTCACCCAGGAGATGGACCCAGTTGGCCCCTATTTCACAGGTGCAAGCCCCTGTCTTGTAGATTTCATCCTAGCACCCTGGGCACTCCGCATATGGGTTTTCGACTACTTCAAAGGCGGTCTTCATATCGAGGAACTAGGCGATATGAGAGAGAGATGGGAGAAGTGGGTAGATGCTATTGAGGCGCGAAAGAGTATCAAAATGAGTTTGAGTGATACGGAGCATTATTTGCCCATTTACCAGAGGTATGCGGATGATGCTGCGCAGTCGCAGTTGGGAAAGGCGATGAGGGAGGGCGGTGGGGTTCCTTGAATGGTAGGGAATTGGGGAAGGGAGGATCGTGGTAGACAGGGAGATATGAAGCACTGAGGGAAGAGGAGTTTGGGAGGTTAGGTTAGGTGAAAGATTAGATGAGAGGCTACATGGGAGTTTGGAGAAAGTAGGGGAGTCATTTCTCGGATTGTTATTGCAGTCAAGTATTGAGCACTTAGAAGTGAAAAATGAACTAAATATAGGTTTTGAAAGGCGAGATTGTTTACAATACCGCTATATTATCCGACTACTCTGACCAGAATGCGAAAAGAAGGCCCTTTTGAGCGGCACAGCTACATCATGTCACGTTTACGTGATTTTCTCATATTGATCGGTACAATCATTATGGATCCTGTAAGTTAACTGAGACAATCCCAAAACGGCAATACTCAAATCTTTACATATCTAGTATAGCTTATCGTCCTGAAATATAGTCCATCACCATATACAATTCGCACCAGACTAGACCCGTGAATCTCATTTCTTAATACAATTTAAAAGCGCTGACTGATTCAGCTAAAACAGGAAAAAAGAGATACAAATCTATCACGGTATACTTACCCATTGAATGATATGCCTTCCCAACAGCTTACCCGT